>JAODXP020000017.1:1464438-1601393 GCA_027497455.2 Sardinella longiceps
CAGGCTGTTTTTCTGAATTAGACTAGTTTACCGTTAGAGAGAGACAGACTTTTCAGATGCAATATTTACAGCCATTGGTTGGAGTTATGGACCGCTGTCTCGCTAGATTGTTGGAGTTCATAATGTAAGGTATGTTTTGGCCTACTTTCTGTGTACGCTGGTCAACGAAATGAAAGCCGATCCTTCCTTTTGTAAAGTGATAGCCTAGGCTTGAGAAAGTAAGCAATTTAACTACCGTAGGCTAGCTTTTGTGTTCGTTAGCATACTAGCAGCTTAGCTTGCGTCGACTGCATAGTGCTTTTCAGTGCAGTTATAGTCTTTATTTGTTTCTTTTTGTTTTGCAAATTAATAACCTCTCTGGGGTCATTCCGAGTGAAATCAACCTGTGACGGACAGGTCACCCTCTCTGAAAAATCAGAAAAAAATTAGTTGTTTGTATACCCAACCTATGCATGAATCTGGAATAGTAAGTCTGTATCACTAATATTTGCAAAACTACAGCCCTTTGAAATTTCAAGTCATTTTAAGCATTTTGGTGAACAAGCCTTTTGTCCAACTTCCAACATCACTGGCTCTTTTAGTATTTCACACACAATGGTGAAACCATGTGCATAGAAATGCATTTTCCTGTAGAGTTCAAAAATCTGCTCAGATCAGATGTATCTTGTGCAGTTTGCCCTCTCCAAAGCTCTGAAGATGGCTGTAAATTCTATGTGTAATTTCACACCACCACCTCTCAGGGCTTCTCGTTCAAAAAGGAAGTGAGACAAATTCATCCAAGTTTTTTTTTCCCCACTCATATATGGATTTTGCAGTCCTGTTTATGCATTCACTTTTGTTGATAATGTTATCATACTGTCAGAGCATTTTTTCAAAGATAGGTCTGATTTTTGAAGGCTGTTTTCATCCTCTTGTTTTATCACGTGGATAGTTAACAGGATTTTTGTCAGTAAATCCACTAGATTCCGCTAGGAGATAACAAATAAAAATTGAAACTTAACAATAGAAAATACAACTTGGTTGTATTTGATTTTGGTGGTAATAGAATTGTTGTATAAAAGCAATATCACACTCGTGGTCCTGATGTTAGCAGAATATCATCACTGTGTGTAGTTGCCTACAGAACACACAGTGATGATGTCCTGCTAACATCATCCTGTTAACAACATCACTCCCACTTGTGTGATATTGCTTAAATAACATAGCAGTGATATTACAAACAAACAAATAACAACCCATATTCTAGAAAATCACTCACAACTTACTTTCATCCTCCTCCCAAACTTCTTTGTGTGGAACCTGGTCTGTTATATTTTGGTGCACAACTTACATCCATATGTTTGAGGTTTACAGCCCCTGTGTTGTCTCCTGAGACCAAGTTTGGTATCTGAAAAGGAGTGTAGGTGTAAAACATAGGGATGGGAATTTTGGGTAAAAACACTATTCGAAAATCGATGACAAGTATTCGAATATTATTCGAAAATCGACCCCCAATATTTACCAGCAGCCTAATAGGCTGGAATTATAATGACAACAATTTAAACAGCAAATTTTTGTTTAAAAAAAATAACATGTCCACATGCTCAGGATGGAGGCGGTTGCGCAGTCTATTGACAATTAATCCAGCTGCGGAGAATAGGCTACTCGCTCCGATGGCACTGACGTCGCCAAACGGGGGTATTTCTGTTCCTTGGCCGCCTGTTATTGTATAGGACTGCTACTACCGCTGTAGGCTACAGGTAGGTTTATTGTTAGCGGCACCCTCAGGCTAAATTGCGCTTTGCATGAAACAATGGTTAGGAAACGTCTTTTTCAAAACGGTGTTTGTTATTTTTATGATGATATGGCTAAAACAGTATTCGATTTAACTATTCGATATTCGAACGCTCTGTCGATTTTCGAATATTCGAAAATCATGTCCCAACCCTAGTAAAACAGCATTTCCCAACTGGGGCGCCAGCAAATAGCCTAATACGTGGTCATGATGAGCTGTGGTTAAGCCACGTTGAGTACATTCGACAAAGTGGACAGCAGAACGAAAAAGTGGACAGCAGAACAACAAAGGTGTTCAGGCTTTTAGCGAGTGGTTCTCGAAATGCAACTAAAGTGTTCACTTATGCGCTGATGGGCCCATAATTGGGCCCTGATTTCCCCGCAATAGGAAAAAAAAATAGGAGATGACAATGACCTCTTATCAGCGTCAGCTATTCAGCTAAATTTCCAGACAGTCCTACCTTCCACCTGATGGTGAAAGATGCTTTTTAGCCTAGTTCACGCTGCACTATTATAGTCCAGGCAAAATAGTCCATTTGGGGCCAAAAACAGGAGTAATTGAAAGAATTTTTTAAAGCTTAGATAATTTCTTTACGGTGTCCAGAACAACATACTAAAAGTCCTAAGAAATCCTAGTTAAGGAAATATGTTAAATTCTTGTCAATCCGTAATGTGTACCAATGCAATACAATGCTATACAATGAAAGTACTCATGAAAAATAGCATTTTTTGTTATAGTTTTTCTGAAAAATAATTAAAAAAAAAAAAAAAACTAATGAGCTATACACTAATGAAATTAGCCCCAAATACATCCATATACATAGATAGTGAAGAGATGAAGAGGGTGGGACCTGTCTCAATTTATCTTATATGATACCCTGTGGATATACTGTAAGCTTTCAGAAAAGGTATAGCTTAAGGGGTAAATTAGTTTTCTCTTAATTCCTCAGGTCCAAATGCATTGGCTATACACCAATATCACCAATACCAGCTGATCTATAAATGGGTATCAAGGGGAGGAGGGGGATGGAACCTGTCTAAATTTATGTTTACTGAGATCCTAAAGCCCTCTGCTTTCAAAAAAGTATTACCTTTCAAGGTTTATCACTTTCTAATAGGCACTTTTGTTCAAGAAATGCACATATTTTTTCATGTTCCCCCAAAATAGGCGTAGGCCTAAGCTTTAAAATAAGAAGGTGAGTGGGATGGGAGTGAACATTTGGGGGTGAAATCCTGGGTATATAAGCTTTCAGAAAATATATGGTTTATGGGGTCTAATTTGTTTTCCCTACACGCCGCTGGCCTAAATGTCACCAAAAATTGCCCATTTCACAAATGCCAAATTTCTTCATTTTGGGATATAATGAGGAAGGTGGGGCATACCTCAATGTCAAACCATACCGTGTTATAGAATATCCTGAGGGTATTTGCTTTCAGAAAATGTATGGGATATATGGTGAGAGTAGCTTCCCCTTCACACTTCAGGCCAAAATGTACTAGTAGTGTACATTTTCCTCCAAAATCAATGGGAAATTTACTTTCCTCCACTATTTTTACATTTCCTCAACTAGGATTTCTTAGGACTTTTAGTACAGTATGTTGTTCTGGACATCTCATAGAAATGATCCAAGCTGTAAAAAAAACTTTTACAATTAATCCTGCCAAAAATTTTAGCATTTAGCATTATTAGGCTAAACTACTAAAGTTCCCAAAGTTACTGTCTTGTATTCTAGTCTCCAGCTTCTAGCCTCTAGCTTCTACACCTATGTTCCCTCTACACAGCAAAAACTATTGTCTGCAGTAGATTCTTAAAAGCTCAGTGGGCTAGAGCTTCATACCATTATGAGTCTGACCCGAAGTCATTTCCTGATCCCACCCCATCTCCAGGCTCTATGCTACATTAATATTACTGCCATGTATGAAAGCTTGAGCAACAATGATGTAACATACTGGTTATGAAATGCTCCACCTACTCATTTAATAACCTGGTTTAGAAACTATTAAAATGGGTGAAGAATCAATATTGAATCAAATCAAATGGAATCGTAACGAGAATTGAATCGGATCATGACCCTGTGAATAGAAATCGAATCGATTCAGGAAATTTCAATTGATTCACAGCCCTAGTCATAATAACCCTTTATGAATGTGTTTATAATGCTTTATGGAAACAGATGTTAACTGAAGTGTTACCATAAATTATTTTATATTACAGAAATTGATGGCTGTAAGAGGTCAAAAGATAAATGAGGAGGAAATGGGCAAGATGGACACTGACATCACAGATGAAGAAATGGCATCAAGGTACATAGCTCTTTTTTAATTCATTTAATTCTTTGTTAGAAAGCACAACTCATAACTACAGAATGTAATTCCAGGGAATACTTGTGCATGAAAACTTTTGTTGTTTCAGGTGGAATTTGTTGCATTTTTGTTACATTCTGGTTTTGGCAGCTTGGTAATAGGATGATTACAGTAATAGATATGATAACTGGACAGTCATGACAAGTTCTATTTATTTATATAGCACATGTAACACAACACAGTTGACCCAAAGTGCTTTAGAATTGTGAGGTTGGAACAAAATGCTCAGTAAAGCAGAGGTTACGCAGAGCTATCACATCCACACTAGTCTGGATTGGCTGAATTTTATTGATTGATTGATTGATTGATTTATTTATTTATTGATTTTTCTGTTTTATCCGGCCCTCGTAGTCAAAACTGAACCGAACCTGTTACGCACTAAGATATTCAATAGTCCGACCAAACTCTACACAATTAAAATCACACTGTTTTCATAGCCCTACTAATGACATGCGTAGAATATTGTTTATGTGGAAAGTCTGATTAAGTTGATTTGATCAACTTGCCAGAGTGAAAGTTGTGACCCGTCAGAACCCAATGGGCTTGACCGGAATCTAGAAATATCTCGGATCGGACTACACATCAGTGCAATAAGACATTTGAAATGTAGCCCAAAACGAAAAAAAGCTTGGGCTGTTTTGTAGATAGTCAATGCAAGCAGTTGATGCATTCATTTGCATTCAGCGCAAAGATGGAGGATATAAAAAAAAACCTAGCCCCTGCACTCTGGAAATTAGAAAACCACTGCGAATGAGTCAGGAAAGGCGAATGTGTGGAAGCATTTCCACTTAGTTGTCAAGGCTGAGAGTGCCGGACCTGTTATGGGGTGGAATAGTTTCGTATTCAGTATTCCCCTTTTCTTACGCATGCACCCAAAACCCCTTTTTACTTTAATTGAGTGGAGCGCACCTTTCTCCCTCACAACTGAACTGGTCCATAGCTTGCGCACACACAAGTACCATGGCAGGTGAAGGGAACAAGAATGAGAGACTTGCAGCAGGATGATGGCCTAACTGGTAATTCCACACTTACTTTTTGTGTACCTTTTTAATTTAAAAAGCAGACTAGACCTTACTACACTTTTACAGAAGACATGACCAATTTCCATAGGCGGATTTATCATTGGGATCGATCGCTGTACATGTAAATACAACCGAATTCCAAAATAGTTGGGACACTTTACAAATTGTGAATAAAAACAGAATGCAGTGACGTGGAAGTTTCAAATTTCAATATTTTACTCAGAATACAACATCGATCACAAATCAAATGTTGAAACTGAGGAAATGTATCATTTTAAGGGGAAAATAAGTTGATTTTCAATTTCATGGCATCTACACATCCCAAAATAGTTGGGACAAGGCCACATTTACCACTGTGTGGCATCCACTCTTCCTTTTAAAACAGTCTGCAAACGTCTGGGGACTGTGGAGAGAAGTTGTGGAGAGAATGTTGTCCCATTCTTGTCTAATACAGGCTTCTAGTTGCTCAACTGTCTTAGGTCCTCTTTGTCATGTATTCCTATGTATGATGCACCAAAAGCTTTCTATGGGTGGAAGATCTGGACTGCAGACTTGATGGTGCCTATCCAGATGCGTAAGCTGGCCATGCCACACACACTCATGCATCTCCATACCATCAGAGATGCAGCCTTCTGAAATGAGCGCTAACAATAAGCAATAACAACTTGGGTTGTCCTTGTCCGGATGGTATGGCATCCCAGTTTTCTGAAAAGAACTTTGAATTTTGATTCGTCTGACCACAGAACAGTTTTCCACTTTGTCACAGTCCATTTTAAATGAGCCTTGGCCCAGAGAAAACGCCTGTGCTTCTGGATCATGTTTAGGAATGGCTTCTTTTTCGACCTATAGAGTTTTAGCTGGCTATGGCGAATGACACAGTGGATTGTGTTCACTGACAATGTTTTCTGGAAGTAGTCCTAAGGCCAGTTTGTGATATCCATTACATTAGCATTGCTGTATGTGATGCAGTGCCATCTAAGGACCCAATGATCATAGGCATCCAGTATGGTTTTCCGGCCTTGACCCTTATGCACAGAGATTGTTCCAGATTCTCTGAATCTTTGGATGATGATATGCACTGAGGATGATTATACCTTCAAACTCTTTGCAATTTTTGTCTGAGAAACTCCTTTGTGATCTCGGACCACTACTTCTTGCTGCACCATTTGGGGAACTGGTGATCCTCTGCCCATCTTGACTTTTGAGAGTCAATGATACTCTCGGAGGCTCTTTTCATACCGAATCATGTTGCCAATTGACCAAATAAGTTGCAATTGGGTCCTCAAGCAGTCCCTCATATGAAAATTTTACTTTTCTGGCCTCTTATTGCTACCCGTCCCAACTATTTTGGGACGTGTAGCTCTCATAAAATCCAAAATGAGCCAATATTCGGCATAACATTTCAAAAAGTCTCACTTTCAACATTTGCCATGTTATCTATATTCTATTGTGAACAATATATAGGTTTATGAGATTTGTAAATGATTGGATTCTATTTTTATTAACAATTTATAAAGTGTCCCAACTTTTTTGGAATTCGGTTGTATAACAAAATTCTGAATGACAGAATAAACAAATATCTCTTTTCCTCAGACTGTAATTAAAATAACTGTTTTCACGTA
The DNA here is from genome assembly GCA_027497455.2 of Sardinella longiceps. Classification (NCBI taxonomy): domain Eukaryota; kingdom Metazoa; phylum Chordata; class Actinopteri; order Clupeiformes; family Clupeidae; genus Sardinella; species Sardinella longiceps. Next base: position 1,471,220 of record JAODXP020000017.1, read on the forward strand.
AAATATGAATAGAAGTTTTCAGTACGCCTATGAATAGCTTCCAGTGCATTAACGGTAAACATTTTAGCAATCTCCTTGCACATTAGGCCATGCAATGCACTGTATACCAACACTTGTGAAACAACGCAGAACGTCCAAAGAAGTATTCCACAGCAAGTAAAGTTGGCAAACTGTTAAGTCGAGCCTGAAAGTTCAAGTGATATGCCTGAGTCAATCGTGGTGCTGTCAAATTAGTCACATTTATGTCCTTGCACTTTAATGTAGTGGAGTTGATATTGTTTTTTACTTTTATTTTGATGGGAGTTTCAGTACAGTTGTTGCTGTATTGACAGTACTCTAGAGCCACTGTCAGACACCGAACGGCTGGCTGGATTGGAGAAAAATAAAACTCAAACTGTTTAGCATATCACTTTAAGGTGCTCATCCCATTTTAGTGAGCCCAGCGGAACATTTTAGGCTTTCCCTGGAAGGTGATTAATTCCATTAAAAGTAAACCACATGAAGTTTACTCCTACTGGCTGATTAGACATGCTATTTAAAAACCAAACTGAATGTTTTTGTTGATGTTGAAAGATTAAGAGTTGTTCATGTAAGAGTAATTATTTTCTTTCTTTGTAGGTATGCAGATCTAGTCAATAGCATAAAAAAGAAATTTGCTAAGAAGCGGGGACACTCGTTAGAAGATGAGGATGAGGAGAAATCAAAGAGAGCCTTTCAGAAGCCGAAGGATTGAGAGAACATCTGACAAACGCTTATGCTTTTGGTTATTCGCGTGTGTGTGTGTGTGTGTGTGTGTGTGTGTGTGTGTGTGTGTGATGGCATTTTTTTCTGTTGTATTGTTGAATTTAGAATTTAAAGGATATGACCCGAACATATATTGAACATCATGAAAAGTTTGAACTTTTGTTGATAGCTACAACTACTAAGCAGTCTTCTCTGGCCAGCATGAATGTATCAAAATTCTGCTCCCAAACAAACATTTGAACTTTTAGGAGGCTGAAATATACTTTTGGTCCATATCACACTGGTACTCTGCTTTAAACAAGGATATCCACTGTTTGTTCTAATAAAAATGGACATAAAGTTTTGTTTTACTTTGGTGCTTTGCCAGTTTGCCTATTCTGTAATGCAGAATGTTTGGGTACTGGACAACTTGTCCTTGTAGCCAGGAAAGCATATATAAGTTGACCAACCTTACATCAATACTCCAATGAGGAACTGACGTGTACATGGCCATAAAATAGCCTATGATGCCATTATAGATGTCTCCAGTTTGTCTAAAAGATACTTGCTGGCTCATGACTACTGTGTTGCCATAGTGACTGTAAGCTGTAAGACTATGCTATGGTCAGAAAGGTAGACTGATAAAGAAATGTCATGATGACTTTTTAATAATTAAATTAAATTTCTATGGACTTTAAGTGTGCGGCACCTTTTTCATTATTAGTTTGGCCAGCACCTTAGATCTTTGTAGTGCGGTGCAACCTCCTTCAACAGAAAGGTAGACTGACCACTGTGACTGCTTGACTATCATGGCCATAATGTAGGTAGACCTGTCCTGCACCCCCAACCATTCTCATACTAAATCATACTTTTATTGAAAGGTATCACTCTGGAATAAGAATATGAATGTTAACATTGAAAATTTTGGGATGCGCTACTTGTTTAGCCCTATGAATAGGGAAACCCTAAAAAACAATTTTAAGCTATTTAAGATTGTCCTAATGACCACTTTAAGTACACAGATGACTTGGGTCAAAGGGCACTCTATACTGCTTCCAAGGAAGTGACTAGGCCTACAACTCAGATAGTTAAAGGTAGGATTGGAGATGTTTTCGTGAAGCACTTTTTTAATAGCTTAAAATCCACACCTAGCTACAAATTGATTTAATACTCTTAACACTAAAACACAATGTTAATCACCTGAGGAACAAACAGGATGGAAAACACCTTTTAATCATTTTGAGTGACCCTATCAATATTATTTAACGGTGATACATCAAACTGAACTGCAATTTGTCATTCCCCTCTGCACATAGACATTTGTCCTCTGGAGGCCGGGCTTCAGGGAAATATGTATTGTCAAATTTAGCCCAATATTGTCTATTGCAAGAAGGGATATCTGGGTTGGCAATATTGACCACCCATAGGCCTATTCCACTTTGGTACTTAACCTTCCTGATTTGTTGCTTTAAGTGTCCCTCACATGGGGGAAGTGTAGAAAATCTACATTGCTAGAGTGGGTAAGATCTTTGGGAGCAGCCTACATCTCACTTATTTGGCAAGAAACACAACTCATCAACCCTTTGTCCTCTGACAAGTATCTCTGAAGGCAGCCCATATTGCCAAGCCTGACATCATTAATGCTTGCAATGTACACAGTTCAGTTAGACACTGGTTGACAGATATTAGATCTGTGCATGGCAGGGATGAGAAAGATGAGTTGGATGATAGCGCAACAGATGAACAATTTACCTGATAAAGACAACTCTGAGTCAGACTAGGATTGAAAACCAGTTTCCGTGTCATGCACATCTAAAATCTATCTTATTCATTGTTAACACATCACCCTAATAGTAAGCAATCATACTTACTATAGGCAATATTCAGTGTTGTTTGTGGGATATTACAGTATGTCTGTATGCTGTAGTTAGTGAGTTTAGTTCTGTCCTGTGTGATTGTTTTGAATGCATCTGCTTGTGTTCTGACTCACCCATTGGGCTGAAAATGCAAACAATGATCAAACTGGAAGACATCTCTGGTGAATTTCATAAGCAGTTCACAATAATGGTACTCACACAAAACATATGGCAAGTTTGGGCATAATTTGGACATGTTCATAGTGAGACGTTAATGGCTGTATCTTAAGTTATTTTCAGAGGAAATCTACACTACCGCACACTGACTAATTTAAGATGTATCAATGTTTTATTTCTATAGTGTTGTCCCATGAAGATATATTACAGAATATTAGCAAAAACATGAGAGGTGTAACGGTACTCACTTTTGTCAGATAGTTTGTGTGTGTGTGTGTGTGTGTGTGTATGAAATGGGCTCATTAAGAAAACAATAAAACAAGGCATTAACTATTTTAATTCTAGGACCAGGAAGGCTTTTAGGGTTTCTTTATACACAGGTAGTGCAACCCTACATTTTTATGGTATTAATTTACATATACATCCAGACCTTTCAAAAAAAAAAAAAAAAGCATCTTCTGTGTTGATGTGAGCCTTGATCAGCCTTTCAAATTGTTTGATGGCAGTGCCTGCTCAGTTTCAATATGCCAAGTCTGAGAAGGTCGGCTGTGATACTGTGATACAGGAGTGGACTCAGTGCTCCACCTAGCACTGTGGATCTTGATTTGCATTTTCCAGAAATTATAAAAATGGGCAAGTCTCCTATTTTGCTAAGATAATAAAATAAAAATTGATCTCATTTAATTCACATTGCATTTTGATAAATTAGACAGACATTTAAAAATGCATGATTTGTTTTATTGTTGGCAGTTGCCAAGAAACATTTTTGAAGAATATGATACACAAAACCAACAATATGAATTGAATGAGCTGCAATACATTACTCAAAAATATTATAAAATTAGAAATGTGTGAAATATTTTTCAATGTCAACAGTGGTGTCAGTGTCAGCAGTTAGATATTGGGGTGGGGACAGGGCAGTGGTAAGGCTTTAGTGCATTACTGTTTTTATTGTGCGCTGTCCTTAAAACAAAAAAACAAAAAAAACTGACAAACCACAGACAGTACAAGACGTCCAGAGACCAGAGAACTGGACAACACAAAGAGAAGGCCATACACTGTAACCAATCAGCCTGAGAGGGAAATAAGTCTTAAATCGATGACATGGCTATCAGATGATACACATGTGAAGTCCAGGTGCCTCTTCACTGTAGGAACGTATGGGGCTCAAAGGTTCAAAAACAACTAGCCCTCAAATCCTCTTTTTTATTTTTTGCTTTTTACCTTGATCCAGGATTATTGGACCTTTACACAATCATATTTTTGCTTTTCAATTGCAACATAAATTTCAAGACCAACAAATTTAACATTTCTCTAGGAGCATCACCAACATTAGACCACTAAGACAATTTCCCATAACCCTCCAATTAACTCAAGGTTAGATATTAGATAAATTCTGCTATACATTTGATACCACATAATTACAGCTATGTTTACTTAAATGAAGTTCTGCTGTTGGATAATGCCTTTTATCAGTCAATGTTTCCATCACATTAATTAATTGACAGTTATCTGAACATGAACTCTAGTAAGATTTCATTACTCTTCAGATGTGATTCCTGATCATTTTTACTAGGAGTGTTTCTTACTGCAAGTCTCAGTTCATTCAGGGACACACATTATTAATACTCCAAACTAGGTACACATCTGTCACCTGAAGATGGCCCTAAAGGGCTCCTGTCCTACAGGGGTGACTCTTACAGGGAATACACAGCTACCAGTGTTGAATCTCTTTAATGACAGCTGAAAGGGGTCATAGAATGGATTAATTAAGTTTACTGTTTTGTTCGGTGATATTAAATAGCATGTATTCAGCTGTTATGTTTACATACAGTACACCTCAGAGAGACACAAAAAGTTTTTTTCCCTTATACTTTCATTGAATTCATTGAACATTGAATCATTACATTTTTTATATTTGTTAGACGTCAGAATAAAGACAAACTATTTTGTGAAGAATCTTTGGTTTAATTGACTTCAGTCAAAAGTTTACATATACTTCCTTAATGTGATAGAATGGGCTAGTATGTCTGAAAAAGCTGACCCATTTACACCAGTTCTGTCAGGAGGAATAGGTCAAAAGTTCAGCCAACTGAGAAGCCTGTGGAAGGATACCCCAAACATTCGGCCAAAATGAAGGCCACTGTATGGAATACTAAAAAGGTATGTAAACCTTTGGACTGATTTCAATAAAACAAAATCTCTAGATAATAGTTTTTTTTTTCTTACAAAACAAATCTAAAAAAGTGATAGTATTGACTGACCTGAAATGGACAAAGCTTACTCTGATTCAGTGTATGACGTTAAAGAAAAAAAAAGTTTAATATATTAGATGTCCCTCTGCTCAGCCTTCTCCAGGTGCTGGCAACATGCAGCTTCTCATCAGGTAATCCAAAAGTATAAAATCACCGCACACTGGAATTAAGTTTTGCTGATTTATTTTTGTTTGTGAACAACGCGTTTCGCTCGTTGCTTCATCAGGTTCAGGTAGTGCAAAAAAAAGTTTGTTGTGCCTCTCTCTCTCTCTCTGAGATGTGTGTATACATATGGTTCCAACTGTACATAAGCAAGCTACAAATCAATTTCACTAGTCAGTCATGCAGCCTAGTGGCGCCACTCAATTCTCTTTCTCGCACCACATAGTCAGGAAGAGCATAATGGGTCTGTGTAACGCGTTCTATTTGCAGATTTCACAGGACAAGAATGAAAAATTGGCTTAAAACTTCAATTATGGGGGTGTCATGGCTCAGTTAGCTAAGGTGTCATACCCTTAATACGGGGACCCAGGTTCGATTCCGACCCAAAGTCATTTCCTGATCCCTCCCCATCTCTCTCTTCCACTCTTTCCCTGTCTCTCTACACTGTCCTGTCTAATAAAGGTGCAAACCCCCCCCCCAAAATATCGTAAAAATTATATTTCTCATTCGCCAAACTACTCAATTTTTGAATGGAGTAAGTCTGAAGTTTTCTGTTAATAAGTACAATACAAACGTCAAACAATGACTCAATATTTCAATTGTCTGATTTTGAGTTAGACTAAACCATGAGCCCCGGGGTTAACGTGGACACTTTGCTTTTGAAGTAGTCATTCACAAACCTACTCCTGTCACATTCTTAATGTACATCTGCTTCTCTATAGGAAATCATCTTTGCGACAATGAATATAGCCCACTAAAAAAAAAACTATGTAGGTTGCAGGCCTAAGCCAGTGTGTTTGCGCAGAGGGCCGCCTAAACAAACTGTTTTTCTTAAGTTGTGCCCAAATAGGTGGCATAAGCAACACTCAGCATCCGCATTCTTTACTGACTGATTGTGTGAATGGCGGTGGAGATGTTCCAACTAGGCCACCGTAAAACATGAAAATATTACATCATAGATACAGACGGCAAGTCCGGTTAACGCACCTAAAATACGTGGGTGAAGTCAGTGTGGGGGGAAAAGGTGATGGATTTAATGTGGATGTGAATGGACAAGGCAAAGAAAGTTGCCTAACAATAATATATAGCTAAGTAAAAATTCCATATTTGATGTTTTGTCTAATCATGATCATAATCATGCTTGCTTAGGTTTAAACTAAAATACATTTTCCATGACTTGTTAATTCCAGCAACACTGACGGAAATGTCATGAGCTGTGTCTGCTCCTGTCATAAGTGAAACAATTTCAATTGCAAGTCTGATTAGCTTTAGCCTGATGACGCCATCCTACGTACTTCCGCCCAAAGATTTTGGCTTGTACACTAGTCTGGCTAAAGCCGCCTAGTTCGGTTTGCGTATGGTTTAGACAAGCAGCACACAGTTTAGAGCGATATCTCAGAACTTGCCTTGTAGTTCAGCAACTTGTAGTCCAACAGCAAAGGAACACGTTCGTTATTTTCCCCCCTACTTTCGAATTAACTTTACAAAATTGCTACATGACATTAACATCCATGATCTAGAGCACTCATTGCCACTACAATGTCAAAATAGATTGTAATTAGCCAGTGATCTCTTACTACTGAACACGGAAGTTGGAAGCATGAGAGCCAGGTGAGAGCAGCACACAGAATACATTATTTCCAAACGGAAACATATTCCAATTGCATTGTACCAGACCGTTTGACAGAGTCAACAGTCGGCTTAAAGGCCAGGCTAGTTTTGAGGGATACTAAGTTCTGAATTCATATCTGACCATCGAAACATCATAACTACCTCAAGGCATTGCCCTAAAAAATGTGTCAAGCTGCTTGTAGATAGTGCTCAGTCTAACTTCTAGCTTAGCATGTCATTGACTTCCCCACTGATTTTGGAGTTGTTTTCCCCCACGGGGAACACAAGGAGCTGATTTGTGGGAGTGCCCAGACTTGCCATCTGTATGCCTATGTATGATGTCCGGGTTCAGCGTTGTAGTTTCCGTTTCTCACTCTGTTTGCCGTTTCGCCGCACAACTCAGTGCCAGCCGTAAACGGAAATGTATGCTCTTCCTGACTATCTGGTGGAAAGAAATGACAATGAGAGGAACGGTGTTTGCTTGGTTAGCCGTGGTAAAGCTCATCTAGTTAAAATCAGTATGGATGCACAAAGCTGATATTTGGATCAGTAATTGGTCCATATGTGGAAAAAATACTTGGATCGGGTGAAAAAACCTCGAGCACTTTTTACTATAGGCCTATTGCTTACAATTCCCTTCACAACCACTAAATTTAAAATGTTAGTCACCTGTGGAACGAACATGACGGGAAAAATGCCATTGAATCATTTTAAGCGCCCCATGGAAATGATTGAATGTTGTTAAAATGCTGCCTATCAACTGCCATATGGCACTCGTTCCTTCTCCCTCTGCGTCATAGACAATGCTCATATTGAGTTGCTCAGCAAATAAGTCTAGCCATGAGCCATAGGTTGTACTCAGACATCAATGGTGTTTAGCCAGTCACAGCGCTCTAGGTTGTATTCCCACATTGGTGGAGTTTAGCCAGACACAATGTGGCCAGGGTGTTGTGGAGTGGACTTAGCGTTGTTGGAATCAGCTTGTTCATTCATCTGACTGGTTGTAGCCAGAGCCATACAAATTGCTTTCTAGCTGCCCCAAGGGTCAATCCATCGAGTCCAACAGACTATATTTATGTTATATGTTATAGTGTGGTTGTTAGGCTTGTGCTTTAGGGGGATATCTGAAGAAACCTCACTACACTACTGTGTGCTTAGTGTGTCTGCAAAGAATACACACAGCTGCAAGGTAGCAGTATTAAAAGTTTTTATTTAGCAAAGTTAAGCTAATTTTACGGTTTAGGTTTTTATGAACATGCTAATAGGAGCCATTCAGGTTAACTTGCAAATACTGTATTTAATCTGAATGGCTCCTGTTAGCATTCAGCAGCTAAAGTCTGCTTGGCAGTAACGTGACAGCCTAATGTTGGATTACTCATCAAAGGGATGACAGAAATTGCATAATACAAGTCACATCATTCCCATAATCCAGTGAAGGTTCAACTCAAATTGTGCATTTTTTTAAGCTGATGCAATAGAAAACATTATCAACATCGGCACTAGCTTATTGATTTCCACTTGCATCTTGCATAAAGAAACAAAATGTGTTACTCCGTAGTCCTGTAACATTGGTTCATGAGATGTTAATGGCAGTGGCACATACTTGTTTTTTTTTGTTTGTTTGTTTTTTTGCGGCATTTAAATAACAATTTGTTATATTAATGTCTGTTTTTTTGTTTGTTTGTTTGTTTTGTCTTGGCATGGAGAATAGTGGCCAGTTAATAGAGAAGGGCAATAAAGATTGAGGATGATACCCATTTCCTAAATTGTTAAATTCTAATGGGTACAGTATATCGGAGCGGAATCAACCAATATACAAAAATCCTGTATCTGCACAGAACTAGATCAGTGTATCCCGAGAAAATTGTTTACCACTCTATGACCCTTTTAAAGCAACACAATGTAAACTACTTCCTATATTGTCAGTTCCCAGGGAATTGGATGAGAATACACTCAATTTTTTCAGGAGTGTTGACTTGATGGACAGTCAGGCAAACAGTCAAACAAAAGTTCCAAAATGTTCAGATATGAAAACGTGCTGGCATTCTTCTCACTGCTTAATTTTAAATGGTGCCCACATAGTTAGTTGTGTATTGAGTCATCATCCTGTTGTAGGATCAAATCTAATGCTAAAGAATGAGACATTTTTCATTCCTTCCTCAAAATCCCCTCCAGTCTAAATCTACTTTTACGACCCCCACCCAGAAAGACCCCATACCATCAAACTGCGTCCACCATCCTTGACAGACGGCATTAGACACTGTTCTTGCATCTTTTCATTTGTTCTGTGCCTCACAAGTTAGATTCGCTTTCTGTTTGTCTGAGTTTTTTTTTTCTTGTCTGTTGTTTTTTTTTTTTTTTTTTTTTGAAAAACAAGAGCAAACAGGAGGCTATCTGGTTGAGGCATTCTAAGCAACCTTTCCTTTTATCAAAACCTGAACAGATTAAACACATACACATACAGAGTTTGTTGGAACTGAAAACATGTTAGCATTTAGTCACCTTCCTGTCCATATTCCTTCATATTAGACTGAGGAATCTCTACAGTAATGCAGGTAGCATAGGCAGGCAGGCAGGCAGGCTTCTTCCGAGCCCCTGATCCCACCCATGCCCCCATCAACTGTATCAATTAACTGTCTATTTTTGCATAGTTGGTAAGAATGTTCCTGTTGCTAGCCGAGTAGACTAAGCATCTGTTCACCAATGCCCAGAAAGTACACACCCTGTGCAATGCCAAAGAGAGGTGCAATGACCAGTGCACGACATGTAGCTCCTTTTAGGAAAGCTGTGGGCCCTTCTCGAATCATGATACGTCTGTTTAAAAAAAATAAATAAATAAATAAATTACAACAACATTCAATTCTCTCTTATGTTTGACTTGAGAGTCAACAATTGTACAAATGAATTCACTGGCACATTTCAGCCTAAATGTTGTCATTAAAAATTCTGGAAATCCAAAGAAATACTACCTATTATAACCGTAAGCACTTTATAGTAGGGTCATAAACCTCACTTCCATGACCATCTTCTGGCTAATTATGTTTTGACATCTGATTTGGCTTCTATGCACCATTTATTAAAAAAAATTAGCACTCATGTCCCTCACAAAAATGTTGGCATTATTTTGTAGAGGGCCGAATCCAAAATGGCTGCAGGCGTCATCTTGAAAAAGTATGAAAGAGGTATTATTTTTACCAGAGCACCTATACTTATGTATGAATACATTATTTATGGTAAATTGACCCTTAGAATTGTGATTCTGACATCATTTTGAGATTTCAGCATCATCTTGGTCCTGAAATCCAGTACAGATTTCAACATCATCTTGGCCCTGAAATCCAAGATGACCACCATCTGCTAATAAACCGAGCACAAAAAGTCAGGAAACCTGACTTTGCCCCATTGTATCTCCTCATTAGTAAGACCAGTCTATAAAGTGTCATATATCATTTTCATCGTTGATCTGTCTTCTTTACAAGGAGATGTAGGTTGCAAGGATCGGGCAATCATGGAATGAGCAACACAGCCAAATGTGTGATTAGTGCCTACCAAAAATGTGCCAAAATGGCTTGTTATACTGTTCTGTTGGTATTGCCTTTGTTGCTTAGAGATTGCACTCTCCCACAAAAATGAGGACAAGAGCAAAAAAAAAAAAACATGTTGGCCATACATTTATTTATTTTATTTTTTTTTTTACACTCAATGTCAGGGCTCTCAGTAGCGTGTGGAAGATCCATAATGTAACTCACAGTCTGAGAGACGGTTTTGGTACAGTTGAGCAAATGTTGTATGTCTCTGGCAGTAAACCTACGGATTAGTGCAGCTAAAGTGAGGAACAGGTCTTCTTGAGGTGTTGTCTTCTTAGGGCCACTCTATATGCTGGGACACCAACCTCGGATTGGTGCTATCATGTACCTGTTGTCATTGATGCTGCTGATAGGCCTACTGATGCCTATGTTGCAGCAGTGCTAATCTCAAAGCAAGTCACAGAATTTTCCTCTAAGAACAGGCTCCTAGATTCCAACCGACCTTGTTTCAAAAGCGGGCACTATACAGAGGCGGCGCTTCTCTCAGTAATGGAAGCCCTTAAAGAAGTGAGAGAAGCTGGTCAATCCTCCGTTCTCATCCAACTTGACTTATTAACAGCATTAGATACTGTCAACCATGGGATTCTTCTTAACAAATTCAGAAGCATGGGCATTGATGGCAATCTATCATTCAACATGACATGCCTAGGGCGAACATTGGTGAAACACCACCTCAACACAAGAGTACCCCAAAGCTCGGTACTTGGGGCCCTCCTCTTTGCCTTTGAAAAGATGGCTTCTCCTTCCGCTAAATGATACCTAGCTACATCCTTTTCTTCATGGATGAAAGATAACCATCTCCAACAAAACTTCTCCAAAACTGAACTGCTGGCCCTCCCAGCCAAGAAAACATACATCACAACTTGACTCCCTATCTGTTTGTCCCACCAACAGGAACTACTCAATTTCACAAGACAAGTTATTTATGCTAATTACAAGAGTAGCACCATGACTGAAGCTTGTTCAGTGAATTGGAAGAATATGAAAAAGAAATAATCATACATCCATTTTGAAGACAGCTTATGCCAACACTGCCTCTGTGCCAACTTCTAGGCATATCTAGTACGCCATCCTTCCCTGAGGCACCATCCCATGTCAATCACCCAGAGATGGAATGGTTGAATTTGATGGTGTCACAATCCAAATCAGAGCACAACTCAGGAGACACAGGAAGCAATGATGATGTCAAAATCATAATCCTCAAAAAGTGTCTTCATGCAGCATTCTAGGTGCTTTGGTCATAAAGTAAATGTATTTATCTCCCTTCAGAACGCCATTCTCTTCTCTGATTGGCTGCTAGGTGGCCATTAATTCCAGATAACTGGCTACTTTGGAAGTAGTTCCAAAAAATAACTCATCTAATAACTGATTACCGTTCCATATGAATGCCTTTCAGAATGGTAACTATAACAACAATAAGCAGCCTTGTAGATCTACTTTCAACTGAAAGTAGTACCCAAACCGAACAGGTTAGCTTCTTTTAAATTTGAGTTGCATAGTTCTTTTACGTTTTATACGCTTCTTCAAATATACTAGAGATAGATAGATACGGGAGATAAGCGGGATAACGACCTCCGAGGTGTCCAGTTATTCATTTATAATTGGCTGTCTCCGCGCTGCGCGCGTCGCCGGAGTTCTAGATTCCACCTCGCCAATTATAAATGAATAACTGGACACCTCGTCGGCTGTTATCCCTTGAAAACTTGACTTTAGCACATTATATCTCCCCTTTAGTAAAACCAATAAGTAAAGTGTTTTATATAATTTTCATCGTAATAGTAATCAATGAAAATGCAATCGTAATCATGCGTATTTAAAAAACAATTGATTTGTTTATTGATTGATACTCAAAAGAACAAGATAATTTCTTACTGGCACTACATGCCAAAGGCCGCTGGCCCCTGTTTTATACTCAAAATAAAAGGCTGAAATGTGCCAGAGTTCGCCTTTAACAGAGACTGCACAAAAGACCCAGGTATAAGAAATCTTACCGTATGCAGTCCAGAATGCCACGATAAGAGTCTTCTCCTTCACCCTTCTGCAAGGTCTGTATACGGGTTTTAATAACTGTTGATGACAAAAGATACAAATGAATTCAGTGAACAACAAACTCTCTCATTGTTCCCTAGTGAGACCTCATTGTCTCAAGTATACAAAGAGATTTGTTTTCATCTCATTTTTGAATGTTTAGAAAAGAAGGCTTTGAAGATTGCACACATAACGGTATCCATGCCAAAATAAAATTGTATTGATCATTGATCCTTCGTCAGGGAATTGCACACCATATACAAAGCAGGTCATCTTATACCTAAAGTTCAATCAGTCAAGTAGAGACACCTGGGACTACAATTTGTAATTCAGTTGACGTATGGAGTTTGTATAGCCTACATCAATTTGTAGCCTATGGCAAAAGAAAAAAAAAGTCTTTTCAGATGGGGTTCACCCCAGTATAAAATTACAGTGCAAATGAAATAATAATAATGAAAAATACTAAAGACAAAAGTAATTCGATCCAATCAGGATTAGACAAGTGCATAATATTAAACATCCAGTCGTTATAAATTGCAATTGCCAATATTCAACCAGCATTACAACATCACACTCCAGTCAAATTCAACATGTAGGCCTTTGGGGTACAGTGAATCCAAAGTGTGTATTCAGAACAACTCCCATCTCATTTTTGAGCAAAAAGTACCTCAAAAATATACCTATATCTGTTGCTACTAAACCTATCTGTAACCTACCTATATCTGTTGCTACTAAATAAAACAAAAAATATGAGGTGATAATTTTATGCTTGTCATGTAAGGTTAAAAGTAAGCCTAGATGATTAATCAATATCGATAATGGATGGTGCATCCAACACATCCATGACACTGCCCCTGTTTATGTCTATTACCATGTGTAAGTGCATATTAGAATAATAAGTGTCAATATTCTAGTTAAAGCAAGGTCCCGGAATTTAAGGTATTAAGGAGTTGACATTACAAAAAGTTAACCCAGGGGGTTTATTTAGGGTTTTAAAAACTTGATAATGCATGTAAACTAAATGAGGCCTTGCATGTAAACTACGGTGACCACTGAGATAAAAAAAAAAATCAAGAACATTTAAATGGAGCATAAAATAAAATTAATTTAATATTGTACCTTCTTCTCTGATGTTAAGATACAATATATTTCATTGCATTTTGTCAAAAATAAGGTCAAGTGATATTTCAAAGCCTCATTAATACCTCATATTTAGGATGTGTTGGCCTAAACAATGACCTCTCTGGTAACCTCAATTGAACTGCAATGGCTTTGTGTTATTTGACATCAAATGTAGGCTTTGTTTTAATCGCAATTTCTAAATTTAAGATTTACATATAAAAGAGGGCAGAAACATGCCTCATGTTTATGATAGCTCTTTAAAGATGCACAACCTCTCTTAATTCATCAAAGCCAATGTAAAAGTGGTTTTCCATTCTATGTCTTATTTAATTTTTTTCATGAGGACCAAGGACATTCCTATTTCTGCAGTTACAATCATAAAAAGAAGTAGCCTGTTTTAGCTCTTCAGAAATCAGGGACAAAGTAGGTCTTCTTGTATTTTACTGGGACCACCTAAATTAGGGGCTGTTCAAAGATTATTTTTAATTGGTTCTATTTGCTTAACGTGCAATATTCTTGTAGTCACCACTAAAAAAGTTGGGACTGTCCTGTCCACACAAAAAAAATTGTCAATGGTCACCGGGTGATCTAAGATCTAGACTGACAGAGATAATGTTGAGGCTCAGGATAAAAGTGTTGCATAGGATTAAGACAAAGACAAAAAGGTCTAATTAGCACTAATCCCATTAGCACATATACAAATGTAAGCACAGAAGTTCTCTGTTTAGAGAAGCATTCTGAAAAGAAAAAGATCTGCAGTGGTTCTGGGTCTCCTAGAAAGCATGGTAAATGACAGTGGTATTTAGGAAGTACTTTGCCTTAAAAGTAGACAGTTAACAATACATTTCGTTAAAGTGTTGAAATAAAAACAACCATACTCATATCGTGCTTCACTCATATTTCCTATAGCTGCATTGTTAGCACACATGGTTCTTCTATGTTCTCACCATCTAATGGCGTGACTGCCACAGCTGCGACTGATCCGGCGATGCAGCCTGACATAAAGGAGTGAAGGAAGGGGACTCGTTTTAGTTCATCTCCTGGGCAACCTGGATCACTTCGACCCAGAGTATTTAGGTTGGCAAACAGTGGGAAGTAGATCATTGAGAAGGGGACGTCCCTAAGAACAAAACAAGAGCACAGAAAGACAGGGCCTCAGTTTCCCCACAGAATTTTGGTGTACACTCTTTCCATAATTAGTTGCTGGGTTGTTAAGAAAAGTATAGGCTAAGAGATCAAAAAAGGGGATGATTTGTGGGTGAGAATTTGTGAGAGAATTCTTGGTAATGATGTGTGGTTTGTAAATGTGGCTTTCTCAGTCACTCCTTGCAGGTCCACAGAGGAGACTCGCACAGATTTGTCTGTTTTTGTTATTTTGTAAAATGGGCTTTTCTTGACTTTCATCAAATAGGGCAGTGCTAATATGACTGGAAGAGAGAGATGGGAAGGATTGGGAAATTATCTTGAGCCAGAATGGAACCTGAATCTCCAGGTTTATAGTGTGGACACTTTAGGCTCATTATGCAGGAGTTACCGAAATGTCAATATTGTCATATTAAATGTAATTTTAAAGTCAAAAGTAAACACTTAAGAGCAATATTGTGCTTCCGTAAAGAAGAAATTTGATGTGAGTTGATCCTTAGCCCTGTTGTTTATCACTGAGTCCAGCCTAGGAAAATGAACATTAGCTGCCAATTCAGCATTTGGTCTATGGTATATAATTTCTTTTTCTGTGCAAAGTAGTCGGTTATTTTAAACATTATATATATATATATTAGGGTTATGGTTTGATTCACATGAAATTTCTCCTTTTAGAGCAGTTGTAAAAGTGTGAGATTGAACCTGAGTAGAGTGGCCCCCGCTCCTCTGTAAAGACCAGCCAAGCCACGAGTCCTCAGAAGTTCCAGGGTGATGTTAATGGCCGAGGGCCGTGACCTAGGGCCGGGCTGGGAAGCCTGTGGTGCCACTATCGATGGAGCTGGCTCTGGAGCAGGTGCAGGTGTTGTGGCTGACTTCTGTGCAGCTGACACAAATACAAGCATTACTGCTACAAACTTTTGTACTGATTGTAATGACCCATCAAGCTTTCCCCCAATCATAGAGTATGGTAGACAGTGTTTCCCTGCTATAAAATCATAAAATACTTATGAAAAAACACGCAATGACTAAAAACACACACCCTATGACTCACCCAACCTGCCTGCATCTTGCAACTGGATCTTCAGCATCTCCATTGGTGTTGTCACCACCACCTGACAGGTCCCTGCTCCACAGCCAGCCAGAATTTCACCCCAAATTGACAGTTTTCTGTTGATCACACAAGGGGAAATTTCTCTTGATTTAACCAGAAACCCAATAATGATTCACCCGCAATTCATAATGCATGTTTAAATTTTGCGCAAAATGTAAAATCAACTCTCGTGTCTAAAACTAGTACAAGTAAAATAAAATATCATCACTACACTTATTGCCTAAAACATGCCTCAAAAAGTCAATCAAATTGTTGCATAATATGTTACTTTAAATACAAGTAGGCTACAGTCATATGAGCAATCTAAACAGGGAAATTCTACAGATGAAATGTGACTGAAATGTTGAATTACCATACTGCTTAATAAATATTTAATGGCTTGAATAAAATTACCCATCTTTAGAAAGCCTCTGCCTGAAGACGTCATTTGCAGCGAGTTTAATAGCCTTCTCTGGGGTTACAAGAGTGAGATTCACTGCTGCACCTAAGAAGCAAGTAAAAATAGAATAAAAGTTTTTTGTTTTTTTTTCTATTTGGACAGCCCTGGCCCAAAAATCACCGCCGACCCACCAGGCATTGTCCTGTATGCATGGACAGTCCATGCCTGGCGAAGACACATGATCTGTCTGATGATGTGCCTGCCTGCTAGCCAAAACCATAAGCCATAAGAATGATGCTCTTGGGGAAACTGCATATTCTGTAACTTCGGCTGGGAGGCAGTAACTTACATTTTCCTCCGGAACATGATTTGATCAATCCCAATGAGTTTTAGGCGGGTAGGACGAATGGTGATTTAAATAGCCTAATATAAGGGTACAACCAATGGGTTGCCCTATGCAACCTTGTCAGATAGCCCTAGAGCAGTGCTTTTTAAAGTGTGTTCTGTGGAACCGTGTGGGGATTTCTAAAAAATCTGTGAATTTAGTTAGTGTTCCACAAGCTACCTTATGTGCGTCCAAATTAACATTATTAGACAGCTAAAGATTGACTTGACTTTTTAATTGACAATGTACAAAGCATAAAAGAGTATAGCCTATATGAATAAATAAATATGTGCATTGAAAACCTTGTACATCATGTCAAAAGGATAAAGACAAAGAAGCTCAGAGAGTTTGTTTCCATTGTGGTTCTTGTAAATGTATGGATGTGTACGCATAGGTAGCCTATAATCAATTAAGATGTATATGAATATGCCAAACAACATAACTAGAAAAGCGCTCAGAAAGTGCAGACCTCCGCCAAGGCAATGTGGTCACAGACACAATATAAATTCTAGATTGTGTTCTGGATCACCGATCGCCACCAAAATCGAATCAGTTCTTGTCCCAATATACACGTTGTCCAAACATTTTGGCCAAATCCGTGCAGTACTTTTCGAGTTATGTTGTACACAGACAGACACACACACACAGACACACTCCGGTGAAAACATAACCTCCTTGGCGGAGGTAACAAAAGGACTCCAAAAAACTGATAGTATGAAAATAGCCTTACTGTACTATTACCAAGACATCTTTGTATACCTGCCTTAAAGCTATCAATATTTTATATATCAGCAGATAAGCCATATAATACCCAGTTTTTTTGTTGTTGTTTTTTTTTTTTTACTTTAGGCTGTCCAAAATGTATTATTATTTAAAGGAGAAATAAAGACTTCTGAGGCAAAAGCCTCTAATTCCATATGCAATGAATTGACATAAATCTACTGTTTTACAGAAGAATACACTATATGTTATGTTGTATGATGGATGTTGAATGGATATTGAAAAATGTATTTGGAAAAGAGCAAAGTTCATACAGGACAAATACAGTGCTTTCTGTCAAACATTCCACACAGTTTCCGAGATATAAGCAAAAACATGAATGTGTTTACAGATATGTAATAGGACCAATGCTGAAAATGTTGTTTCTGTAGGCCTGCCACATGGCTTTTGCAGCAGATAAAATGGAAGAACAAACAAAGGATCCAGCAGCTTTTTGTGCAAGTTACCTCGATACATTCCAAAGTAGCCCTCAGTTCTAACAGTCTTCATCAAACAATCCAACCTAAAAACAGAAAATTGCATTTTCATTTTTATACTCACATACTTTATTCACAACTGTTTTTTAATTACCCTATTCCACCATTAGTGATCTATATTGCTGGATATATTCACTGATGCCTTAGAGCGCTTGCAAGATGCCAACATCGCCTCGCTGAAGGACGAAACAGAGAGTAACACAAATGTGCTTACATTGTCAGTCAACATACTGTATTTCTTAAAATGATCATTTTTGGTTGCTATCTTTTAGTTTAATTCATGTTTTGCTAAGAAATTAGGGTGTTATAGGAAAACATTGGCCGGGGGTGTGCTCCTTGAAGACATGGATCAGACACAATTGTCACAGGCAGCAATGTGTGGAAATAAGTAGGCCAATTAAGAGGTTTTTAGTTACAAAAGTGTTTGCAGTAAATGCAAAGAGCTCTTCTGAGATATTTGTTGCAATGGACATATATAGAATGAATAAATCTGACTTGTCTAGAAAGTCTGTATGTGTAAGGAACATTACTCCATCATCTGCTGAATAGGGCAGTTTTCTATTCCTATTTATGGAGTCAGTTGGACAGTCAGAAGAGTAGCTTTGTTAATGAGAAAATGAACTTCTCTCCACCAAAAGTCTTGCAGTGTTCTAGCTATCTGACCAGACCACAGTCTCAGAGCTTTTCATAGCTTGTTCAAATGTTTTTTATAACTGTGAATTTGAGCTCTCAATAGAGACTTGTGGGTATTGAAAGTAATACGTACTTATTGTTTCCTCTTTATACCACTGCTTGGTCAACTTTCCCACTGTGATGCACTATTTAGAACGTGCAATATTTTTCAGGTAACTGCACAGCTATGAAGTAGCCTACTTTTCCGTTCACATTCAGACTTGCATATCAATTTGCCCAACTGGCTCTGACTTTTAAATAAACTGTCATGTTAACATAACATCACAATTTAGTTACCCGACCAACATTCATGACACAGCAACATTTTAACTTGTGACCAAGATGGTTTCTAACTCTGTTACACTTCGTTTGGAAGTATGGGAAACGGTGAATTTACAGAGCCCAAGACATGTTAGAATCTTTGGATTTAGCGCTTGACAACGGGAGATGGAACTAACGACTGACTTAGCAACTATACATTAGAACTAGTAACAGCAGTTTATCTTGGTAAGTTTTGATTGAGACGGTGTGTGGCGGAAAGAAATAGTTCTGCAAAAAATATAGAAAAATATATAGGAAATATATAGAAAAATAATGCACTTATTGAAGTTATAAGGCAACTCAGCTCGCCTTGTTTGCCTTAGAATTTCGAACGTGCATTATTTTTTCTATATCTGCACGCCGTGTCGTTCATTAGAGTGTTTGGGGTGGATCAAAAGATCATGTTTATATTTTATCAGGCAGTACTGGAGAGCTTGGTCAGGTATGGGATGTCTGTTTGGTTTGGCAACCTTAATGTACAGCTAAAAAACAAGCTCAACTGCCTGATCCAGACTGCAATGAAGGTGATGGGGAAGAGGGACTATCAGCCCCTCCAAACACTGTATGAGCAAATCGTCCTGAGGCAGGCCCAGAGGATAGTAACCGATCCATTGCATGTCCTACATACAGAGTTCGAACTCCTGCCCTCAGGAAGACAGTTTAGGGTCCCACACTGTAAGCTAAACCGCTTTAAAAAATCTTTTGTACCACTCTCCATCAAACTCTTAAATAATACTGCTGAAGGTGTGGTCACTGTACAGAGGTGACGTGGTGTTTAAGGGGAAGTGTGCAATTGGGGGGGGGGGCGCAATCTGTTCTGTATGTCAACTGTGTTATTTATGGGCAGTGTGCAATTGGGGGGAGGAGGAGGGGGGAGTGTCTGTCTGTTATATGTTATTTATGTCAAAGTGTCTGTCTGAAAGTGTTTGTATTGTTGGGCATTTTATGCAGTGCTGAGTCCAAGACAAATTTCCCTCTGGGACAATAAAGTATATATCTATCTATATCTATCTATCTATCTATTATCCCATACGTAGGCCTAATTAATGGAGGCCTACATATTGCCTCCAAGTCTTTAACAGTTTAACAGTTATACTGAGACACATTTTGCAAAAGTAAATCTGCAAGTATATTATGAGAGTGCCACTACATAACCTTCTTTGTCAGTCTAATTGGTTGTAGTGCCACAGGCAACTTAACAGACAGCTGTCTAACTCACCCACACTGCCAATCGTTTTGCACCAGACCCTTCTTGCTGTTGGTTACAGGATTGGCTAACCAGGCTACTTACCATATAAATTATGTGTATGTAAACTTGACTGATGTCAATAAAACAAAAAAGTTTGTTTCTCTTTATTCTGGCAATTAACAAATATAAAAAATGTGGTAATATTGACTGACCTGAAACAGACAAAGCTTACTATGACAGTGTCTTTTTCAGAAAAGAAAAGAGACTCTCTCCGAGGTGTGTGTAAATATATGGTTTCAACTGTATATCAAGCTGATGTTTTTGTTTTCCTTCACTACACGTCAGTGTTTCGTCCTCTTGGGAAACATTTTTCTATCATGACCGGCGGACAATACAATACATACAGTACCGTCCTGTAGTGCGATGTGATTCCACTCTAATTGTCCATTGTTCAAGACCACAGCAAGGCTTATACCTGCATATTAATTTGTGCTATTGTTTTCAACTACGCTATATCAAACCTGATAAGTTTATTTTTAGACAAAAGTGTTGCAAAAACATAAAGAATTTCCTGTGCTAATACCCACAGCAACATATTATTTATATGAGAACTGTTTTATGTTTTAGTAGGCTAATGGCTGAAGATAATTTTCTATCATGGGAATTATCACACTAATGTTAGCCTATCACACTGTTATCAGTCGCTGTGTCACAACCGGTCTTTGAGGAGGACACAACTACAGTACCAAAAAGATTTTAGGCTTCTAATAACCAATTAGTCCACTGCAGGCCACATTAAATGATGTCCCCAAAGAGGAATATGCAGTGGAAGTGATACTCACATCCCACTATAGACCCGGGCCCCCTGCTGGTTTTGGAGGCGAGTCTTGGCAAGATCGATTGGAAAAACACAGGTCACGCCTACTAGACCCGCCACTCCCCCATTAATCAGCTTAGCAGGAAGGCTAAAAGACACAGCAAACAGAAGCACATGGACACGCACATCCAGTCATGTAATGGGTCATACCAACTCACCACAAGTATACACAAGTAGATACGACAACGTTAAGTGTTACCTGACTTTATGGTCAGCCATTCTGATGGGAGTGCTCTGTGGTCCTTTCCTTTGCTTTTGGATTCACAACAGCAATGATCTCAACCCAGTATTCTCCCTATTGTGTTCAACTGAAAGCGTCAGCACCTAGGCCCACCTGCCCCTAGAACTGCCAAAATATGAACAAACCTTAATAATAACCAGATGTACTTGGTAAACTTTGCCAACACCAACTCTGCAATGACAGTCAATCAGCACCAACCTGGAGCACTATCTGGTCTGTGTGATGCCTTATATTAGAGTACATGTCATACTTATAGAAAATGATACAAGGCATATAGCCTCTCATCTGTGGGTCACATACTTGAGAATGCAATGTACTATACTCATGAAATAAGAATGCAATATGAACATTGCACTAAATTACACAATTGAATAAAGTAAAATACACAACCAAATATTTTCCTATGTGTCTTAAATCCATTGCTGGAGGTGATTTGCTTCTAAGAGAGAGGACATGTCAACCTTTAAAGACTCACTAATCTGGTAGCTAAAAGGGTTAAGACCTCTTCAATTACCTTGAAGGAGCAAGCTGAAAGATGAGGAGGGGCTTATCAGCTCCCATTTACTGCATTTGACATCCACCATCAAAAAATGGCTGTAAAAGAAATGACCGTCTATAATTATTATTTGATGAATTACCAAAGAACAATTGCATATTGGACTAGTATTTTTAAAAGCTTCACTGTTCTTTTATGACAATAGAGTTAGGTAGAGTTTACAGTTACAGTCTTGTTGAATCGTGTTGCTTTTAAATTTCCCTCTCTAATTCTCTCTGCCCATAATCTCTCCTTTAAATCTTTTCACCATCTGTCTTTCTATCTCTAGTATACCACTGCAATCATTTTGATATTGCTTACCATTTTGTTGTCTTGATGTTTATATCTCAACTTCATTTTCTCTTCTGCATCCTCCTCTCTTTCTCTAATCCTCCCTCTACTTCTCTCACCCTTTCTTTCTGGTGCCTAGTCACATTCTGCACATGCCTTTCACTGAGCCTCTCTTTGAAATCTTCTTTCAGCTTTGCTCCATTCACAGCCATCCGCTGCCAAAACACAGACAAGGCTGTCTGTCTGTCTATCCTACTCCTTTAACTCATTTGAAACTTCTCTTATGATGTGAGGGTTCATGTAGAAGAGTTCACAAGTTATTAATGTTATTCTAGAAAAAAAAAATCATCATCCACTTACCCCTCTGTAGCTCACAAAATGGATGTAGCTGTCCACTTTCCTTTCATTTCAACAATGTGTGCAGCAACCGTAGTCAAGCGAAAGCAATCCGAGAGAGCCAGCCGCCACTCAGGGGCCATTGCACAAACACCAGTATTGTCCTTTTACTAAGTCCCTCCCTCTTGTGGTGACTCCTAGTGACACAGCTACAGCAACAGAGCTTTACACTAACCAAACGCTTCACATACTGCCCACAGAAACGGACAAATTGACAGTCTGATGACAAATGTATTGTGTCTAATTGCACTGCATTATAGAATATATGCTGACTGAATATAATCAAATATAATACTGAATAATCAAAATGTGTATTGAGCTACATACTATTTGGATTTCATTGTGAAAAAAAAATGATAACAAGGAAGAAAGCAGCATTTTTACCAATCACTATGCTGTCCCAATGCATATAATAATGGTTTCAAAACACAAAGATGCAAGGAGTTTTTATTTGTCACATACATAGTTACTAGTGTAAAAAAATAGTGAAATTGTATCTGGCTTAGGTCTTAATAGTGAAGAACTGAAAATATACATTAGTTTTATAGGCCTATTATTTTCCTTTACGAAAAATGATCCTCTGCATAATAGGCTATAAAACTAAAACAGGCGTATATTTTACCATTATGCATAATAATTTGGAACTGAATAAACATTGTGTAGCATTTTTTTTCAATGCAATTGTTATTCTTATTATTTGTATTTATTCTATAATTAAAAATGGTATTCATCATCATTGCAGACTATTCTGAAAAAATGAACAAAGACAGCCAATGCATAATTATTTGGAATATAGAATACTGTATGTGAGAAAGGAAGTTTATCAGAACTTGAAGTAGCATCTTGGAAGCCATGCACATTATTCATTCAAAGTAAGCAATAATGCTGCACAGTTTTAGAAAAAAAAAACACATTTAGAAAAAGTAGCCTATGCTATGTATCATCACACAAAGTTATACAAATGTGGGAACTCACTTTAAAGAAATAAAAGACCTAGACTAAGAGATTAGTGTGCAACAGAAAAGTGAGAATAATAGTACACTTAACAACACAAGAAGAATCGAGATACTGCAGTAGAGTAGCCCAACTCTTTGTATTTCTCTTTAATGGGGGTACTCAAGGCTATTGCTTCCCCAAATAGATTTTATAGCAACCGTTTGGGCGTCTTCAGTCTCCAGTATTCAAATTTCTCTGGTGTCTCTGAAACTTTTAAAAGGATCCCTGGCTGGTGGGGCATGTAAGGGATAACGGCCGACGAGGTGTCCAGTTATTCATTTATAATTGGCGAGGTGGAATCTAGAACTCTGGCGACGCGCGCAGCGCGGAGACGGAGTTATTCCGCCAAGCCAATTATAAATGAATAACTGGACACCTCGGAGGTCGTTATCCCGCTTATCTCCCGTATCTATCTATCTCTCGTATATTTGAAGAAGCGTATAAAACGTAAAAGAAATATGCAACTCAAACTTAAAAGAAGCTAAACTGTTCGGTTTGGGTACTACTTTCAGTTGAAAGTAGATCTACAAGGTTGCTTATTGTTGTTATAGTTACCATTCTGAAAGGCATTCATATGGAACGGTAATCAGTTATTAGATGAGTTATTTTTTGGAACTACTTCCAAAGTAGCCAGTTATCTGGAATTAATGGCCACCTAGCAGCCAATCAGAGAATAGAATGGGACGTTCTGGCGTTCTGAAGGGAGATAAGTTAGTGCTAAAAGATTAGTATCGGTGTCAACTTTAATTAACGTTATCCCAAAACATTTAATTAACGTTATCCAAAAAAATGTGATGTTTTTTTTCTTAAAATGTTAAGGTTATTAGAACCTGGAAATCATTTCAGTGGTTAAGTTCTACAAATGTACAACCAGATTCCAAAATAGTTGGGACACTTTACAAATTGTGAATAAAAACAGAATGCAGTGATGTGGGAGTTTCAAATTTCAATATTTTACTCAGAATACAACATCGATGACATATCAAATGTTGAAACTGAGGAAATGTATAATTTTAAGGGGAAAATAAGTTGATTTTCAATTTCATGGCATCAACACATCCCAAAATAGTTGGGACAAGGCCACATTTACCACTGTGGGCATCCACTCTTCCTTTTAAAACAGTCTACAAATGTCTGGGGACTGTGGAGAGAAGTTGTGGAGAGAATGTTGTCCCATTCTTGTCTATTACAGGCTTCTAGTTGCTCAACTGTCTTTGGTCTTCTTTGTCATGTATTCCTATGTATGATGCACCAAAATTCTCTATGGGCGAAAGATCTGGACTGCAGACTTGATGGTACCTTTCCAGATGCGTAAGTTGGCCATGCCACACACACACTCATGCATCTCCATACCATCAGAGATGCAGCCTTCTGAAATGAGCGCTAACAATAAGCAATAACAACTTTGGTTGTCCTTGTCCGGATGGTATGGCATCCCAGTTTTCTGATTAGAACTTTGAATTGATTCATCTGACCACAGAACAGTTTTCCACTTTGTCATAGTCCATTTTAAATGAGCCTTGGCCCAGAGAAAACGCCTGTGCTTGATCATGTTCAGGAATGGCTTCTTTTTTGACCTATAGAGTTTTAGCTGGCTATGGCGAATGACACAGTGGATATGGTTCACTGACAATGTTTTCTTGAAGTAGTCCTAAGGCCAGTTTGTTTCCATTACATTAGCATTCCTGTATGTGATGCAATGTCATCTAAGGACCCAATGATCATGGGCATCCAGTATGGTTTTCCAGCCTTGACCCTTATGCACAGAGATTGTTCCAGATTCTCTGAATCTTTGGATGATGATATGCACTGTAGATGATTATACCTTCAAACTCTTTGCAATTTTTGTCTGAGAAACTCCTTTGTGATCTCTGACCTTTTGCCACAGCATTTGGGGAACTGGTGATCCTCTGCCCATCTTGACTTCTGAGAGTCAATGCCACTCTCGGAGCCTCTTTTCATACCAAATCATGCTGCCAATTGACCAAATAAGTTGCAAATGGGTCCTCAAGCTGTCCCTTATATGAAAATTTTACTTTTCTGGCCTCTTATTGCTACCCGTCCTAACTATTTTGGAATGTGTAGCTCTCATAAAATCCAAAATGAGCCAATATTCAGCATAACATTTTAAAAAGTCTCACTTTCAACATTTGCCATGTTATCTATATTCTATTGTGAACAATACATAGGTTTATGAGATTTGTAAATTATTGGATTCCATTTTTATTAACAATTTCTGCAGTGTCCCAACTTTTTTCGGTTTGTATTACGGTTATGCCTCAATGGTGTGACAAAATGTGACATCAAATGGCTGTTCAGCATAATTCTATGGATGTACAGGACCAGTTTAGGACATAATGGCAAAGTAAAATACATCTTCTGATAAGTTTACCCTTTATACCCACACCACCATGAGTTAGGAACAACGTGGAAGACAATACACGGAGTTGGAAGATGATGGGAGTGGTGAGGAAACAAAGGAGGATCAATATTTATGTTGTCCATGTGTAGTTCAGCTTAGACCAGGGGTGGGCAATTATTTTGGTCGAAGGGCCACATTGGCGTTTAGATTTTGGCTACTGGGCCGGGTGTTAACCGTCAACCGGTTGATGCCGGTAAATTGGCAAGTCTCAAACCAGTAGCCTCACTTTCTTCAGAGGACATGTTAACATGCAGGGTAAGAAGGGGGGATTTGTATTTCATGACTACAACAAATTCGATAATTTAGGTCTATAATCTAAGCCTCCTTGGCTAGAAGATAAATTATATTCTACTTTGGGAAGGCTCTACGGGCCGGATTAAATAGCTCAGCGGGCCGCATGTGGCCCCCGGGCCTTAGTTTGCCCAGGCCTGGCTTAGACGGAGAGCAGATCAACCATTTGATGTCACGTTTTACCCATAAGTCATTGAGGCGTAACTGCAATGGAACTTTACGAGTGAAATTAATTTCAGCTTCTAATAAACATTTTAATAAAAACTGTCATATTTTTAATGTTTTTGAATAACGCCAATATAAGTTGACGCCAATGCTAGTCTTATACCACTAACATGCCCTAACTAATATGTTGTTGATGTGAGAAACCAGAAAAGCGTCCCCGGAAATTATGTGTTTAGTGAACCAATCACAGTGTCCATTGACGTATACGGATTGGTGGATAGATAGGAAATATTGGAGGTGAACGTCGAGATATGGAGAGGGACTGCAACAGGGTCTACGTCGACGCAGAGGGCTTTGAGTTGTGATGCAAGACACCTGACGGATGACTAAACCTAACTTAAGTACTGGTCTTCTGGGGCTGCATAGAACAGTACTTCTCTGACCAATTAAATGGTACGATCTAGTCTTCAAGGGGTCGTTTAGCAACTCTGAACACTAGCTTGCAAAGTTATGCTAACATTAAGTCAAATTAAAGTTTATCTTGAGAAACTCCCGTATGCCTAACGTGTCATCGACGTTGAAGTTAAAGAAAATATTCCACCTTTAAATGAAAATTGGTTATTCATTCTCTAACCTAGAGTTACATAATGTGGACAAAAGCATTTTGTTCTCAATGCATGCGTTTTCCCTGGCAACCCCAAATTTAGTTTTATTTTAGCAGTATCTTAGCATAGGCACTGGAATGTAAAGTTGACAGATAGCAACTCTTTGGCTACTTTACTTTCCAGTGCCTATGCTAAGCTAATGGTAAACTTGGGGTGGCCAGACAAGGAAAACACATGCACTGAGATCAAAATGCCTTTACCCACATAATAACTCCAGGTAAGAGGATGAATAACCAATTTTCATAAAGAGGTGGAATATTCCTTTAAACACAAGTTGTTTTCAACCCCGTTAAAATATTTTGCCATGAGATGACAACGAACACTTACATTTAACTGTATATTCATCTGTTACGTTTGTATTTTTCCATTGTTTGTCTCAAACAAATATTCTGTAGAGGTCCGCTCTGGAATCTTTGCTCTCAAACTTCAGAAGCGCTAACGGATTTTGGGTTGGGAAGTAGGCTACACAAAGGATACAACTGATGGATCCTTTGTTGCGGGGAAATGAAGGGTGGGTTTGTCGGCCAAATTCGAAGTATCCTCTGAAATGGGACATTACTTGTCGCGCAACTACGCACCTGGGCTACGTTCACACAGCAGCCTGAAGTGACCCAATTCCGTTTTTGTCACACCTATGCGACCTGTATCCGATCTCTTAGTGACAGTCTGAACGACATGCGATCTGATTTTTTCACACGCAATCTGATTTTTTCACACGCGACCCAGGCCACTTGGGTATGTGGTTCTAAAACCGACACGTATCTGATCTTTTGACATGCGACTCCAGTCTGAACGGCTATGTCGCATGCATCCGACCTACACGTCATCAATAAGCTACACCACCTGTCAATTAAGTAGCCGCGATCACAACAAATGTTACCTTGTGTTATATGCGAGGTGGGTATGACTAGAGTTGACAAGAAAAGGTGATTTTGATTTTGGGTGATTTATTAAGGGCTACACCACAGACTCACTCCACTCATTTAGCTGATGCAAACATTAAAGATTATTTAGACTGACTGACTATTATGTCAGGCATTTTGTAGTTTCTCGCTAGAAATGTCATAAAATATTTTATTCATCATGACGAACATTTATTGCAACTGCAGCTGCTGCTTGCATTCATGCTTTCCATGTTTAGGCTACTTCCTTAAACACTGAACACGTTTTTTGTGTGTGACGTTATTGTGTCCTTCACAGCGCATGCGGGACACTTTTGGTGCGTTTGAAGTTCATACTGGAGATTTGCAAGTCGCATACATGTCACATTTACTGGCAGTGTGAACGACCTCGCGAAAAGGTCGGATCCCACAAAAAGATCGGAATTGAGCATTTAGCCCTGCTGTGTGAACGTAGCCCTGGTCTACGAATTCAGCCTTAGAAGTAGGCAACGCTGTCCCTGAAATGGGACACAGCCGTTGTGTAGTTTAAAGGGTTAAATTAGTTAATCCCGGCTTATTGTAGTGAAGACTATTATTTTGGAACAGTTGAAGGCAGAGAAAACAGGAACAGGATCTGTAGTCTGAAGGGAGCTGAATGTAGTCCTTTTAAAATGTAAAATATGACAGTTGGAACAGCTGGCCAGGCCACCTGGTAGGCTACCTGATTGGTTATATCTTGGTGAAAATGTGCATATTCAAGATGATTGGCTAGTGGTCCTTATTGTGACCTCACCCACTCTAGCTCAGCTCTACGAAGATGAAAGTTTCAAAGCAATAACCTCCAAAGTAGCCTATGACCTTCGCAATGCAGTTCGAATTAAGTTTCTACATTAAGTGGTTTAAGCTGAATTCATTTTGTGGAAGAAGAAGACTTCAAAGAACAGAAGAGTGCAATTTCATGCACTCTAGTATTTTTTAACTTACAGAAATCTATTGGCACTCACAACTAGTGCTACGAGGTGACGGCTGTGTTTGGTGGCAATGTTTTCTTGGTGGCTGTTGGCCACCTATTTATTGTTATTATTAGGTTTATTGATTCCTGGCAGACGGTTTTAACCAAAACGATCCAGGTTACAGGAAAATTCAAAGGCTATTAAGATAATTGGCAGCAGTAAAAGATATCTACAGCAGTGTTTCTCAAACTGTAGGGCGGGCCCCACTAGTGGGACGCAGACACATGACAGGTGGGGCGCGAGACATCTCTTTGCCCCCCAAATTCACAGTTATTTGTCAGATATGCACATTTGACAGTAAATTGAGGTTTCCAATGGTGTTATTTGCTACTTGGTGTGATGAGTTAGAGAGAAATTTGGCTTAGAATTAGTAACATGAAAATTCAAACATTGACAAAGATCCTATCCTCTGAAAGTATATCCCACAGAGATATTGCGCGCAAATTGAGCCTTCCATGTGGGGCGTGAAAAATTCACTGCCTTCTTAAGTGGGGAATGACAGAAAAAGTTTGAGAACCACTGATCTACAGTAAAACTATTGCTTTTATGACATTTAACCAGTAGGAGGCAGCAATTAAAAATGTTGCCAACTGTCCTTCGGAAAACCAAGAAGAAGAAAGCCAACGCTGACATTCTATCCAAACATGGCGGCCTTCATGTTAGTAAGCCGTCCGAGTGTCCTTCCGAGGATATCTGGTAAGGATATGCGGAATTGTGCATAAGTTACCATTTGTCTGTAGCTAGATATAAATATACATACTGCTGTGATATATGACCTATGTTACAGACGATGAAAACGGAAAATGCACTTCTTGAATGTCCTCCTGTCTTGTCAGTGATTCAGTTCTTCTGCTAACTGTTAAGTTAGCTTACAATAGCTAATTTTGGTCTTCGATTACCTGGCGGTGGAGAGTTTTCTTATTAACCGATCAATGTACAGCTTTCCCAGGTGTAGTGGGAAGAGACAGTGGCGGCTAGAAAATTATGCTAACGTTAATCTCTGTGCATTTAAAGAATTTCGATAATTACTCTCAAGTGGGACTCTGTGAAAGGTCTACATCTTGGCTAATGACAACATTACTTCACCAGTGTAACCTTAATGCTAACCAGACAGTTGAGTCACCTCAGAAATGAACCCAGGCCAAGAAGTAACATTGTTTTGTGTCTGTTTGACAGTGACTTGCTCCTCCATCGTGCTACCCGTAGCACATGTACCCGTGCAAAATAGGAAAATTCATCATGCAGTCATCCCCCGCGGTAAAGGAGGTCGTTCCTCTTCAAGTGGCATTGCAGCCACGGTGTTTGGAGCTACCGGATTCCTCGGCCGATATGTGGTGAATCGACTTGGTAGGTTTAGTTCCATGTACCATAAATTCTGCATAACGTTATTTATTTTGTTTATTTTAAATGTAATCCACGGATGTCTAACTTGCCTAAATGATTAGGCCTATGGAAACTACTGACGCCATCTGAGCCGCTTCTTCCCGATCAGTTTAACGTTACAATTTCAATCCGATTGATAGAGTGTACAATAGACCTGTTCAAAAAAACTTTTTTTTTTGTTATTTTAAAGCCAATTGCCGTGATTACCATTCTCCAGGCTGTGGAATGACCAGATATACAATTATTTTGATTTTGGACCATGGGAAGGCCTGCCTCATGAGCCATGAAGTTCTAATGCTGATTTTTGTCAAAAACACCTGAGATATTGGCCCATTTTGCCCCATAGCTTCCATATCATTAGTCATAGAGCATTGTGGAAGGTATCATATGAAAGGTATCATATGAAAGCCCAATACCCAATAACGTTATGTTAGGGAGCTAGACAGTCATAGTTGTTTTTAAAGCTAAAATATGCTACATTTTAGGCGATTGACAGATGAGACATCACATCATTGTACCTGTTACATGTCCTAAATCATCAAATATAACGTTAATGCCAAATTGAACTTTGCAATCCTTTAGAATCCTATTGGAAAAAAAACAAAAATCCAAAAGGATTTTTTGATAAGGGCAATGAAATATATTTACAGTAATAGCATTGGAACATTGAAAATAAAATTTTCTGCATATTAAGAACACAAAACCAGGTGTATTAGGTTGAACATGAAAGTAATTACATATTATATAGGAGCTGGAGAGTCAGTTTGGCCTATTTCAATAACATTAACATTTGTTCAGTGTTCCTCCTAATGTACTCCACAACCTAAAGCAGAACACTTCTCTGTTCTAGATTTGTTGTTATCTCAATGGAAAAATTGAGAGGTTTTTTTTTTGAACAGTGTTCACCTTTTGATAAACCAATCAGTTGGACATTTGCACATGTGTGTAAGGATAAAAGTGGTGATGCACCTTAAACACACACAGCACTACACACAAAGTTGTAAAAAGTACCACAGACATGTTTGTAGCAGATACTTCACATTACCCAAGCGGGTGAATGTGATTGTGGTGATAATGCAAACTGTGGTCATAATTGTAATAGGATACAATCCAGTGAAAGTTTGACTGGCAGTATGGCTAAGTACGGATGCTAGCTCAGGAACGTCAGATGGATGTAAACAAATGTCAACATGGGAAGCCAGTGCGCATGTATACGTTGACATTCGGTTTAAATGCTTTGAGACATGTGGATGTGGAAAAAAATATTCCACCTATGCTAATAAGACTTCAGATCAGTTAAATCCAATCAAGGAAAAACTGTGCATGTATACCTATCCATTGACAGGCCCCTCACACATCAGATGTCTAGGCCTAATATTGGGGCAGTGTATGTCACAGCACTTAGGATATTGTTAAGTAGGTTAGACTAGTTGTTTGCACTGAAACATTTTACTTTGATGTGGTGCCATGTTAATGGTGTTTAAAGACATTTTGCATGTCGCCTGTTTAATGTGAAATGGTATTTTTTTCTGTTTTTAAAGGCCGCATTGGATCACAGATAGTGATTCCTCATCGGTGTGACCAGTATGACCTGATGTATCTGAGGCCTATGGGTGACCTTGGTCAAATCATTTTCATGGTAAACATTCTATTGTGTAACTTAAGTCAAGGAAGCACGCAACATTCCACGTTATGTACATTGGGTGCTTAAACTTTCTGAATGAAATCCAATACTACATACAGACTTGAATAAAGCAAGAAATCAACAGTTGTGTTTGACTTTTTTAATCGCCTCACAGATGTTTCGGGCTAGCGCCCTTCTTCGAAATCGCCATTGCTCACACTGAAGAAGGGCGCTAGCCCGAAACATCTGTGTCTGTGAGGCAATTAAAAAAGTCAAACACAACTGCTGAGTGCTTGCTTTATTCAAAACATTCATGTATGAAATTTGTATTTTCCAAGACAAAAATCAAGCTAGGTCTGGTCTACAATTTTATGTGGCTCTAAAAACACTGTTATTAAAGTCTGTTGTGACTAATGTTAGAAAGGCATGTCTTGTCAATGCATTGGGGAAAAAAGTGCAAAATGGGGTTGTGTATGTCCAATGTTGGGCCTTCTAGGGACTGTAAGTCTGACAGCTGTTGGAGGCAGTATGTTACTAATTGCAGAAGTCAAAAACATCTACAGGTAAAAAAGAAAAGAAAATCTGATCTACTGTATTAATTGATCACTAATGTGTTCAGACATTATTTATTTATCTATTAATAATGGCATGTTTCAGCACACTGTATTCATTTATACTGGTGAGTTGCAAGAAAGTGCAGATCACATCTAGAGACTAATCTAGAAAACTAGATCATTCTAAGGCAAGGGTGGGCAACAGTTTTGGTCTGGGCCACACATTAGATGATTGCAATTAAACACTACACGGTTAAATGGCAAAAAATAATTTGACACAATTATTGTAGACTGTAGTATAACAATGGCTGCCTCAACCATACAGTCATACATAAATCTGAAAATGATTTGCTGTGTTTGATGATTTTGTGGGACAGCAGCTCACTTTTGTTGATGACTCCAGGTAGACTGTGTTGTAAAATATTCTGCCTGGCAGTGTAGAAAAAATTAAGGACATAATTAGTATGTTTTGTATTGAAGAGTTTGCTAAAATTGCATTCATTGAAGACGTATACTTCCCTGACATTTCCAACAGATCACCTTTGCGACACATTCGTAGTGAAATATTTTGGTGTCCATTTTTTGTTAAATACTCAACTCTGAGACAACTTATCACTTCTTTGCGTCCGAGCATCTTACTTTCGGTTTCCAATAGTCAGGTCCCATTGATTTAGTGTAAAGTGCCTGTTCGCTTCGGCGTTCGCGTTCGGCCTATGCTGTACCAAATTATTTTGTTCCACTCACTAACTAGCGCTTTTAGCAAGCTCTTTCAACAGGGATATGCTTGAATTCACTCCGGTACATTCCTTTAAACAAATAAAAGTTTTTTGGACTGAGGTTTTAGCAATTAGAAACATTTTTCCTGACAGTAACTAAATTTGTCCATACTTTGCTATATATGACCCTTTCACACTGACCGACACGACTCACCATTTGACCTGCCTCGCACCCTAGTTCTATTGGCAAGGCAGTTTTGGTGTGAAAAGTCCCTACAGTTCATCCCATGAGGGTGGCAGAGCCATATTGGCAACCCATCAACGCTTAAGTAAACTTTTTGCCATGTCCTTGTATAATACAACATAGATTCTTAAAAGAAAGTTAGTTGTGAGAGACCAAGCTATAGTGACCACTATAGATAGCTTACAATGCAGCTTCTTAAATTAGGCATTTAATTATGTGATTGGAGTTCAACTGCTGTTTCTGTTCTACTTTATTTAATTCATTCTGGTCATGAATACTGCCACATAAAATGATATTGTCAAAATTGCTAGACAGTGACCTTGCTACTTAATCTTTTCAGGAATGGGATGCCCGCAACAAGGAATCCATCAAACAGGCAATTGCTCATTCAAATGTGGTGATTAACCTTGTGGGAGAAGAGTGGGAGACAAGGTTGGTACTAGCTTTTTGCCTGGCTTAAGCCAGAGTTCTTCAAATAGCGTCCCGCGGGCCGGGTCCGGCCCATGAAGATCCTTGTTCTGGCCCTCAAAGTGAAATAGGAATGAATTTATATCTCCCATGCGTTAAAAACAAACCGCGGAATTAATTGCGGGTGACGCGATTTTGCTGTAACTGACGTTTTACTTCTGGTTCAAATTCATTACATACATTATGGTAGATTAGATTATCCTTTATTGTCTCTTCGGGAGAGAAATTCAGAGTGGATATGAGCAAGTGTGATTCACAGTTAACATCAGATCACCACAACAGACTTAAGGACCACAAAGACACAAACAAACATATAAACAGGGTAACAGACATATAAACAGGGTAACAGACAACCATTGTTAGTGTTACACTCAACGTTCCAGTTTTAGGCCCCGAGTCATCCAAGGAATAATACAAACCTAGATATTGCACATACTCTGACCTAGAGCTATAGCACAGAAAGTACTAAAATAAAAATAGAAAAGATAAAAAAGTATAGTGCATGAATGCTACATAAAAGCCCCCCCCTGACCTCCCCCCCCCCCGCACCCACACACATGCACACACACGCACACACACACACACACACACACACACACCATCAAGACCTGCTATTTAGTAGCTTAATTGACCAAGGGACATTGAAAATTTGAACCTATTAGTATTACAGTAAGGGAGCCTGTATCTTCTTCCTGAGGGCAGTATCTCATATTCCCCATGCAAGATATGCTCATCATCCTCTAAGATCTTCAAACCCTGTCTTTTTACTGTTTTGTCAAATAAGGCTTGCAATGATGTGGGAGGGGGCATGCTCATTATTTTCCCCGCTCTCTTGATGAGAGTTTGTAATTCAGCTTTCAATTTCACAGGAAGGTTCCCAAACCATACAACAATCCCATATCTGATGATTGATTCGATTGAAGCCCTGTAAAAAGCCATCATTATTTCTTTTTCAATGCCAAAAACTCTCAACCTCCTAAGAAAATGTAGCCGTTGGCTGATTTTCGCACTTAAAAATTCAACATGCTGAGCCCATTTCAATTGGGAATCGAATACAACCCCTAGGTATTTGTAAGTGGAGACCTGCTCCACTGGTTCCCCGTTCAGATTGATCAACTTATGGTTACCTATGGACCTGGGGTCGAATATGATTTCTTTTGTTTTGCTTACGTTCAATATCAGATTATTTGATTTAGGTAGGTTTTCTTCACAGAAATACTGGCAACAGGCAGGTCTGTTAGCCTACTTTGCCTGTCCAGGGAAATTACAGGCCTCTCAAGTTTGGTGTTCAGTGAAAAGATGATTCTTTCCTGTGTTTGTGTTTTAAAAAAAGCTTTTAGTTAATCTGCTGGTAGGCTAGCTACTTGAGTGTTCAGTTCAGTTGCCTCTTCATGTATTTCTAGATATATCAGCGCTTGTGAAGTTCAAATGATCTCAGTGATATTCTTGAGTATTTTCTGTGAATACCTCTGAGGATTATAACTTCTGATTACTTACTAAAGTGGCATTATCTGATTATGTTGTTGTTCAGGGCGATGGCCAGTAGAGGGCACCAGAGACTGCTATAAATCAGAGCTGTATATAGAGAGAGTTCAGACAATTCGCGATATTTTTTCTCGACTCAGTTCTGCTCTCTGATTGGCCCAGAGGACGTCACGTGTTTTTTGAACATCATGTTGTTACCCTTCCTAACGTCTCGGTCTCGTACACTAAACGTGGAGCTCCGGACTTAATCGCGTTTATTTGGCATAATAAAGGTAACACAATCCAAGACATTCAGTTGTGTACCTTAATCTGTCCTTCATGAATACGCTGCACCCCTTTTCGTAGCAATGTGTTATTTTACAGCTGCCATATGAATAGTAACGTCGACAGCTGCAGCTAACAGCTGAAAAGTTCTACAGGATGCATGTCTCATCTTTTGAGCAAATTATTTTTGAACGGTTTCGTCTAAGATCATAAACTCAACTGCATTCAATAGAGGACAGATGTGGGTTGCTATGACAAAACATTAGATGTCAGTCTTGCACAACCTTTTAGTAATTTTAGTAATTACGTTCAAGTTAACTGTTTCATTCGCCCAGCTCTCCCCTATTGAACCTCAACCTGGATAAACGAGCTAGTTTTGTTTCGTGAATGATCATAACAAACACACACACTAACCATAATGTCTTGGGACACATGTAGGATCACTCCACAAACGAATATTACTAAAATAGATTTACTATCATGCCGTTAAATTAATGTGTTCAACTCGGTTCAAGTCCATGCTAAGTTCACTTCCCACAGTCCTAGCCTAAGTCGTTATCATGGCAATTTACGTCACCACACGGAAGAACTAATGGCTAAATGCGGTCAGGCTCAGTCAGGCTGGACAAAATTATATCTCCCATTGTTTATAGATATTTTCCTGGAGAAATTAGATGCAGGTTTATTTAGTTATGACTTGTTTTCATGTTTTCTGAAGTCATAATTGCACGTATTAGCCTGTGAAAGCTAGAAATAATTATTTTAGTCCGACGTCTGACTACGTTATAATCGTGGGTTACACAATGGCGACCAAAATTTCAATTGGCCAAACTCTCTCTATATACGGCTCTGCTATAAATCAGGGACGTGTATAGAGAGAGTTCGGCCATCTCGAATCATGGGCGCCATGTTACAACCCATGATTAGGCTTAAGTCATGAGACGTCGGACTAAAGTAATTATTTCTAGCTTCCATAGGCTAAAACATGCAATTATTACTTCGGAAAATATGAAAACAATTCATAACTAAATAAACCTGTATCTAATTTATCTGAGAAAATGTTTATAAATGACAAAATGTCTTTTTGACCAGCCTGAAAGAGTCTGACCATATTTTGCCGTTAGTTCTTCCGTGTTGTGACGCAAGTTGCCATAACAACGGCTCAGTCTAGGGGGGTATTCCATCAACCGAGCTATTCGCTAAGCCGCGCTAATTTCGGCAATCGGTGCTAGTTTTAGTGTGAGTTCAGTTCCATTACTCTCGCTAACAGTAATCTCAGCTGAGTTGCTGGGGTAACATATGCTTGCAAACTAACCAGCTCCGTGGCAGGTTAACTGCGAGGCTTAATAAAGCGGTGTCTCAGAAAATGCAATCAGTCAGAAACACAAGTCACAAAAAAGGTTCCATACACCTGCTTTATAATCTTTCCCACTAAATAAAGGTTGATAGATTTTGCAAACACTGTGACCATGCATGAATTCCCACATTTACTAAACAACTATTCATATTTCGAAGTAGGCCTATCAATTAGGAATCATTTTAGTTACGAATTAAAAACAAATGCATGCATAATCAAAGACGTGTCACATGCCGGCCCATCACGTGGTGTCTTGAGTTGTAGGCTACATCTTAATTGAATGATTGATTTCAGTCGCAGGTGCAAGTCTGCTGTGACAGTACAATGAGAGTGACAATTTGTTCCAACAAGCAATGGTCAAACATTATGATTCAAAATATAAATTTCTGCATTGGCAGTAGGCCTACTACTATAAAAAATGTGATATTAAGTTATTTCACACAAAATTCAACAGATGACGTATGCATATCGAAGTTTCTTTTTTCTTTTTTTAAGATATTTTTTAGGGCTTTTTTTGCCTTTAATACAACAGGACAGTAGAGAG
Source organism: Sardinella longiceps (assembly GCA_027497455.2). NCBI lineage: Eukaryota > Metazoa > Chordata > Actinopteri > Clupeiformes > Clupeidae > Sardinella > Sardinella longiceps. Next base: position 1,508,606 of record JAODXP020000017.1, read on the forward strand.
TGTGACAGGAAATGAGTGGGAGAAAGAAGGGTAGGGATCGGGAAATGACCTCGGGTCAGAATCGAACCCGGGTCCCCGGATTTATGGTATGACGCACTAGCCCGCAGAGCTATGCCGCCCCCATGCATATCGAAGTTTCTTTCTTAAAATTATTTTGGTTCTGTCTTAATTTTACGACAGTTCATCACCTATTTAGGTCTAGTGTTGAGCTTGTGCCTTGTTGTGTCTTGTTTAAGTTATCGAGAGGCAGGCGCGGCTAACTTGCGTTGATGGAATGGCTTCTGCCTCATGTCAAAGTTGACGCTACTTCAAACGAGGCTTAATCACATAAACGGCGATATCATTAACGACTTTGCAGGAATACCCCCTAGGACTGTGGGAAGCAAACTTAGCATGGACTTGTACCCATTTCAACACAATAAAGTAACAACAAGATGGTAAATCTATTTCATTAACAGTCGTTTGCGGAGTGATCCTACATGTGTCCCGAGAGCTTATGGTTAGTTTGTGTGTTTATTATAATGATTCACAAAACAAAACTAGCTCGTTAATTTAAGTTGAGGTTCAGTAACTGTACTTTTTAGGTGTTGCAAACGTAGACGTTCCATTCACACAGCAACTGTAAAGTAACACTTTGTTACCAAAGCAAGTGCCGCATATGAATGAATGACCGACAGAACAATGTACACAACTGCACGTCTTGGCGTGTGTTACCTTTATTCTCCAAAATAATGGGATTTAAATCCAGAGCTCCACTTTAAGTGTATGGGACCGAGACGAGAGAAGGGTCATAAGATGGTGCCCATAAAACATGTGACGTCCTGTAGCCCAATCAGAGGACTGAACCAAACTCTGTCTATATATAGCTCTGCTATATATAATTTTTTTAAGGATGTTGTGAGGAGTGTAGTTTGCTGTAGGCTTCCTGTATGAAAATGTTAATTGTACGTAATAAAAGCCAGAATAGTGCATTATTTCATGTCAGACTGGTGATTTGTACAGAAACCTACTCTTTACGTTGGAGAGACAAGCGATGACGTTTCTGTAAGCTACTCTGATCTCCATTATTTCCCTTGCCTTCTGACCTACTGTATGCCCCTCTCAGGTCCTTGGTTTTAAAATCCCTCATGAATTTCTAATTGAATAGCCCTTGTTTAATCTGTCCCTTGCCTAAAGCCAAAGGCATGGCTGTGATTGGACAATGGTGTTGCGCTAGTGCTGCTGGCACTGGGGAGGTGTACAGTAGTTCATAAAGGTAAACATGAATTCCAAGCAGAACACCATCCAGTCTCATGATCAATTGGCAATTGGCCATTTTTCCAACATGATGATAACCTTGAATTTATTTTAAAGCGATGTTTTGTGTTTTTTTTTTTTTCCTCAGCAACTACAAGTATGAAGACGTCTTTGTGACAATCCCACAGCAGATTGCTAAAGCAACCCGTGAAGCTGGAATCACAAAATTGATCCACATGTCTCACCTAAATGCAGATATCCGTAGTCCATCTAAATACCTGAGGAATAAGGTGAATATACAACTACCTTTTTGTCAAAGAAAGCAGTCATGGAAGTGGAAGTAGATGTTCTTTTTGATGTCATAGGAGAATTTCAACATGGGGTGTAACATTCATTCCTTAAAAAATAAGTTCAGACATGATATTATTGTAAGTGCTAGAGATGCAACGATTGACCAGCTACTGATCAAAACCGGCCATTCATTTTAGATTGCAGGTGTTCAATAGTGGGCTGGTAGATAACCAGTGTTGGTAATAAGAGTTGGAGTATACTTTTTGCAGTAACGAGTAATCAAATGAATTACTGTTTCCATAATCTTAACGCCGTTCCCGTTACCGTCAATGAAATGCTTCATGTTACTATACTGCGCACTGACTTTTTCAGGCCAGTGGATGCGTCTGACCTAAACACATGAAACCTTTTACTCGCTGAGTTCTCGTCATACACATAAGCGCCCTATCGCACAAATCAATCGTCCAAAATCAGATGTTTGCAACGCAGATACTCGCGTTTAGGTGTGTTAAAAAAGTTTGGTGACATTACATCAAAAATAATAACATAGGCTATGACCGCTCCTCCTCAGCTCCGTCTCTCGGAGTGACACGGGTGTTGTGTTGTTCAACTCAAGCAATATGCTCTTCATAAACGCTGTAATCAAACAATTTAAAACTGAGATCCTACCGTTTATAAATGTGAAATCTCCAAACTTCTGTTATTGTTTCCAAGCTCCCCCAAGATGTTTACAGGTTTACAGTTATCATAGCCTATGTCAAACTGGTCCCTTTTGCATTTGAGCACGACATGGCCAACCCAGACAACAATGTGCTGAAAGTCTGAGACTATTTCACACCCATTCACCTCTGTGCAATCAACAATGCGCAAAATAGCCTATCAGCATGAAGAAATGATCAATCGCCCTTTCCGTATCCAGCCCCTAGACTCTTTCCTTACACACTTCTACTTCATTTACGCGTTCACGTGGAGGGTCCGCCACATTAAGTGTCATCCGAAGCAAATTTGAGGCAAGTGAAGTGCTTAGGGACAGGGGCTGACACGCCTCCAGGAGCAAGTGTGGTCCGATGCTGGCTTGGCAAGCAGGTGCAACAATCTTAACGTGTTCGTGCAGCGCTTTGAACTCCATACCTGTTGTTTTTTTGGTCCGCATGATAATATTTTCGGACAAATGTGTGTGTTACCTTTTAATGTTGAAAATCATGTTAGTATCATACTCGTAAAATTTCATGCACAAGGAGGTTTATTATTTTTTTACTTTGCGGGTCTGCATTTGAACCACGTATATTTTAATGTTAAATAATCATAAAATGTGATTCCTCACTCAGGGAAATTAAAGCAGACAGTTGGATGACCTTTCACTTTACAGGGTTGCTCAGAAAATGCTTACTGGCATATTTAAATGAAAAAAATAAATGTAATTTCTTCGAAAACAACTCTGACGTCAATTCCTTTTCCCATCAAGAGTATCCAAAATATAGCCCTGTTATCAACCCCTACCCCTTCAAAGAGAGCGCCGTCCGCTTTCACAAGTGTCACTTCAAAACGAAGCTCACTAGCTAACAAAGTGGAAGTCACTAGGGAGGGGTTTCGGAAAGGGCGACTATTTCAAATAATTACTGAGCTACACAATTTCAGCTTAGCCTATATGAAAAGATGTTTCTAGCCAAATAGTATGCTTCCTATTGTGCACTAAAATGGATGCCTACATGTATTTTCTTGATATTAAAATTGACATCTGGCATATAAACTGGTTTATTATAAATAACTGAAAATAGCCTCCAGTTACTGTAATTTTAAGTCTTATGATGATATGAGGGAAGCAGGCAAATAGCCTAGAATTTGAACATATTGTAAATATTGTGCAGTAATTGCTTAAAGGTGCTATGTGGAATTCCTGTAAAAAAATTATACCATACTCCACACTCAAGGGGGTGGTGTTCAGCATAAACCAGAGCCATAGCCTGTAGAGTTTGAGGCTCTTCACAAAGTATTTTTTCTACCCTATCCAAAAATTAAAAGCTTCCACCATAATTTACAAAGATGGGTAACATGCAACTATATCAAGAAGCTTGATTTCTGCAAGAGCCCATGAAAATAATCTGGGTCTGTAATCTGTAACACAGACTAACGTTAACTAAGTTCAACATATTGACAGGGGACAATGCATCGGCAACACCGAAACGAAGGCTTCTCCTTTGGAAGAGCCTAACGTTAGTGCGTGATAAGAGTTATCGTTTGACTCGGGACATGCAGGTCAGCAGTAAGCACCCTGCCCGCTTCATACACACCATTCCAAGAACGATGAGCGATGCACATGTGTTTTCCTTTACTAACGAATTTGTGATCGAGATATTCCTTACCTACACCTCGATTAAATCAATTGAATGTCCACTATTATTTAGGTATGCAAATTAATGTTACCAGAGTTGGTCGATATTTTAGATCATATTGATATTTGAGCCAACTAACGTTAACGTTAGCTAGTTGACCGCCACTGCACCCACTGACAATACATTTGGCTCGGGCTACTAACAGCTTGATTGCTTTTGACAGGGTCTACTTTACGTTTACAGATCAATTTCGTTAACACAAGCCCCTGTGTTAGCAAACATCAGCTTGGCATAATGCTACATTTAACCATAGGACGTAAAGTTGTAACGTTACGGGCTCTGCTATCTAACATAACTTTTGACATGGGCAGTGGTAGCCTAATGTTAGTCTTTTTACCTGTCCAGACGAAACATTGCAGTTCCACCATCAATCTTCCTTTAGCCTACTTGCTCCAGCTGCCATGAATGGTTTTCAAACTATGTCGATGGTTTAATTCCAGTTTAATCGGTTCTTATCTTCACTTTTCAATGAGTGTGTTCCTGGCTCCCATAACTTGTGGTGGTGGTGGGGTTGACGTTAGTTTCAGCTAATCCAGTAGCCTACAGCTCAATCCTTGTACACTCCTTTTCTAAAACTAACTTCCCATTCTGATGGAAACGTGGGACTTTGTATCTTCCCTAGAATTGACAGCTACTCCAGAAAATGTGTAATAGCCATAAACATGTACATTAACAGGGCATAAATGGACTCTGACAGATTAATTTCAACTACAAGCCAAGTGCTACTAAACCACAGGCGATTTCTTCGTCAACAATCGGAGGTTTGTGAGCTGTGACAGGCCTGTTAGTCGCTAGCGATTACTAGTGGCAAAATTGGTATTACAATACAAATAAGTAGGCATCAGGGCCGGGGCTAATTTTTAGCATGCTAATTTGGGTTGATATCTCAGCAGCTGAGTACATGGTCGTATTTTTTGTGTGATGACTGCATTTGTTTCTTCACATTCTCCTGTTGCATTTTGTTTATTTTTTCATATTTCAAACTTCAATTCTTACACAATACACCTTTAAGTTACTTTCCCTAGTAACTAGTTATTTTTACAATAGAGTAACTCGGTTACTAACGGAGTTATTTTTTCGGGGAAGTAACTGTAACTAATTACATCTGTAACTAATCTTGTGGCTCTTAAAGTTCACTTCTTCAAATATCTATGATTAGAGTAGCGCCTTGAAAAAGACGAGCACTGAACAGCCGACCTTAGCAGCTGCTTAACTGCCATATTCATTACGTCCACAAGCTAATATTTGTTATTTCGATATTTAGTGATATAGATGTGGTTGCAAGCCTGTCTTCCAGCAAGTGATACCCAGTGTTAGTTTGCAGACCAAAATTATTCACTGCCACATTCACATAAACCAGTGGTCCACAATAGCTTTTACTCAAGGTCCGAATTTTGTCAAGCATGCCAAGCAGAGGCCCAAACCCGCAAAGAGCGTTGAAAAGGGGGTTTGGTTTGAGCAGCAAGAAGCAGTCTTCCTTTAGCCTACTACTTTCTTTAATATAAATTACATTGATGTGTGCACAGTTGCTTAAAGACCCCCTCTGGCAAAAAACAAGTTTTTTCCCTTTTCATCATATTTATTTTGTGCATACCATGTTTAATAAGTGAAATAATGGGCTAAAAATACTGTTAACGCCATCTCTAGAAATATTTTGATTGAATTCTCAGCTCTGCCGTTTATGTCTCAAAAATTCCATTCAGAGATTCCTGTATAGTAGTCGTCATCAATATGGCCCACCAATCAAATCCCAACATCCAACTTCCAGAACACGCTCAGGTGTCTGCAAACAATCCACAACTCGGCCTGCTGAGTTTAGCCAGACTGTTGCAGCCTTGTAGGCTTATTCATTAGGATTAGGGTACCTCCAAACTAGTCACTTCAACAGTATAACGATTGGGACGAAACTTATTTGGGTAGCATTGCATTTTCCATAGGCCACGTTGTCCAAAACAGGACACATGTTGTTGATACAGGAGACTGTCACAAGATGGGACTAGTCTGTATATTGCAAACTTTTTTCCATTGTGGAGGCAGCATAGCACTACTCGCATAGGCTACATTACCTACATAAAACATTCACCCAGGAAACGTTGAAGAGGTGGTGCGTCATAGGTAAACATTCTGCACTTTAGAATTATACATGAAGCAGTAGATTCGGTGCTGATGAAATTTCACTTTTAGGGATAAGGGGAAAGATGTAGGATTTGGTTGCCACTCATAAGAGCTAATCAAATGATCTTTTCCATGAAAAAAATAGATTAGATTAGCCTTTATTGTCTCAGAAGAGAAATTCGTCTTGGGCAGTCGAGAGGTAGGGGTTACACACACAATAAGATATATACTGTACATACTTATGGGCCAATGCCCACACACAATCACACAGTCACAAAGTTGCCATCAACCAGACCACCAAGTTGGCCAGTACACAAACGGATTGCATATCCTCAACATACACTTATATTGCACACTGACCCATAGTATTGCACCAACATAGTATTGCACACAGTCCCTTAAAAGATTGCACATACTCTCTCATTCATTGCACACAACCCTAGCCTAAGTATTGCACTTATTCTCATACATTGCACACAACCCTTAATATTGCACATAACCCTCCTAATCATCCATACACATTCACTTCACATTTCACAGGACCATCCTCCTCGCCCCACACACACACACACACACACACACACACACACACACACACACACATTTAATATTGCACATAGTCCTCACAGTCATCCACACCCTTTCAAATCACATTTCATAAAAAACCATCCCTCCATCCACGCACACACCCACACACACACCCTCACTCCTATCCAGCCTGATTGCTCCTCATAAAAGAATCTACCCAACTCGCCCTTACCTACTGTTAAGCAGTTTAATAGATAAGGGAACAGTAGAACATAAATGAATGAACATCTATTAAGAACTACATTGAAATGATTGTGAAAAAAAAATGCCTGGAATGGGTCTTTAAACCATTACCTCACAAAATACTTGCAGTGAATTTTTCTTGCAAACTGATGAAGGCACACAAATGGAATATTGATGGAAAGATAAGTCCCCTTGTTGCTAGGTTGGAAAGGCCACCAGAGACACTTAAATGAATGTGGCTATGAAATCTGCACTCTGAAATTCCAGGGCATAGAATTAATACACCAGCCAAGCAGGGGTGGGGCCCGGGGAAATATTCTTCTCCAAAGAGAAGCGGTTTTGATTTTTGAGCTGCAAACTGATCCATCCTAGTGGACTCAATGAGGAATTAGTATTGAGTTGCTTTTTGTGATTCAGATTTTTATGTAATTTTACATTTGTACTGTAATGGTATCATGGTCTTTATTGTTTCATTTTATTATTATTTTTGTTTGTGTTTTTGTAGATTGTCTTTAATTAAGTATGGAAATTATGTTTATTTTCTTCCTGTGTGATTAATGACCGCTTGTCAATTAGGTGACGTCACCTTACCAGTTTTAAGGAAAACCTTGTTCTTTTCCTCAAAAGTGTCTGGTTAATTTATTACCTGCAGGCTGTTGGCGAGATAGCTGTGAGGGACGAGTTCCCTGATGCTATCATTATGAAGCCATCCGAGATGTTTGGAAGAGAAGATCGGTTTTTCAATCATTTTGCAAGTATGTTCATACAGTGTCTGAATTGAATTGCATTCTTGTAATATTTCTGAGCGAGCACATTAAACAGAATGATCTTGGTCATGCCATAATAAAACTTTGCTAATTAGGTAAAAAATATCACATATCAGGCATCAGTCTACCAAAACAAACTTTGTTTGAAACCTTTGCATTTTTGCCAGGCAATCTGCAGATTGGATCTGCAGCAGTCTAATCTACAGTGTAATCGACACACATAGCCCATCTCTGAAGTTTTATAGAAGCATTGCCTTCTAAATGTGTCAAACACGTTTGGTTTTCAGTCAAAACTAGGTAATTTCCTTAATATATTGGTGTTTCTTATGGTAGAGTGGGAGATACCGTAGATTTCTCTGACTGCTGGTTTTGTGCAGGGCTAAGGTATTTTGTGACCAAGATGAGGGAAAAACCTTAAATATTTTGGGACATTGACAAGTTTGTGTAACTGAGTTTAATTTATGTAACCTTAGAACACAATTTTGGGAAAGAAGCTTTAGACGATTGAAACGAACCTAAGGTTATTTTAGGGACAGGATTCCAAATGCACAAAGCTAGCCATTCCGAAGCAGGTCAAGGGCGATTCTAAATTGGCCAAATAGCCAAGACGGAAGCAATCATCAAAATTTCTGTGTCGACCATTCATCCTAGACACACTAGTAAAGGCAAAACCAGAATACACCTGTTAGACATGACTTGCTATGACTTGTTCTTCAGGATTTTATTTCTTGTTCCTTTTGTATTTTCTGTCTTTAAATATTGATGAATGTGAATATATGTGCATGTGAATACATTTATGCGTTCTCTCCATTTGTCAGACATGCGGTGGTTTGGAAACGCTGTACCACTTATTGCAATGGGAAAGAAGACTGAAAAGCAGCCTGTTCACGTGAGTATCTTGGCATCAGATAACATTTAATATCCATTTGAATAGAGTAGGGGTGCCCAACCAGCTGATCGCCTTCTGAACCGTAGCTGGCACACTGTTGGATTTATTTAATGAGGGTAAAAGCAGAGCAGGTCGGTATTCCATGATCTTTGCTTGAACAACTTGTAACAAACTGGCATACCAAAAGTTCAGGGGTAATGATAAACTTTAAGCTTTGAGGTAATGTGGACCTTATCATTAGTAAGCTCAACGATATTTAGTAAAATATGTTGCCCAATCATATCTTGGAATCTAAGTGGTAAGTGATTTTTTTTTCCAATAAAATTGTTGTTTGTGAATTGAGAGTTTTGAACCAATTGTCTGTAGGAGTGGTGGGGATAATGGAGCAAGCAGCACAAGTGAGTTATGGAGATGCGGGACGAAGGGAAAGAGAGTGTGCCCAGTGCCCAAGTTCAGTGGTCACCATGTTTAGCTACGGTTTTGCAACGTTGTCATATTGAACTCGAGGAGTATTCGTGAACATCAGTCCGCTGTCTTATTTATGCAGACATATACCTAAACGGACTATCTTTGTCTCTTTCAATATGAAATCACTTCAACATTAAAATTAGAGCCTCGTGTGAATGGAAATGAAAATGCAAAAAAATAAAAATAATCTATTTTTTTCTATGCTAAATATCCCTTGATTGATGGGGATGAAAACAACCTCCAAAGTAAAAGAAAACATAGTTACAACATGATAGATGTCATTAACATGTTCAATTAGTGCCAAAAAGATGTTTGTATGTCTTTTTACATAAAAACAACTGCATGGTGTCCCTTTAAATTATACTTGTCCTGTATTTCAAACAAATATTAAAACAATGTAAATATGGTCTACATAGAGTAGAAGTGACTGGCGCTGCTTGTCCCCCTTTTAAAATAATTCTGCTGCAATTTTGAAACTGATATCACTCGCGGAGTAGGCCTATTCATTTTAAGAGGAGATTTCTAAATGACAACTTACATGATGCATGATATCATGCATGATGGTGATAAAAATCGTTCAGTATGGGAAAATAAACCGTGATAACTTTTTTTTGCCACATTACCCAACCCTATGTTTAGCATGTCCAATAGTAGGCCTACCTGAATTTTTTTGTATTCATTATTTTGGGGTTCCACCTTATGTTTACCGGTCTATTGATCGAATAAACGTTACATTTGTGGAATGTTAAATATAATATAGAATACTGAATATTCAATGCTGAACACACACACACACACACACACACACACACACACACACACACACACACACACACACACACACACACACACACACACACAGACTTTTTAGAATGTCTATATTGTTTTAGTTTACACACAATTGGTTAAAAAAAATGAAACAATGATTAAATAGGACAAAAACCACTGGGTTACATTGGGAAGCTATTGCAGTCAAAGATATAAGTTAGTCCTGGAATGTCTTTGAAGGTGCATCTTTCAAATGTACCCCAGCTCTTCTTTGCCATAGTCAGGTAGACAGTTGTCACCCTGTTTAACCCATTGATGAGATAAATTTATCAGCTTATGAATGGATGCAGTTTTTTACTGCAGTGATTCTAACAGCAGTTATCTATGTTTTAAATACTTGCATTTCCTATAGATTTAGGCCAATTTGTACAAATCAGTTTGCTATTGCTAGAGTGCCTCTATCGGTATGTATCTGTTTTACAAATCTTATCTGTCGCATTCTTTCTTAAGGTGGTGGATGTTGCCAAGGCTATAATGAATACTATTAAAGATCCTGATGCCAACGGGAAAACATACGCCCTTGTAGGGTAAGAAAAAATAGTAATGGTATTTTGCTGTATAGCCTAACCTGTCATCACAGGCTATCTCTGTAAACATTGTCCTGAAATTTTCTTGGCTGTAGCTGCCCTGGCAATTAATTTATTTTCTTTTTACAGACCAAACCGGTATCTACTGCATGATCTGGTTGAATATGTCTATGCAGTTGCTCACCGGCCTTTTGTTGCCTACCCCATGCCTCGTCCAATCTATCAGTGAGTATTGAGATTCATTACTTCTGCCAAAGTGTTTGATTTTATTTCTGTTTGTATGTAGGACATAAAACCTCAACAGCACACTATGTAAGAATTTTAGTTCATCTCATTTATCAGCTTATTAGTCACTGATTTAATACAATATGATATGTTTTTAATGCAGACAAAGCTGGAAAAGAATTAAAAATGATTGATGAATTGTTTGATTGTAGGTTTAAAGGGTGGGCTACTTGACTAAAATATATGGATCTTGTAATTGAGTAAGCCATGTGGAATATTAGGCTACTGTGACTTCTGCAGATGCTCCAAAGCAAGGCTCATCTGCATTTCATAATTTTGAAAAAAGGTGCTGTGGACATACTTTACATGGCAAAAAAAAGCCTTATATGACCAATGAACTCTGCATCCAATATCCTTTAGAGCCAAGAGCCAGAGACGTGGAATAGCTTAGCTTGCTTCCCTTTTGAAGTGAAATAGATCTTTGACATGGCGCCCGGTTACTCCCACCGACATTTGCAGCCGGACATGATACGCTGCGGATGATTCACACTTGAGTCCTAAGCCCTATTCGCACGTTACCTCACTCACGTCAGATGTAGCGCTACGCGCGTTCATCTGATATTCAGCGATAGACGAATTATTTCAGGAGCCAGAAATCCTTGAATCTAACTGGGCAAACGGCTTGTCCATCAATTTAATTGACGTACACTGCAGCCAACCACATCGAAACCAACCGAAGACGCTCGTTACGTTTGTTGGATTGGTTGGATTCAAAACAGTTGCTTCTTCGCTACGTCACACCCTCTACAGCAGCCAGCGGCCCTGATTGGTCCGGTTAGAGAATAATGGCTTGAAATCTCTCTGATGGGCTTCAACATCAGATCGTTGCGCGGAAGTGCCTTACGAAAGTTACGTAGCGCATGATCTGACGTGAGTGAGGTAAATTCGCACGGGATTAGTATTACCTATGAACCTCTGGTGATTTGTAATAATTGCGGAGGATGTCTGTGATCTTAGTCCCGTGCGAATGCACCATGTCTGTAATTTGTAAAGTAAAAATTCCACCGAAAATTACCTACCGTATTTCGCCAAACACAGACGTCCTGTGATAATACTAGTCCCGTGCGAATCTGCATCTCAGTGATTGGGCGGTGTTTGTTGTTTTTGTAGGGTGCCTTTTTCAATTTTTTCCGGGTTCAGTAATGGAGGCTGCCGTTGAAATTGTGAATGCCAATTTTGAGAGCATTTTAGGTGCAAAAAGTGTCTCTCTGCAAATTATATGACCCATCCGTGGAAAGAGATCCACCAAAAGGATGACATTTCGCAAGACTTTGACGTGGATGGCGTGTAGCAGCATATAGCATTTTCTATGAATTGCCTAAATCTATATGTGAGCAAAAAATAAAATATGAGCAATATTGACAGCTATCTGGTTTCTAGCTTTGACATCATATCCGGGCCTTAATGTCAGTAAATTCGTGCAAAATGCAGACTTTTCCTGTGCGAATGTGCCACAAGAAACACAGAGGTGGGGAGGTAGTTTACAAATTACCGACGTCCCCAGGTATTTGTAATCCCTTGCGAATAGGGCTTTAGAATCCTGACATAGCACGGATGAAGCCGTTCACACCACACCTGGATCTGCTTAATGTGAGGGTGGGAACAAGGACTGAACTTGCAAGGGAATGTATGCAGAATAAATGCGACCGTTCATTTGGTTTTGTTTATTATGTTTACAAAAACATAAATGTTAAAAGTAGGCTGTATTCCACTAGCAAACATTAGCTAAGTTAGCTAATGAAATGCAATGCATTAAAGGCTAATTAACTCCAGCTGAGAGGCTAACGTCTATGACCCGTATCTTAAAGCGCTCACTACAGTGTTTCTACTTCAAGGGAATCATGACAAACATGTTTGTCCATAACCTACACAAGGTTATATAGAAACAGATAGCCATTCGCCAATGCTTTACCCTCTTTCTGCAAAGTTGTCATTTCCACATACCTTTGTTTGTTTACAGTCCTCGCTTCCATTATCCAAATCCAGTGCACTTTACTCCATCACAAAGAAAAAAACTTGAATTTTGCAGACGGAAACTGTATTCCAGCATTTTCTTTTTCCTATTCAAACCTAACTGACCACCTTACAACAGCCTGCCATGACCCATGAGCCTTACAATAGCCGTGATGAGCTTGTACAGCCAAGCTTGTTCACTATCAGTTGCTAGGTTGCCATATCTGAACTGTGGCATACACTGTATAATATTTACAGGTTTATTCAAAATTGAAACTAATAGAAGTACATTTTCACTGAATTTACTTTCCCTTTTTTTCATTGAAAATGCACCTCAATTAACATATACATGTATACGTTTCACTTTTGAATAAAATTCTAATTCCGCTAGTTGTTTGCCACATCTCAGAACGTGCATACAGACAAGATAGCTCGCCTGTATAGACTCATGAGTCATGACGGGCTGTTGTAACATGGTCAGTAATGTTTGACCAAAAAAAAAAAATGCTGGAATAATTTTTCCGCAAAATTCAAGTTTTTGTCTCTGCCTGTGAGGGAGTAAAGTAGATCCACTTAAATTACCGAAGCGAGGACTGCTTGTAAACAAACCGGTATGTGGCTGCTTGCAAAAACACTGCTTAGTAGTTTGAGGTTCATACTAAGTTACAGGTCTGTGTTGTAAGGTGTTGAATGATGTTGCATAACTTCTGATGTGACATTTGGAGCAGGTTAAGATGTGCCCACCCGCCCGGACATCGTACTAGGTCGAGATGGTATCATGTCAGTGTAATGCACATGAAGCACTACCATCTCATGCTTGAATAATATCTGGATGTCCGCTCATGTGTGAAAAGGGTTAAAGTGGTTTATCCAATCATATGCAAGGATTTTTAATAGCAAGCCTTCTGCATCATCCTGCCTTTTGAGCGGTTTCAGATGGATGTGTGGAAATGGGCAGGGCCAGTGTAATGCGGTTACAGACTTGCAGCTCCCAGTCATTGTCCTGATGAATATTGTATTTCACTTGCAATAACCATTTCACAAGTAATGTTTATAAGCAACCTTCATTGTTTTGAAATTAAGTTTCTAAGTATTTTTATTGATATATTTCTGTGTATTTTAGCTTTGTTGCCAGCTTCTTTGAGAGAACCCCATTTGAACCATGGACAACTCGTGACAAAATCGACAGGGTATATACAAAATCAATATTATTTTGTGTTGAACAAATCAGATTTGATTGTGTGATGTGGTCTTTATAGCAATAATCCAGGCGTCCGTTTCCCAAAAGCATAGTTGCAAACAAGTTAGCAACTTAATTGGCAATGGGAAACTGCATTGGTTGCTAACTTGGTCAGCTACTATGCTTTTGGGAAACGGATGAAGGACTAGAGACCTTCCAACCATAGACCTCCTATTTAAGCTCTTAGTATGCTGTTGATACATGAACCTTCGAGTGAATCTACAACTAAATGGGCCACGGGGGTTGAACAAAAAGACTAAACCACAGTAGGGCTATGGTTGAAGGTACTACTGGCTATCACCTGGAAGTGTCATAGGTTTGTTTAAGGCCTGTGAGGTATTCCAAGAAGGTGGTTAAGTGGTAAACCTGGGTATGTAAAGCTGGAGGTAGCTGTAAACCTGATAATAGAAGAGCCTGTGTCTTAATTTTGTAACTACTCAAAGCCATCATGCTCTATTAGCAGGTTTAGCACTCTCCCAAGGTTAAGTAAGCCATGTTTATCACTAAACTACGAACTTGGAATACCCCCCTGGTGTTGGAAAGCCTTTGTTTGAGTTTTGTTTTTCCTTCACCAGTTCCACACAACAGACATGAAGTACCCAGGGCTACCTGGCCTTGAAGATCTTGGCATCACCCCCTCAACTGTCGAGCAGAGAGCCATTGAGGTCCTTCGTCGCCATCGTCGCTTCCGCTATCTGGAAGCTGAGCTGGATGAAACTAAACCAGCCAAAACTGTTAACGTCTAGCATCTGCAATATGACCTCATCTAACAGTGTGTTGCTGATGTAATACCTATTTTAAAAAAAATGTTCTGTACATACATAATAAAATATTAAGTTTATGCTGGCCTCTCAAGTTTATGCAGGCCTCTCAAGTTTTCTTGCTTGTCTTTAGTTACGTATACGTTGTTTCTGTAGTTGGTTTTCCATCCAACTTGTAATATGTGTTTAAGTTATGCGAGTAAATCTTTGGATGGAAACACCTCCACTAGTAGGTCCTACTAATGCCTACTAATATAAACATAAATTTAACTCATCTGAGGGGGATGGATTAACTGAAGGTGAATAAGGCATAAAGTGTTTAAAGCTGATGTATTCACTTGTATCACAGTTAATAATAATAATAATAATAATTCATAATAAGCCTGTTATCTGGTAAATCCACTGAAAAAAATCTGGTGTCAGGAGACCAAACAGGCTGCAATCAAACAAACACAACACAATAAATAACAGTAACATAGCAGTGTTAACACTTGTGGCTTACATCTGCTGCTTGGAACAAATATGGATGATGTGTCAAAAAAAATCTATCAAATATAACAACCTACATCCCAGCCATTCATTCACATGGTGGTTGGGAGTGATTGGCTGAAATGTAGGAATTCCAATCCTTCCCCTTGTTTGTTATATTTATTTTGGTGCCCATGTGTTTGTTTGGTGGCTACATCCCCTGTGTTGTCTTTTCATAGTATATTCTTGTCAAGGCATATAGGCTGGTGCACTTTAACACAACATAGTAGATCTGAAGAGCTTTACAGTGGAAGGAGGAACCTCACTAACCACCACCAACGCGTGGCAGCCATTACAGTAGGCGCCTGAAAGCTCACCACACATCAGCTTGAGGGAATGTGAGGGAAAGGACGAAAGAGCCAAACAGTGGTGCATAATTAAGGGGCCAGAGTGAATGAGCCAGGTCGGAACCTCGGTTTTATATCTCATCTGAAAGATGTCCTCTCCTAGTATCCCTGTCACAGCACTGGGTTTGATCTTAGGCCAGAGAGAAGAGAGCCACCAAACACCACTTCCAGCAGCAACCCAGTTTTCACCCTAAGGTCTCCCATCCAGGCGTTAACCAAGCCCACACCGGCTTAGCTTCCGCTATTCAGCTGAGACAGGGTGCCATTGGTCTGGTTGCTGGCTATTGAGAAGGCAGACAACTAGGGGAGATGCCCATGATCACACTGAAACAATGTATTGCACCTATAACTTCCATTTGTAAACATAGCTTTGTGATTTTACAGTCCCGTAGGTAGGTCCCAGTACATCTCCCTTTTAAATAGTGTTTGTACAATATCTCCATATCATATTAAAGGATCTTTACCTTGCCACATTTCATCACCAAAGGCCAAATGGGATGTCCAAATATTCAAGGTCATAAGTCTGACTCGTCTACAAGACTGAAACGGAAAAATCACCTGAAGAAGTAAATGACCTTAAGTAATTATTGTTAGAATGTCAAAGGCCAAGATTGCATGGGGTCTACTGAGCCATTTTTGCTATTTCTCCGGGGGTCCTCACTTCTGACTACACATGTATTTCTTTTCAATGTACCATGTTCTGTTTGAGGTCATAATTTATAAATAGTTCCAACCATTTATAAATGTTGTCCAACCATGACTTTGGACAACCACCTAAGGCTTGACTATAAAATATTGTAGGCCTACCATAACATTATGGTAATCATGCTGCTATGATGCTTAGCCAAAACCATGGCCATATTGAAGTCTATCCCTTATGGTCACTACAGACTGTACCTCACATATTCTGCATGTCTGCTGGCACTTGGGCTGAGCCCTTGAGTCACACATCTGCCCAAAGTTTCTACCTCATTAAAGCTGTATTCTGCAAGTCTATGGAATTCTGAGACTTGGGCAAAAAAAATCTAAGTCATACAACTCTCTGGTCCCTCCCCCAGTCTCTACTACACTCCAGCTATGCCTCCCTCCAAACCTGATTGATGGAAGGCTACAAGGAGCGCTGGGTTTTTGCAACGACGATTGCAGGGTTTAGAAGGAGCTAGAGAATTCCTTTTTTTCCTTAATAGCCTTTTTCGTGTACTACTTGCAGAATAACGTGACAATTCTATGATATTTGACTTTAAAAGAGTTGCCGAATACAGCTTTAACTGCCATAGCAGAATTTTTATGTTGCCCCAGAATTTTTATGTTGCCCCTACAACTGAATTATGGCAACAGTACAGGGATTCAGTCATCTACTGAAGACAGTAGACAGAAGAAAGTATTCCGCTCACAATATGAAAACCAGTCAGAATACTGGTATTTCCAAACAGTTAATATTTCTAACAATCTCCATCTTAAAGGGCAACTTTAGTAAACTCCTACAAGAGCTCTATTGCTCAAGCTATTCAAGACTAGCCGCAAGACATTTTGGATCCAACCATGTAGGTTTCACTCAGCAGAGAATTAGTAGCCTAGGGGATAATGAATGATATAGCCTGCAAATATAGAAAACAAACAAACGATTTTGTAAACACTGTTTTAACCACTTTGTTAGTCATTTGTAGTCCTACAAATGGGGTCGGGAACCTTTTTGGCTGAGAGAGCCATGAACACCACATATTTCAAAATTTAATTCCATGAGAGCCATACAATATGACCATGTCTTTTATTCGTTTGATTATGTTGTCTTTTCGAAAAGTCCTCAAAAAGTTCATTGGCAATATGAACTGTGTTTTGGCATACGAACATGTGAACTTGTGTTTTGGTAATACTCCCCCATCTGTGAATGGTTTTCTGTTTTTCACAATTGCTAAAGCACCAGCAAAGCTTGTCGAATTCCAGTCACCTTGGACTGAAATAGATAGATGAATGGATTGTAATAGGCCTACATGAATGTTTTATATTTTTAACATTATCATTCTTTAAAGATTTGTCTGCGAGACAGATGCAACCATCAAAAGAGCCACATCTGGCTCACGAGCCATAGGTTCCCTACCCCTGCACTGAGTAGACTGTATTTAATCATTACAGTAAAACTGTGGTAAAGCTAATGTGACGCCATTGCCAGGTAATTCCTCTAGAGGGAGCTAGCACTCTCTGAGAAGCTACTAGAGATGTACTGTAGCTACAGCAAGAAGAAAGCCATGAGCTGTAATGTTTGTTATACAATAAATGGAACAAGCCAAGTAAGAACTTTTTGTGTGGTAACTACTTGGCTGAAAGGATGTCACAAAAACAAAATCTGCCTAATTTTAATCCAAAATTATAAAAGCCCATAAAACATTGTAATTCATAAAAGCTAAAACAGGATTTGATATCTTAAAACATGGAAAAGACGCAGGCTAGCTTACACAAACTGAAAAAAATGTGATTGTTACGAATTCTGATAGACCAAAAGAATGGAAACCAACTTAATGTGCGTTTAGTGTCCTATGACAAAGGGAGGTCGGTCAAGATAAATTTTGTTGAATTCTTCATGGAGGTAGTAGTTTAGTCTACATTAGGAATAACTTGCAACTCCACTTGATTTTGTCATTTATCTGCTTATCTAAGTGGGATACTTTGTAATTTTGGAATCCACATGCGCATGCACATAGAGGGAGAGGGAGAGGGAGAGAGAGAGATGCGCACTGGAAGAGAGCTCATTCAGTCCAACGCGTAAGGTAACACTTGCCTCATTACATAAATGTAACGTAAATGGCAATAGCCTATATGATGAAGAATATTGTGATAAGCAGCTGTTTTGCTGGTGGCAGAGCACTGAGAAGATGCACAGTAATCTGCACCACAAAACAAGGAGCAGGATAAAAGCTCTGCACCTGTGGAGTCTTTCACACGCGAGTGACTGGTGATATCTCGAGAAACCATCCAGAAATTTGCAGAAACGGTGCAGTGATTCCTCAAAATTGCTTGGCCGGATGAAGTGGCGGAGATTGGCTGAATTTGCATTGAAGTTGCCTGGAGGGTCTGATTACCTACAGACGAATCCGAGGAACCTACCGGAAATAAGCAGGCACCATTGTTGAGCTACCCAGATCGCCAATCTGTCCATAATAATAACGTGATAGCACACCATAAAATGCCATGATTTACGAGATTCATTACTACCTGAATAATGTCAGAGTATTCCATGGTCTTTGCTGTTAGCCGTCATTTACTGTGCATTGTCAAAATGTTTTGTTTACAGTCCAACAATGGCTTCGCCACAAGATGGCAGCCTATACAAAACGCTTGTCGGATTCGTCTATATTATGGCATACCCTCTAGAGGCCATCAAGAAACCCTGTATTAACCAGGGACTATAAAATCATAGATATATCAGACATTATGTCAATATTGATATTATTATGTATGTTTTCATAAGTTCCAAAAATGCTATAAACCAAAAAATTCTCTCAAAAAATTAATACTTTAATAATCTATTCCCAAGGCAAAGGAACAAATTAGCAGCATCTTGGCAGTGGACAATTTAACAATTAAAATATATTACCAGCAACTACAGTGACACAGTTTGACTGCTCATTTCCCTTAGGCTACCTGATTATTTACAAGCCGATCCCTCTGTAGTCCTTTTAAATGGAAAGTAAAAATTCAATTGGGAAAGAGGGAAAAAATACGCAACATCAGAAGAAAAAGAAAAAAACTTCAAGGTAAATTATCCAACACAAATTTATCCCACTTCTTTTGCCATATGGATAATGCCTCTTCTTTCTGCTGAGGAGACAAGGAGCTGTACCTGAAAGAATAAATAAAGTTTATTTAGTAATATACAGTACATTAACCTACATCCCATCCAATGTTTTTTTTATTGTAATTTATGTAAACAGTGGGACACCAATAGCTTAACAGTGTACTACTGGGATTGCAAAATTTAAAAAAGTATGTCAGATTAAATGCGTTGTCCTCCTGGTCATCTTAGTAACTAGAATGGCATACTCTTAACACCTCAACACTACCTTAACTTGAAAAGAGAAATTTTGAAGCGACACTAAGGAATTTTATTGTAAAATTAGTATAACTAAAAGGCACGCAAACTCTACTGGTAACACTATAATAATAATAATGCTCTAACAAATGGTTAATTAAAAAAAATAAATAACTTTTCAATAGCCAATTCTAGAGAGCCTTTGTGTTATGTATGGCTCAAACAAAAAGGTAAACAGCATTGGGCTTATTTCACACCTGAACATTCTGACAATGAAATTCACTTTCTTTCAAATAATGCACATGGAAAGCCCGCAAGTTGGGAAGTCCCAAATAGATAGAAGCTTTTAGAATATTCGTGCTCAAAAATGCAAAACCACATTTATCTATTCAGGACTTCAAATATGCATTATTTGAAAGAAAGTGAAATTGAGATATGTTTTAAATGTTATTACCCATTTTTCAAGTCAGAAAAAGGGATATATTCAATGCATTTCAAGAATGTTCAGTTTACTACCATGGAATGGTTTGTTTACTAAACAGCCCTAGGAACTCTGCCAGGGCTGTGCAGAGACCTTTGGAGGAGCAGGGGCTCAATTTTTTAAAAAGGGCACATTGAACAAAATGCCAACTCCAATTACATGTACTTATTAATTACAAGAGGGATGGAGAATACTGTATTTTGAAAAATAAAACTCTAAATCTCCTATGTTAATATATCCAAAAATAATGCTCGTCTTTATACAGATGCTATACTAGGGGGTCTGGGGGTAGGGTACTCCCAGCAATTTTCTTAGACATTTTCATGTAATTTCCTTCATTCTGTTGCCTTTACCAGGTTGCTAAAGCTATTAATTCAATGGCTTACCTAATTTGATTTTATTTTACACCAAAAGTAGTTTGCAACGCACTATTGCCACATTACAATAGTACTGAAAATGGCAGGCCCACCTGTCACCTGTGGGAGGGGCAGTAACCCTCAAAATCCTTAGATAACAGTTGATGGTGAATTGACACTGACAGCAGACACAGACACTGACTATTATGGGAGAATGACACTACGTCTGGGTACACAGAATTGGTTGCATTAGATTGCAATAAAAGGGTTGTTTTATTTCTAACATTACTCTATCAACACATGCATTTACCTTGATAGTCTAATTTATTTGCTTTGGGTGTACTGTGGATTGCCTAAGACTGTTTTAAGACTGTTTTTATTGTCTGGCTAACAAAAAGTCCATTTACTTGCTAGCTTAACACCAGCAAGTTCAGCAGCTAGAAGGACTGGATGAAATGTGTTGAAAACGGTCAAGTGATGATATTTGCAATCTTGCACAAGTGGAGCAACTCCCCTAGGTGAAATTTAATAATAATTTAAAAATTTAATAATTTGTAAACTACCATACCTAATAAGGGTATACTTTTAGAACACAAGTCACAGACACCAGCGATTGACTTGTTTCACACCTCAACATTCCGAGGTTCTAAAAGCATTCCATGGTAGTAAACTGAACATTCTATCATTGAAATGCATTGGATTTATGCCTCTTTCTGACTTGAAAAAAGTGGGTAATAATATTTAACATAAGTCTAAATTCACTTTCTTTCAAATAATACACATTTGAAGCACGCAAATTTGGAGGTCCCGAGTAGATAAAAGTGGTTTTACATTTATGTGCATGAAGCTTCAATCTATTCGGGACCTCCCAATTTGTGTGCTTCAAATGTGTATTATTTGAAGGAAAGTGAATTTAAACATGTTTGAAATGTTATTACCCATTTTCTTCAAGTCAGAAAGAGGCATAAATCCAATGCATTTCAATGATAGAATGTTCAGGTTATTACCATGGAATGTCGGAATGTTCAGGTGTGAAACAAGTCCATTCATTCCACTAGATATCTGATAAACTCCATATTGAAAATGTGAAAAAAAGCAATAGCAAGCGTAGCGGTCATATAATGATTGTCAAAGTTTTTTCTTTTTTTTTTTCTCCCGTCATATACTTCCTGAATTTTTGGTCAACGATTCCCGGGATACCGTAACACCGGGGCACATTAAACTTGGTGGGCATGTAGCCCCAGTAGACTTTTACGGAAAAATTTAGTTTGGTCCCCAGGGGACACTCCATCTTTGCGCAAAACGCCCCGCAAAACCCAAAAAATTCAGTTTTTCCTAAAGAACTACCTGACCCGTGACATTGAGGATGATGAAATGTTTATGGAATGTTGGTTTGGGATAGAGATATGATATTGAGATATAATAGACTTGTTTCACACCTGAACATTCCGACATTCCATGGTAGTAAACTGAACATTCTATCATTGAAATGCATTGGATTTATGCCTCTTTCTGACTTGAAAAAAATGGGTAATAACATTTCAAACATGTTTAAATTCACTTTCCTTCAAATAATACACATTTGAAGCACAAAAATTGGCAGGTCCCGAATAGTTTGAAGCTTCATGCACATAAATGTAAAACCACTTTTATCTACTCAGGACCTCCAAATTTGCGTGCTTCAATTGTGTATTATTTGAAAGAAAGTGAATTTAGACTTATTTTAAATGTTATTACCCATTTTTTTCAAGTCAGAAAGAGGCATAAATCCAATGCATTTCAATGATAGAATGTTCAGTTTACTACCATGGAATGCTTTTAGAACCTCGGAATGTTGAGGTGTGAAACAAGTCTATTCACCTTATGCAGCCCCGCCCCTTTTCGTCTTTTTTTCTTCCGCGTTTGCCCTCCGATTGTCTTGAAACTTCCGTTAGACGCTGCCTCTCATTCAAATCAACGTAATTTTCATGAAATACCACGATCACAAAACTCCTTATTGTAGCCGTAGAAACACACTTTTTACTGCTGAAAACATAATTTTTCATCTGGCGACGAACTGTTCTAACTATATTGATGGATGTAGTGAGCACAACTTCATAATAAGACCACTTATATTAGACCGTTAAAACACCAAATATCACAACGCTAAGTCAATGCGTTGCTAGACCGGATGTTGAATGACAATCGTCATGGCAGCGCCCATGTTTACCCGCTGAATAAGGTGAATAGGCCTACTGTCTCACACACACAGGGCAGAGAATGTGCAGAAGTGAGCGGCGGTCATATTTTGTACCGCCATGCGGTACATCTAGTTTAAGCTATTTCTGCTAAATAATTGGCAAATTTGCATTTACGATTTTGCTCCAAACCTCTGTCTGCACTGTAAAGTAAGTCATTCTGTGCTGCCAGGTCTGATCTTACAAATGGGCTTGACAGTGGATTGTTGCTGTTTCTCAATTGAATGAAAATCTATTATAACCACTGTCAGTGTTTGAAAGTTCAAAACTGTACATGGTCCCTTACAAATAAAATGACAAATAATAATAAGAAAAATACACAGTAAGATTTGCACACTTTGTCAGAAGTAAAAAAAAAACAAAACACTATTACATACCCCTTGCAATGCAGGACAAGATTAAAATCCTCACCTGATAGAGTTTAACGCTAGTTCTTTAAGTGTGCCTGCATCAGATGCCAGTCCAGCAATACCCACGAATGCTTCATAAAAATCATACGAGAGACCTCTTGCCCCAAATATGGCTGGATCATCTGAGCTGATCACAATTGGGTGATTCTCTGACATCAAAACTGCTGCAGGATGGTTACGTAAGTCTGACACAAGCCTCAACACCTACAAAAGGAGAAGAACATTATCATCACTCTTAAAACAACAATAGGGCATTAGCATGAAAGAGGGAGCGTCGGTGCAACACAGATGACTTTTAGTTTTTAACTTTTTATCAAATGGTGTAAAACAAAAGACTAACGTTTCGAGGAAAGTAAATTTCTCATTGAAATGAATGGGATTCGGGTGAACTTAGTGAACTAGTACATTTTGGCCTGAAGCATGAAGGGGAAACTAATTTCACCATACATTCCATGTATTTTCTGAAAGCATACATCCTCAGCTGCATGGTGTGACAGTGAGGTATTTCCCACCCTTGTTATAACAATAAAGCCCATAATGAAGGAATTCTGTGTTTGCAAATTGGGCTGGTTTTGGTGACATTTAGGCCACTGGCATTTTGGAGAAAAATATTAAACCCCATAAACCATATATTTTCTGAGAGCTTATGCCCTTAAGTTTTCACCCATATTTTTTCCCCCACATCCCACCCCCCTACTTATTTCAAAGCCTATATCTATTTTTAGGGAAAATGGGAAATTAGGGTGCTTTTCTCATACTAAAGTGCCAATGGAATCTAGAAAAAGTAATCAACCTCAATAAGTGATACTTTTTCTGAAAGCAGAGTACTTCAGAATCTCAGTAAACATAAATCGAGAGAGGTTTCACCCCCCTCCTCCCTTTGATACCCACTTATAGATCAATTGGTACTGGTGACTGTGGTGTGGAGCCAGTGCATTTGGACCTGAGGCATTAAGAAAAAACAAATATACCCCTTAAGCTATACCTTCTTTGAAAGCTTACACTCACAGGGTATCATATAATATAAATTGAGACAGGTCCCACCCTCTCCATCTCTTCACTATCCATGTATACAAGCACATTCTGGGCTAATTCGATACATGTATAGCTAATTTCATTTGCATATTAAAATAAATTTTCAGGCAAAACTTGTAATACAAAAATACTAGTTTTCATGGGTACTTTCATTGCAAAAAGATTTGTTTTTGATAGGACCAAAGGGAAATAACAGCCCTATTCAGGCCTAGTCTGGCCTAATGTACTGTATATTGGTAGACACATCAGATTGACAAGAATTTAACATATTTCCTTAACTAGGATTTCTTAGGACTTTTATCATGTTGTTCAGGACACCTCAGAAAAATTATCTAAGATGAAAAAAAAAACTTTTACAATTACATCTATTTTTGGCCCCAAAATGGGCTATTTTGTCAGGACTAAAGCCTACCCTGCTACACAATATGGAGGTGGAGGTGACACATAGCCACAATCTAGATTAATCTTACTGTAAATTTGAAATTAATCTAGATTAATCTAGATTAAAATGGCTCATTTGTGCCAGGTGGCATATTAGAAATATTAGGATGGTGTTTTTGCCTCCAGTTTTACAAAAAAAAGTACTAGTACTGTTTTGATTCAATTATGACTGTTTTTAAACCTAGTACTACCTGAGATGATGAGATGAATGTGACACAGCAGGCCTACTTTTTGGGTGCATTCTACTTTTTTATTTTGTGTTTCCTTCAATCTTAGATGTAACAAAACATGCAGTGTGCCAACAGTAATTCTCAACTTAAAAATAAGAAATAATTCCACACAATGAGCAAGCATGACAAGGCACCTTACAGCCTTCATAACACAAAAATAATATTGACTTAATACATTAATACAGTTTCAATTTGTACTTTTAAAGTAGGCTTAGGCCAGGCTGAGCACAAGCTCTATACTTTTCTGAGATGCATTTCACTCATATCTGCCCATAACGGCTTATTTTGATTTCTGAAAGTTGGCAACCCTAACCAAGAATAGACCTACCAGTAGGCTAGCATACTATATCTTACTACTTCATTAATAATTGAACATTAATTTAACATGGCATGAGGACATACAATAAAAGGACAAGGTTTAGCAAAAGTTACTTAATGTGAGGTAGCAATGCACGTTCACTGCTTGCACTGACAACTCTCATCACTTTTATCTTACATGCGGTGAGTTGTTGTTGGTAATGCAAAACCCTGAGTGGATTCCCAGCGGTACGCATTCGCTATTCCATAAAATGAAATGGATTCTTTCGCCGTGCAATAGAGACAACTTTGAGAATAGATTAATGCCGTTAATTTATTTATCGGCCGATAAGAGTCTGGCATTAACGCAGCACGTTAACGCCATTAACGGCCCACCACTAGTATTTTGTTATGGAGATTATGATACATTTTATGGATACAGTAAATGCCTAATTTGCAAATATAAACATAAAATCTCCAAAATGTGTAATAAATTGTTTCTTTGTTATGAAGTCACTAATAAACTAAATAAAGTTTCATGGTGATATCTATTAATGTGAAATTTTATCCTATTCTACTCAATTGACTTAGATTGTTGGGCACAACTTTGCCCTTTAACATGGAAAATATATTAGCGCTGTCAGTTTAACGCGTTAAATAAAGCGTTAACGCAAACCCATTTTAAAACCGTCAGTTTTTTTAACTCACGATTAACGCATTTGACCTGCCATTGTCTATGGAATGTGAAAAAATATTTCCCCCATTCCAACACATAGCTTACCGACATTTCCTTATGTCCTGTGTTTGCATTTCTTGAAGTAGGCCTACTGCTAACTCATGCTTACACATGCACACGGACTCGGACACACGGGTTAAGACGCGTCTAGTCTGCTGTCTCTCTCTGCTACTCTCTGCTACTTATCCAATTCCGATCTCAGTGAAAACAAATATTTTACAGACGCAATTGTTGACGTTAACTAGCATGTTCAATTTGGGTTGTTAATTGGCTAGAGGATTAATGTTGTCACTTAGATCTCTTTTGAAATAAATCCACCGTATATCAGTTTCACATTCCAGCGCGAGAGAGGTGAACCAGGTCGGGAGCGCAAGTGAGAGAGAGAATGTTTGCGCGTGTCACTATTGCTTCATGCAGAGGCAGACCTCTTTCTCTCTCTCTCATCAAATCACTTCGTCATTAAAATGAGAGCTTCTTGCAGGCCAAATGGCAATAGGCAAAATGCATTTTAAGAGTAAAGTATGCTCATGCATTGTAGGTTTACTCATGTAGGTCATAATGCCATATTTTCATTGTTTCAATAGCCTGTTTAAAATACAGGCCAAGTTTTATTTAAAGGGCCACCATCCATTTTTTTTTTTTTTGGTAATCTTGTGAACTAGCACAAATCTCTCTGGTACTATTCGAACATGTTAATATCATGGTGTAACTAGGTTTTCTTTTATTTTGAGTTGGTATTAACTAGTGCTGTCAAGCGATTAAAATATTTAATCGCGATTATTCACATTAATGCCGTAGTTAACTCATAATTAATCGCAAATTTCTTTCTATTCTAAATGTCCCATTTCTTTTTGTCCCATTTTTATTTAATCATTTTCATTTTAATGCTGTTATCAACCTTCATTGGTGGGGGTGAATACCAATTTAAAATAAAAGAAAAAACATCAGAAATTATTAACATGTTCAAGTTCTGCCAGAGAGATGTTTGTATGTCTTTTATTTGTTGCTAGTTCACAAGTTTACCAAAAAAAAAAAAAAAAAAATTGGATGGTGGGCCTTTAAATTATACTAACCTATAAAGAGGCTCAATGAAAATATGGCATTATGGTCTACATAAGTAAACCTACATTGAGTGAGCATACCTTTGAAAATGCATTTTGCCATATTGGCAATTGCCCTGCAAGAAGCTCTCATTTTAGTGATGAGGTCATACGTTCAGAATCAGGTAGGCTATTATATGCATCTCGTCTGCACAAACATTCTCTCTCTCAGTTGCACTCCGACCTGTTTCACCTCTCTCGCTCGCGCTGCAATTTTGAAACTGATATTAGCCTATTCGCGGGGTATTCAATTCAAGAGAAGGGATTTCTAACTGACAACATTAATTCTCTAGCTAATTAACAACCTAAATATGTGAACATGTAGGCTACTGTAGGCATGAGTAGTCTATAGGTCCTAGCTGGTTAAGCAGTAGGCCTACTTCAAGCCTAATACAAACACAGGACTGTAGTAACTTGGACAGTCAAAGAGTTCCACTTATCATTTTACTAGAGAAGGGGTTCACACCTTGTTGTAGGCTACACAGGCTAACAGCCTCTCAACAACTTGAGTGAGTGTTCATGAAAAGCACTCTCATAGCTACACTCATAGCGCCCTCTAGTGGCTCAGAAAAAAACATAACGTAAAACTTACTACAAGGACATAACGTTGGGAGGTGTTGGAATGGCGGAGACGTTTTTTTTCACATTCCATATTTAGATCATGGCGGGTCAAATGCGTTAATCGCGCGTTAGAAAAATTGACGGCGTTAAAATGGGTTTGCGTTAACGCCGTTATTAACGCGTTAAACTGACAGCACTAGTATTAACCCCACCCATCCATGTTGATAACAGCATTAAAATAAAAATAAATAAATAAATATGGGACAAAAATAAATCAAGGGACACTTAGAATAAAAAAAAATTGCGATTAATTGCGATTAATTATGAGTTACTACAGCATTAATGCGATTAATCGCGATTAAATATTTTAATCTCTTGACAGCACTAAAATATATATGTTCCACTTCATCTACTGCGGTAGACTTTTATGATTCAGGGGGGTGTTAGGACCACCAAAAACTATGAACCGTTTCTGTTGCAATTTTTTTGTCTCTTTACGCTAGATTGACTGGACTATAGATAAATGAAGTGTAGACAGGTGTGCGTAAAAAGGGGCGTGAGTTACCTATAGTGATCCCATCAAAATGTTGCCACACTCTATACATCAGTCAATATAGGTCAATATAGAGCCACTAGCAATTCTCAGGTGAATAAGTACTTACATACATTATAGTTACAAAAGTACATGTATCATAAAATATGTATTCTGCAACATGTATGTTAAAGAAAGCAAGATAAATTTAGTTCCTCATTCAAACCCTGAGGTTCTAAAGTGCAAAGTGCGTGTATCCAAAAGACTTCCCTGCACAGGAGTTTTTTGATGATGTCACCACCCCTAGGGGAAGGTGCGATTTTCTCAATTTCCCAAAATCTTGACGACGCAGGGGAGCCGAGTTTAGCCTGCTTATAGTGCCTTACTATGGAGTAAGTCACATTTTGTGTACGGATTGCTATCTTGTGCTCTGCCACTCTTAACTTTAGCTGTCATTTAGTTTGGCCTATATAAGCCAGACCACAGGGACATGTCAACATATGAATTACATGAGTACTATTGCAATTGATGATGAAGAAAAAGTAAATCTTTTTTGTAAAAAATATTTTGCATTTGTCAAACATTGCGCAGTTGCCACACTTGTAGAAACCTTGAGGTAGATTAGGTAGCCAAGAGGTGGGCGAGGGAATATTCATATCAGAGTGGGCCAAACGGTCCCTGATGTTGCAGGCACGCCTAAATATAAATCTAGGTGGTTCGGCGCAGAAATCTTTGAGTGTCGGAACGTTTCTCAATATATTGTGTTTTGTTCTTCCAGCTGCTGGAGTTTAGGTGTAACGTGATGTATTAGTTGACGCACTCCATGTTGAGAGTCCTGTCCCTTGCTTTTATAATGTCAGTTTCAAAATAATGCACAAGGTCAGAGGCTTCTGACGTAAAGTCAGTTGTTGGTGCTGCAGTTCCTCCTAACCCATAAAAACTGGCCTAACGGAATTTTACGGATTAAATGTGGTGGATGATTACTGTCCACTCTTAAAAGAGTGTTTCTGCTAAGGAATTTTCTGTATATGGTAGATTGTAATACGTAATGCGTTCTTAAAGATGGTCAGGTCTAAAAAGTCAATGGCCTGAAGACTATGTTCCATAGTAAAAGACAAATAGTGTTGTGGAATTTACATATACCAGAAAGTTGTTTACTTCAACAGATGTACCCTTCCATATCAAAAGGACATCATCTATACAACGGCACAACAATATTTTGGAATAGAATGGGTTACTATGTATGTATTTGTCTTCCCATAAACCCAGTACCAGACAGGCACAAGAGGGTGCAAAGGTGCTCCCCATTGCAGTCCCTTGTAGCTGTAAATAGAATTTCCCTGAGTATTTAGAAAAGTACCTATATGGTGAGGTATGTAAGGGATAACCTCCCCGGAGCCACACACCAGGACCATCCTCCCCTTTTCTCTGAGGCCCGTGATGGAACTGGCCTGATGGCCCCCTGATGACCACTACTTAGATGGCGACCAACACCCAATGAACTCTGATCTCACTCCAATTACTGACTAATCCCACACTCCAACTACTGACTCCATCCCTTGGCCCTGACTGTCACACAAACTATGTGTATATCGTCTCTGACTACATTCAGTACTCATACCGTTTTGTGTTAACCATGGTCAATCTATGCATCAGACTTTACGGATACTTTATTAGGCCCCAGGCAGGTAGGCTGAGTCCATGAGGCGTGGATCTGCCCAAGGTTTCTTCCTACATAACAAATTATTTACAAAGCGAGGGAGTTTTTCCTTGCCCCTGATTCTCATGGATGCTTCCCGTACTGTCTGTAAAGCGCCGCGAGACAATGTACTGTATTTGTGCGCTCTACAAATAAAATTGAATTGAATTGAATAACGGCCGACGAGGTGTCCAGTTATTCATTTATAATTGTCGAGGCGGAATCTAGAACTCCGGGGACGCGCACAGCGCGGAGACAGAGTTATTCTGCCAAGACAATTATAAATGAATAACTGGACACCTCGGAGGTCGTTATCCCGCTTATCTCCCGTATCTATCTATCTCTCGTATATTTGAAGAAGCGTATAAAACGTAAAAGAAATATGCAACTCAAATTTAAAAGAAGCTAACCTGTTCGGTTTGGGTACTACTTTCAGTTGAAAGTAGATCTACAAGGTTGCTTATTGTTGTTATAGTTACTATTCTGAAAGGCATTCATATGGAACGGTAATCAGTTATTAGATGAGTTATTTTTTGGAACTACTTCCAAAGTAGCCAGTTATCTGGAATTAATGGCCACCTAGCAGCCAATCAGAGAAGAGAATGGCGTTCTGAAGGGAGATAAGCATGTGTAAAGGCTTTGCACATCCAAAGATACAAGGATATCATTGCTTTCACAATTCAGTTATTAATCAAACTTAAAACATCCGTAGTATCCCCAAGGTATGATGATGATAGGTTATGGACATATTTTCTAAGACATAAATCAACAAATTGTGAAATGAAAAAGAGTTCGGAGGGGCGCCGTAGCTCAGTGGCTAGAGCGTCAGACCATTACTCCGGGGACCCGGGTTCGATTCCGACCCGAGGTCGTTTCCCGATCCTGCCCCATCTCTCTCTCCGACTTGTTTCCTGTCCATCTCTATACTGTCCTATCTGATTAAAGGCAAAAAGCCCCAAAAATATCTTAAATAAATAAAAAAAGGGGTTCAGTAACACTTCCAATGCCAGATACAATTGGTCGTAAAGGAGGATCATCAAGGCACTTTAGGTAGACCATTCTGTCTGGGTTATATTATCCAAGCTTTTTTGTGGGATTCATCAGTCATACATTTAATGCTAGAAGTAGGGTTACAGGGGAGAGGCTTATAATGTTTTTCATCATTTAACAATTTCAATATCCCACTGTCATAATTTTCCAAACCCACAACAGCGCCCCCCCTTATCGGCAGGGCGAATAATTATATTGTGATGTCCCTATTGTGATGTCCCTATATCCTGATCCTGTAGAGTGTGGCAACACCTTGGTTGGAAGGGGTCTAGATACCTCACACCCCTTTTTACGCACACCTATCTACACTTCATTTATCTAGGGCTTTACCGTCATATGTCTCCAAGGACCCTGAGGAAGATATAGCACACATCTAAACGTTAGTCTTTTATTTTGTACCATTTAATAAAAAGTGAAAAACTAAAAGTCATCGTTGTTGCAACGACGCTCTCTCTTTTACACTGCTCTGGTTGTACCAGATTGACTGACAACATACATGCAGAGAACGCTGTCCTTGGTTAGGGCATCTGCATAATACCACAATTCATTTATAGTTTATCCAAAACAAAAAACACTCATAAAGGCTTACTTGGTTGGAGATGGGACACACCTCCACTGCTACCCCCATTTTTCGGGAAAGGGCCTTGGTAGTGGGATGTCGCGCCAAAGCAAATCCATGTCCAATGCGAGAGGTATTCAATAGGAGAGCATCTAACATGTTTTGATCCACATCTGTCCCTTGGAAGTCTACAGAAAGGGAAATAATAATTGACATGTTTACAGTGTCTGTGTACAGTGTATTCAGGGGGCAGGCAGCTGGACCAAGGAGAGATGCCTATAATTTTACACAAAAGTGAAATAATGCTGAAACCATACATTCCTCAAACGTGAAAGACATGTTACTGCTACTACTTAATTGCAAAAAAAGGCAAGCTATAAGGATCTCAAAGATAAGTCAAGTGGACTTACATTTTCAGAGAAAGCAAGAGGTGGACTTTTACACAAGCAAAGTGTTCAATTATAAAGCAGTTGTAAGAAAGAAAAAAGTTCAATCTGTACAACAATATATAAAGGACTTAAGTACCGGTGTTTAATTTGGCATTTGAGAATTACATTACCAGTCTCTCCAGCATGAAAGTAGTAAGGCAGAGACACTCCCAGTTCTGCTGGTAAAGACAAGGGTTCTCTGAAGTCCCAAAGGGATTTTCCGGTGTCTTCCCGCCCCACCTACACACATCAAAATGTGAGAAACATTACATTGCAGGGATAGCTTTATGCACAGAAATTAAAGATACACACATACTTACTAAGTCAAAACCAGCCATAATCTCAGGAAACTCTCTCTGTAGTTTAATTGCCTCCATAATGACTTCTTTTAATTCTGATACATTTATTCCCCTGCAAGAATACAGAAGATAAAAAAGGATGACAAAAGTGGCATTTTTGTGTCAATTTACATAAAAAGATAGGGTAACACTTTATTTCAAGGTTCACATATTAGCCACAGAGGTGTCAAGTAAAAAAGTACAAATACTTCGTTACATTTTAAAAATCGCCTCGTTACTACTACTTCTTTCAGCATGTTTTTATTTCGTCTCGTCATCGTTCAATCTTTTCTTTTGAGATTTTCAATTACTTGCTATGTGCTGTGCATGTACTGGGTGCGTGTCAGATGCAGTGCAGCACAACCTTGAGCAGAATCGCCCACAATGCTTTTCTATCTTTCCTCTACAAACTACCGCCTGTCATTTTTAACATTCACAACGAATTAGTGTGCAAATGTGCCCGGGGGTCGGACAGACCAAGCTGGCTTTTAAGTAATTACAGCATTATTGTCCAACAAATCTTCATCTTGTATTCATTTATAAATCACTAAATCAGAGATGTATAGTAACGAAGTAGAACTACTTAAGTAGCCTACTTAAGTAGCCTACTTAAGTACTAAAATGCAGTATCTGTACTTTACTGGAGTATTCTTTTTTTCTCCTACTTCCACTTTTACTTCACAACATTTTTTTTGATGAATTTAATACTTCTACTTCGTTACATTTTTGATGTGCTGATTAGTTACTCGTTACTTTTATAAAAAATGTTACCGCATCCAATGATAGCCTATCAATGCAGATGAGAGCATCATCAGGTTTTCTTAATCATTATTGGACGATTCAAGCGGTATACGAGACCTCATGCTCCTCTTCGACCTTTCGGAGTACTGAATGCAGTCAATTGGGAACGATTAGTAAGGGTCAGTCTACTGCTCCATTTCGAGATAGAAGGAGTACACCAATTTCTTTAACTTCAAATGATTGTAGTGAGGGAAATGGTGGTGACCATCCCTGGCCCTACTTGGAGTCCATGGCCAAACAGACTATTTCAGCCAAATAAATTTAAAACAATATGATATTCAAACTTTTGACTGCTTTCTTTAATATTCACAGTACTTTTACTTTTACTTTCAGCACTAAAGTAGCGATTTTTAAAATACTTTTACTTGCAATACTTAAGTACAAAACATTTCGAATACTTTAGTACTTCCACTTAAGTATAATGTTTTGAGACCACTTCTACTTCCACTCAAGTCATTTTTTTTATATGGTACTTTTACTTCTACTCCACTCCTCTACTCCAGTACTTTATACAACTCTGCACTAAATACATGACAATTAGTTCAGTTCAGGGGTTTATTTGTCACATACATAGAAAAACTTTCGTAAGACAACAGCCGCTCAAAATTAACTCAATTAATTAAAAGCTTAAAAGTTATTAAATAATTCAGCATACAAATATATTCATGGAGGTACGTACACGAAAATGAAGCTGATTAATATTTTATTATAACGAATAATAACACAAATGGACGAAACGCCGATGGACGAAATGCCGGCGGACAAAATGGTTGGTCCCTGTGGACGAAACGGATGCTCCCTTGGACGAAAAGACTGCATGGTGGACGAACTGGCGTGGACGAAACGCGGATGGACGAATACAATTTCACAACATGTTTTGTGTAGTAAGTCAATGTATGTGACAAATAAACTTAAATCCTTGAATATTCTTTTTCCATTAACATCAGTTGATAGTTGCTCTTTTTCACACTTACCTATGGACTGTGAAAATAACCCGGGCTCCAAAAAAGTCTGGGTGTTCTCCTATAAACCTCCTTAATACTTCTTGATAAGCTCCTAGGGTCCAGAACCGGTCATTCATGGTTCCATTCAGCTCATATGTCTGTTTATGATCAAGGACACAAAAAAAGGATCACCACACATTCCACATTAATCCTTACATTCCCATATGAGAAGTAAAATTCTGTTTTATATACAGTACCTGTGGGAGCAGTGCCCTCAGCTCCAAATACATAACATTGTCAGCATTGAACTGTTTCAGGCCCTCAAAGAAGTAATCCTTAAAAACAGGAGCATGTGTGACTAGTCCCCATGCCGCAAGGAAGGTTTCCTCAAACCTCTTCCACACAGCATCTTGATTTGGATATGCAGCATCTGGGTCATCATTGTACAGTGTTAGATTACGTATTAAGCTGTGAATGAAAGAAAAAGCATATATAAGAGGTATCTTAGCGGAGGTTTTCCCTTCCAAAAATCCATGCTTTGTCAATACAAGTGAAAACTCTACAGTCTGACTAAAACCAATATAGCAAGGCAAAATCAATGTTAAGGTTTAATATTATGAAAATACAAGATTCCGAGCTCAACTCAACTTACAAAGAAAGATCTGGGTTTGAATGCAATTCTTTGTACATATAGGTACATGTAGGTCTCAAAAAAAAAAGAATGTTTTTAACAATTCAAGGTAAGAAGTGAAACTCATACTACATTATAGATTTATTATATAAAGTAAAATACTTCAAGCAATTATTTGTGTTTGATAGCGGCTTACAGCTGATTAAAATATCATATCAGAGAGAATTAAAATATAACCAACTGGCAGAGGCCTCAGAAATCACTTCAGACATTGGTTACAATAATGACATTCTGATATTTTTTTTATGATATCTAAATGAGAGAAAAGGGCAGTCAGAATACAACACACAACAATCTACTGAGTCTTGCTTGAACCTTGATACAGTTAACCTCATATCAGCTAATGACGAAATAGTAATCATCTCAAACCTGTTGTCAAAATCTGTAGTGTTGTCTACTTTGGCCCTCATAGATTCAAGGAGCTTCCAATCAGAGCAATGTGGGACAGGCTTTGGTTGATGGGAAGAGAAAATAAATCGCACCGACTGATCATCAGTAAAACAGACATAGCAATGCTGTCTGTATGTAACGTTCTTCACAAGCCAGGCCACATCCACCAGTGCAAAATCATGGACATGTAGAGCTCCACCTGAGACACAATGGAATCATTCTTGAGATATTATTCAGGAATACAGTATATCTCAAAAGTGAGCACCCCTTGAATTCTTCTGTCATAACTTTTTATGGAAAAACACCACAGAAATGAAACTTTGATTTTTTTTAATAAACTTTGACAACACAAAGAAGTCATTGTACAGCTTGTATAGCGGTGTAGATTTGTTGTCCTCTGACAATAACATGCAGCAATTAGCATCTAAACAGCTGGCAACAAAAGTGAGTACACCCCACTACAAGGATGCCGAAATTCAGTGTTGGGCAAGCTACTCAGTAAATGTAACAAGCTAAGCTACCAGTTACTCCACATCATATGAAGCTTCACTACACCAAAGCTACCGGAAGACAAAATGTAGCAAGCTAAGCTATGAAAAAATGTCAGAAGTAGCTTAACTATTGTGAAGCTACTTTTTAATACACAAAAAGGCCTATAAATAAGTCCAAAAAAGGAGGAAAAAGCAGAGGCACCCTGAGATTTGATGAAGGCCATTATTTTTCTCAAATCTCAGAGTGCCTCTTTCCCCCTTTTTTGGACTCACACTTCACCCCATACAGATGAGCACCTGATTAACATTGTTTGCACAGCCTCCTGAGCACTCTAAGCTCTTTTGTGTCTTCTCAGGCCTATGAATAAATTCTGTGATCCAACCAATTAGTGATCAAACTATCAGGCATACAATAGTAACTAACTAATTATATTGAAATGTAGCCTACTTTTATATGGGTAAGATATTTTTTAAATTAAACTTCATCAAATTGACACGATAGACACAATTGATTTTCATT
This sequence comes from Sardinella longiceps, assembly GCA_027497455.2. Classification (NCBI taxonomy): domain Eukaryota; kingdom Metazoa; phylum Chordata; class Actinopteri; order Clupeiformes; family Clupeidae; genus Sardinella; species Sardinella longiceps. The sequence continues at coordinate 1,544,359 of JAODXP020000017.1, forward strand.
ATGGACACTTTTTTGAATTATGGCACCTGTCAGGTAACAAATGCATCACAGTACTGTAAGAACTGATCCTCGGTGCATGGCCTAGATGAAAGATTTGCTGTTGTGAACTGATGCCCTGAAAATGTAGCTTGTGGGAAAGCTACCTCACTACATGGCCAAAAAAGTAGCCAAACTACTGAAAATCTATCCGATTCAGAAAATAGCTACACTACAGCCAAGATACTCAGAAATGTAGTTAAACTAGTAGCTTCACTACTTGTAGCTAGCTACTGCCCATCACTGCCGAAATTGTGCCCCAGTTGTATCCCGGCAGTAATGTCGATCTGGATTCACTGGACTGTCTGGCACAGCACTCTCCTGGTTCCAGTCCTTTCAATCAAATAAACAACAATACATCTCTCTGAAAGACTCCTGCTATCGAGATCGAAACAGGAACAAAGGAGGAACATTAGGACTGACTTGTCATTCATCCCATTTCCATCAGGGCCCCCACCCCACCTGCCATTTCAAAGTTATATTTAATTATAGTGCTCTCTTAATGCAAGTTGTTGCTCTTCATGACACATAGGCGCTAATAACACTAGAAAATAGGCCTAGTTTTAGTAAGTAACTTGAAACAAAATAGTTTCGAGAGCTATGAAAGTACTGATCATATAAGCAGCATGACGATGGAGAAATTGCTTCATTGATATAGTATTTTTAAAAGAGCTGACAAGAACATTTTATGAGTAGCTACAAAGACATATCGCAGTAGATTTGAAACAGGGGCGTGTGTACAACTTGTGCGGCTGGGATGCGAGAACATTTTTTTTTTTTGTACATCATGTATACATGGATGAAACTCAAAGAGGTTAAGGCAGTGCATACTGCCCACAAAAAATATAGACAGTTTGCGCACAATTGAGGCATGCTTGCAGTGAGGTATACTCACTTTTGCTGCCAGCGGCTTAGATCTTACTGGCTGTATGCAAGTTATTTTCAGAGGACGACAAATCTATACTGCTATAAAGTTGTATAAGTTGTACAATGACTACTTTAAATTGTATGAAAAGTTTTGTCTGTTTAGTGTTGTCCTATGAAAGGTAATGGTAGAGTGAATATTTGAAAAATTGCGAGGGGGGTACTCATTTATCAGATACTGTATGTGAAGTTGTAAAAAGTTGTAGACTATAAATATCAGCTTATAATTCACATAACAACACCTTTAGGCATCTTCTGTAATAAACTGAAGAGGCCGCTGTGATCGATCAGTGGTTTGGCCTTAAAGAAATGCATGGCTGGAGGAAATTCTGAACATTGCATTTCTTGCAGCTTCATTTTGTACAACATCTCACTAAATCGCTCTTCTGCCTCTGTGAGAAGCACGTGACCACCTGTCTGCTCGGACTTCTCCATCTTCATTAAGTATTCTCTGTAGTTTGGGTCCGGCATTGCACTGCAAAGGGCTATCCAGCATGACAGCACTAGTAACAGCTTTGTAGCCATAGTGGTTCCTTGACCTAGGCTCTTTGGCATCGTGATGGAATCAAAGTCGCGTTCTGAAAAAGAATAACAGGCTGTTGTTGACTATTTGGGGGACAAAAAACGGTCTTTGGTATTTTTTGCCCTCAACGGTGCCTTCCAGGCAGCGCTGCCTTCAAGGCACTACTCCACTCAGTTTAGGGTTAGGATGAGGGTTGAGGGGGTTAGGGTTAGGAATAGGGTAAGGGTAGGCCGGAAGGTGCCGTTGGGGGCAAAAAACCCATTGAGCAACAAAAACATAGTAAAGACAATACAAAAACAATCTGTGCATAACTAAGGGAACACATTAATATTGACCACTAGTTGCCCTTTCTATGGGAAATTTTGCAGTTTTGTGATGCCAATGCCAGAGATGGACGACGAGCAGAATTTCCAATACTTTAGATGTCCGCTCCCACTTTTGACAGATTACAGAGGCGCATTTTCTCCTGCATCCACATGCCACTTCTGACAGTGTGCTGAGTGGGGAAGCATAACGTCTGGCTATAGCTCAACGGTTTTTGAGATCGGTTTTCAAGATCATGGCTGGGAGATGAAACTGCGAGACTTCTTGCAGCATTGGCAGTTTTCCAAATTGTATTGGCTCATGTGATGTAAAACACATTTGAGTGAAAGAACCAGGCAACAGCGGAAGATTTTTTTATTATTATTATTATTATTATTATTAAACGTTTCTCAACGTTGTCTTCATGGCTGCCTGTGTTCCAGTGGCTGCCCATGTTTTTTTGTTATTGTTTTTTTTTATGTGGGAGTATACAGACATGACGGTGACACTGAGTCTTTGACCACACAGACTTTGCCACGCAACTGATCCAAGGTCAGTTCCCCCTTCCACTCCTCTGCCTGGAATGGATATCTGACTGCACAGACCCCACCAGTGTTTGTCACTGATTTGTTCTCTAAGAGTTGAGGGACATGGAGTTGATTTTACCACAAAATGGCCATGCTTTTGGTGGAGCTGTAGACTAACTTAGAGAGCATGGTATGAACAGCTATGTCCTCTACTTTTGGTTAAAGTTGCATTACACTGACTTACATTGCTCATTCTTGCCTTGCGTAGTGATCATATAGTCTATTTGCATGTTAGTAAGTTCGAAAATGAAAAAGGTAATGTGAGAAATGGAAATTATTAATTAGGCCTATACCTTTTGTGCCTAGTTGGACTGATCACCAGCAATCAAGACTTTTAATTGTTTTAAAAGTTTTAATTGCTCCTTAACAAGATAGGCTATTTATATAGCCTAGTTTTTTGTTTATTTACTCCAACTGTATTCATCACTGTTTATGTATTTATTGTTGATTTATTGTCATTAGATTTGAAGTTGACGTTGTTACAATATGGATGCACAGAATTATAGCATGCAAAAGTATTGAAGCTGCTGTGAAAATGTAATGTCCTGCAAAAGATTATAATACAAAGTATTAATGTATTCATTCATTCATTCATTCATGAGATGCCTTTGCTTACTTGGATATGGACGCATCAGGTTCACCTTCTGAGGGTAAACTTCCTCAAACGTTCCGACTTGCTTGCTGGTGATCAGCCCAACTAGGCATAAAAGGTAGACCTGATTAATAATTTCCATTTCTCCCATTAACTTTTAATTTTCAAACCCTACTAACATGCACATAAGAAATGGCAAAAATTAGCACTTTCCATACTCAAATAAAAGTAGGCTATACTGTAGTAGATAATATAATACAAGCCTGTCGCAAAAGTGCAAGTGCAAGTACTAACTTATTTACCCAGATTTAGTGAAAAGTACAGGCTCTGAAGTGTAGGCCTACTTAAAGAATAAAAGTAAAAAATATTATGTCTGTTTAGAGGACTTTTTAAAGGAGTTTTTTTTTGGTGAAGGAAGCACACTTTAGTCCTTAATATAACAAATGAATTGCTGTAACAAAGGCAAAAAAATATTGTTCCATATTGTTCCATTCACAGTTGAATCAGCTTTAATGTTCAAAAACTACACTTGCCATAAACCAAACTATTAAGTAACTTCCCTCACAATGTATTTTGAAAATGTAAGGAGTAGAAAGTTAGATATTTTTGTTAAATGTAATTGGGTAAAATTCAAAGTTATATATATAAATAAATACTCATCAAATAGCCTATGGCTACTTGAAAATTCTACTAGTAGGCCTACTTATTGTAGCCTACTTAGTTACTTCCCATCAGGAATAAAGATGCATTGCCATTAACATACAGCCTTTGCGAGTTCATTTTCGAACTCACTAACATGAAAATAGCCTGTATGTTAAAGACCTTTAGGGCAAGAATGAGCAGTAACGCACGTCAGCATAATGCGACTTTGACCAAAAAAAGGACATAACTTAACTATTTATCACGATTATACGGCTCTGCTGTGAGACGACTCTGCTAGCGACACCAAAAGCCAGTTGTGGTAAAAATCAACTCCACGTCCCACAACAAATCTCGTGGACTTGTTGCATGCGTTCTTTGCCCACCTGTCTTTTACACTGACCTCAAAGAAGAACTCTTACAAAGGACTGAGGTATTTTATGAACCCACTGATGGGAAGATGCGTTGATATCCGTGAATAACTTTTACCTCTGAATATTGAGACATAACGCAGCAGACGGGTACCCTACTGCAAGAATGAATGTTGACTAACGTTAGAAGGTAGCGTACCGTATTACTCTGTATATCATACATGCTTTTGGAAACATATGGTTTTAATGAAGATTGAAAGACAAATTTGTTGAAATACGCAACATTAGACACCTAGGGTCGTGATAGGATAGGTCTATATTCTAAGTTACTATTTTCGATTGACGTTAACGTTACCTTTCGAAGAAGTTTCCTGCTAGTGGCTTCTATTGTGTAGCAAGGTAATATGAAATGCATCAGAAATTAGAGTGCGAGGCAGAAACGTGGATACATGAGATTATTTGAGATGACCACATATAGCTATAGAAATAGAAACCTGGTCTGCAACATTCGTGTACCACCAAATGCATATATCTAGCATCTATCACTGGACTTGTTTGCGGCTGTCTGGCAATCAACAACATAGACAAGAACGTCTGACGTCCTACGTCGGTAAACAGGACAGTTCGCCTGGATGGGCGTGGTTTAGGTAGGACGTTGTTGTGCACGTTTGGGTTGTGGCCACGCCTCAGAGTTCGAAATGAGTTCATGGAAAGATCTTTCAGACTTGAATCCTCTCTGGTTCAACTGTCTTGCTGTGTCCGAAAATGCCTACTACTTGACTGCTATGTACTGGTACTACTCATATACTGATCTCTGCAGCAAGCAGTGTGTAGCGTGCAGCCCATTACCAATATCACAGGAGTAGTATGGGGCTTAATTAAGCTTCAGTCAGGTAGAGCACCTGCACTCAATTAATTAATGAGGTTCTGGTCATGTTGTCATTTGGCCTTTTCTGTGGCGTTTTCAAGACGACGAAACGTTACAAAACGTTTACTACGTCACCCATAGGGATGAATGGGAACCGTTACATTACGTTACATTACGTTACAAAACGTTACGACTGTTGAATTCGCCCCTGCTGTTTGCATACCATGCTGCAAACTGGGGAGTAGTGTATGGAGCTCAGCCAGTCAGATAGAGCACCTGCAGCCAATTAATTAAGGGAAGCAGTAGGCCTAGGGTCTATTCAACGACATATCGTTACGCACCGGTGCGTTGCGTTAGTCCATAGGCCAGACAAGATATCGGTAGGCCTACCACTCAAGGTTGCAAAGTTTGTTTATAGGCCTACTTTTTGGAAACATACATGATGAAGATACATGTCTGAAGTTAATATTTTTGTATGATAACACTAATTTAGCTGTGACTCCAGAAGGGTTATCAGCTGTTAAAGTTACACTCCCCCATTGAAAAAACACGTTTTTGACACAGGTGCATATCTGGCTATTGGCCTTTGTTAAATACATATTTAGATATTTTATTATATTATGGTTGGTATCAATACAATCTGAGCTTTCATTCAAGTCCTTTTGTGAACATTTTGGACAAGTACAGCCAGCCCTAGAGCTCTTCAAACTTTTAAGGGACTGTACCATATGGAGGGGGGGGGGGGGGGGCGGTCGTCAGACGATAGGGTTAAAAATGTTTTGCCTGGCCCTCCCCCTGGTCAATTTTTTTTTCCAGGGGCCTCCCCCCGGCTCAAAAAAATTCTCCTAGGCCCTCCCCCCTACATGAATCAAATAAAACTGATCGAAAAATTACGTTTAAGGTTAAAACGGGCAGCAAATGTCATAAGCACACATACACGGGTAGCCTACACACGCAGCGCTGATCTCTACAATAGCCTAGGCTACTACGACTTGTAGGTAGATGCTTCAGAAAAGGGGAAAACATGTCGTTTTATGTGTGGTTAAGAATAATATCAGAGTGGGCCTTTTCTACCTAAAAATAATAAAGATTGCTTGAACACACATCGGTAGGCTATGCCTGGTGAGTTGTGTGATCATCTTGCAAAAGTTCTGCCTAGGCACATGCCACCATTCCGACATTGACGTCTAATTGTCTGAGTGTTGGTATTTCCAGTTATAGCATAGGCCTACGTCCCTGCACTCCAACATTTTTTTTTTCTTAGTCGGAGTGGCAGCATGTTTTTTGCTTTTTCATGCTTTTTCAACATATCGCCATTCCGACATGAGGCAGTCTTGCCATGAGAAAGCCAAAGAAGGTCCGCCTACATTATTGAAAGCCAAAAAACTGAATTTGTAGCATAGGGCCTATTCAAATGGATAAAAAAAATTAAGATTAAAACTAAACTTAACTTTATTTACATTGTGTAAAGTGCATTGTTAGTTATCTTCAGAGGTGGAAAGTAACTAATTACATTTACTCAAATTACTGTAATTAAGTAGCTTTTTAGGGTAATTCGTAATTTTAAAAGTAGTTTTTCAAATAGGTAATTTTACTTTTACTTGAGTACATTTTGAGACAAGTATTGTACTTTGTACTTCACTACTTTTTTAAAACCTCCCTGATTACTGAGTAAAAAATATTAAATAAATATTAAAAAATATTTGGCTTGAACTGAAAGTAAATTCAAACTATTCAGTTCAGTTCAAACTATTTACTGTAGTCTAGATGCTGCTGCTTCCGGTAAATGTTGAGAATAGCCAATCAACCAGTGGAAGAGTTTAATCCAAAAGCAAATGAAATCCTTGCCCATATTTCCCCCAAGGAACGCAGTTCAGTCCAGGTCAATTTGGCTCTAACCAGGGTAAAGGTAACCTTGAATACCATCAATATGTAAAATCTCAAAGCAAATCGGCTATCTTACTCTACTACTCTTGTGAAGTCAAAAATAAGAAATCACCCCATAAGAAGAACAAAGTGAGCTGGCTGAGCTGATCACTATCGCTATCATCATTCATACAATCATCAACATTCATTCATTTATAATAACAAGTTTGATTTTGGTTGCTGAGCAGGTGGTTTATGAATTCTTTGGGTTGCTAAATAAACCAAGCAACTAGCCTGGTGAATGCCAAACTAAAAATTAGAAATGATATTTAGTTTGGAGACCTACCTATTGCATTTCTCGTAGCGGAAGCATCGTTTACGATTGTCCAGAGCCGTTTATTGGGCGCTACGAATGTCGTCTACAAATATCGTCTGTACATAGCTCGGAGCCAATACCAGAGCGACTGCAATCGAGGGCCGTGCAAATCCCTTTTTGTTCTGAACAGGTGAGAATATCGGCCATGGTCACCATGCTGCTTTGCAGAGTGAAATGAAATAAGCCAACGTGAGAATAAGCACACGAAGGAGCATGGGATCTTCCAGGCTACCAAGCAACCCTAAAAGCACTGATTATGATCTTTTTTTTACATTCAATATGAAAGTACCTAGTAACTTGTAATTTCAGTAAATTTAAAATGAAGTCATTTTTACTTTTACTTGAGTATAATTTTTGATGGCTACTTTTACTTTTACTTGAGTAGAATTTAAGCAAAGTAAAGATACTTTTACTTAGTTACAATTTTTCTGTACTTTTTCCACCTCTGGTTATCTTAACGCGTCCCAATTGTCTTCACTGCTGTGCATGCAGCAACACAGGCTGCGCCTGAATTTATATTTAATTTTGAGTAGAATTTAAGCAAAGTAAAGATACTTTTACTTAGTTACAATTTTTCTGTACTTTTTCCACCTCTGGTTATCTTAACGCGTCCCAATTGTCTTCACTGCTGTGCATGCAGCAACACAGGCTGCGCCTGAATTTATAAAGGCCTAAATTGACTTTTATTTATTTATTTATTTTCGGTTGCCTTTGCGTAGGCTATGCTATGCCTATTTCCATAATGAAAAAAATATCACCCTTAATTTCAGGGAGCTAAAAAAAATAGGCTGCACGCAAATCACAGGTGTCTTGCTATAAAAGTGTGCTGGTTTAAACCCGCGGTCTGTTCGGCACTAATGCCCACGTTTCATCACATTATAAATCAAACAAGGTTAATATCTTAACGAAAAAAATATACTGGCAACAACAAGTAGCCTAAACTTGGAGAAATTGTAGGGATAAGCAAACGTCGGGTGCATGGCCGCCGTGCAGGATAAGCGGACACTTTTAAACAGAGTAGGCTAGGCCTAGCCTAAATCAACACAAAAACAAACAACCAAGTCCGAAAAGTTCAATGCACTATTATCCCCAAAATCAAAGTTTACGGATATCCTGTTTGATCGCGGTAGGGATGCAACGGTTATTGAATTTTACGGTTACCGAACGATACGCCCTCTACGGTTCAATAAACTTTCGTAAACCGCAATATTTCGGTTTATTAATAAAATGTTAATCTATTGAAGCTCCCTGAAAATTTGCTTATGCAGCCAGCATTCACGAGCTCTACATGCTGAGCCCTGGAACCCTCAACCAATCAGCGTGATTTTATGCTAATTAGCTCCGCCTCTCAAATGTGAGAAAAAGTTTTCACTCACTGCACGTTAGACGGAGAGAGATGAGCTAAAAGCTTCACTCGGAAAGTAGGCAACATTAAGCCAGAAGAATTGCTGCTGTGGTAGATTTTGTGCAAACTGATGACCGTTTACACAAACAAAGCACTTAATAACGTAAAATGCGTCTAATAGCCTACGGCACATGCTACTAAACCGGTTGTCAGAAAATAGCGCTTCCCACTCGCCCAAATTCGCCTAGGCTACCGCAAGTAGCCTATAGCCTACCTAGCCTAATGTAAAATATTACGCAAGGATGTCTAGGGGCTGTAATGCTTAGTTTATCTTGCAATGAGTTAGATCAAATGTCGAGTAAGAGTAAGACGGTGAGACTGGGCTTGGATGCAACAAGTGACAGGCTAAACGTTTTACAGAAAAAACGTCCTCTGTTCCTCTTGCAAGCTTCTTTGCAGCACAGTGTTGTAAAAACACTGATAGTAGACTCAGAAATTAATTTCTGAAGTTTGGGATGTCATGCAATGCATTGTCACGCAGACTGCTTCCCTTAAGTAGGCCTACTTGGAATAAAAGGCTTCTCATTCTGTTGTGTTGGCTACCAGCAGCACTTGAAATCAATGACATCATTCTGACAATACATTTCCTATAGTGAAACTATTTGGAGCAAACAATAAAATAGGCCTAGGCTACTGGAGGATTTACTAGTTTAGGACATTTCATAACATTTTAAGAATATTAACAATGATGGCCTACCGTAATTGTTGGTTTTATTTTATATAGCCTATCTACTAGGCAATTTCTGAAAGAAATCAAATGAAAATTGCAGATAGACTGATAGATAGGCTAATGGTTGATAAGGAATATAGCCATTAAAAGAACTATTTTATAACCCCTTTTTTGTTGGAAAATACCGAAACCGTACCGTCACCGTGGCCCCAAAACCGTGATGCATACCGAACCGTGGGCACACTGTACCGTTGCATCCCTAGATCGCGGTATAGCCTACATTGGTTATTAAACGAAAAAGTTTAATAACCAAAAAAGTCAAGCCTACATGAGAGATTTTGAGCAAAAGACGTCCCTAGCTTTTGCTTTGAGCGTTATTGGATATTCTAAACTTTACTGGCCTAGCCTACTTGCTTACTTGCAGACCACTACAATAGCCTATGGTGGTTTGTTAACAAAGGATTACAAATAAATAGGATATAGCCTAATATTCATTCAACTGTCCAATCTCATATAGGCTATCCAATTCTGCTCTCTGCATAACGCAGCCAACAGAGAGGTGGTGCGAAACTCCCAACCAGTTGCATGTACAGTCCTCAACAAATAGAAAATATATACAAAGACGACAAAAAGTCCTAAACTATGTGAGTGACAGGCTTTCCCACGACTTTCATTCTCCACCAGTAGACTCAGCATATAGCCTATGTCGCTCGGATAGCCCCGGTCCAAAACCTCTGGATGTAGCCTAACCTTAGACTATTATAAAGGGACGATGGGCTAACCTTTTAAAATATCGAAAACGGATTATTGAGCAGGGGAAAAAAATATCATGGATCAGGAAAAAAATATTTTCCTCGGCCCTCCCCCCAGGCCAAAAAAATTCTCCTGGGCCTTCCCCTAAGGCTTAAACCCCCCCCCCCCCGGCCGGTAAATATCGTACTGTCCCTAACTACACACATTTTTTTTGTCATTTCCACCTAAATCATCTTCAATCTTTTCATCCTATGGCATCAGAGATACTAAATACAAACATAGCAATACTGGCATGAGTCTAAGGATTCAGAAAATGTATAATATACCCATAGTATTCCATTCTGAGGGGGTGATTTCCAGCCTTATATCAGGCATGGCGTTTTTTGAGAAAACTAGTTTTGCCAATTTTTGAGGTTTCGCCAAAGGGTTTCCCCTGCTATTCGCCTCTAAATTTTAGTTACTGTGCTGCTTCAATTTGGTCATCTTATTTGCATCAAGACTGTCTCTTTCAGTCAACGCATCCGATGTTTAAGAGTGGTGGAGCAACTTTGTTTTTAAAATTTTGGATTTGGAGCTCCCAAAATCGAACACCACATAATTAGGCTCACTTTTGAGCTTATTATAAATGACAAATGCAGACATGTAAGGAAACATTATTTATTCTAAGAAAGTACACTATAACATAGCAGAAAATACTTCATCTGATTTATAAAAGACTGTCAGTAAAGGGGATCAGGAGATGACGATGATAACAGGTGTCTTTACATGCATTTTGACTATTAGTGAAATCTGATATTAGTTGGCAAAACCAGACACATTCAGTCTATAGTCAAATGTACAAAAGAGTAAATAAATATGTTTTACATTAAAAATCTAGTTTTTACTAGTGCAGCAGAGAAATCGAACCAACATGTACTCACACACATTTCTAGTGTGCCAAACATACAAGTACAACTAAAACATTGTAAAGAGAAACTATCACACCTTCAAACAGGTGACGTTTCCAAAAACCATACAGTAGCAGTTAGCAACTTTGTTGGTTCCAATGCCCATTCTCAACCAACTAAGTTGATGGTTTTAGGAGACTGACCCCTGAACAGTAATACAGACATTATTTCATAACAGCAGAGATGAATAAATGACTTTGAAACATGTTGTAGGCTACCTACCAGATAGATAAACATACAGAAACATTATTTATGCTTCAAAATGTCTACCAATTAAAAAAGAAAAAGAGGTAACACTTTATTTTAAGGTTCACATATTAGCCACTAATACATACCTAATTAATGCCTGTATTAGTGACTTGTAAGGCATGTGTTAGGCATTAATCATTTGTTAAGCGTGTATTCACAAATCTCTTGTTAATGACTAATTAGGCCTTTATTCTTGATATAATCTTAATAATGCCCTTAACAATGCCAATTGCTTATTAGGGCATTATTAAGATTATATCAAAAATAAAGGCCTGATAAGTCATGAACAAGACATTTGTGAATACACGCCTAACAAATGATTCATGTTGCTTAACACATGCCTTACAATGCACTAATAGAGGCAATAATTAGGTATGTATTAGTGGCTAATATGTGAACCTTAAAATAAAGTGTTACCGAAAAAGAAAAAAAACAATAAATGTGTACAGCCAACTAGAATTTATTACAGGAATTCTCTTTCCCCACTACAATGATGGATGTAAGAACTGTGCTAAAATCAACCGTGTCCTGATCACAATGGATTCCCATCATTATTCACTCTCTAGATGGGGGGAGTAGAAAAAACAAACAAAAAATCTTCCATCCTATATTTGGGAAACAACTATAAATATATTTCCCTTCTCAGGAAAATCAATCACATTTACTAATACAAATTTGCCAATAGGATATACTGCCAACCTGGCACACGCCAATGCAAACTCTAGGACTGTAAAATCTGAATGAGAGTAAGGCATCATGCAAAACTGCCCAAGCGACAAAGCTGCTGTGGGAAAAAAAAGTATGTAGTGTGGTTTCGTTGTGCGAGGTAGATTTGCTACATGTGAGGCACGTGCTGTGCTGATAAAAGCGTCTAGTTTGGACACAGAAGGGGGTGGGGGTTTAGGTGGTGCAAATCAGCAAACAGGCATGGGTAGGCCCTACAAGTCACTATAGGAAAACTCTAACCGATGAAAATTGACAAGCAAAACAGAACAAAATGTTTAATAAGTTGCATACCACAGCAGACATGACCTTACTTGTAGAAAAAAAAGCTACGATGGAAACCTGAATTTAAGGTTCATAAACAAGAGGTTACCATTGTAATCACAGTTTCTGTCATCTATTGGTTGATTTCTAAAGCAATGAAAACAATACCCGTATTCAAAACTACACCCTGAGGACTTCTGTACATTAAACTGAAAAACTAGGCAAAAAAATAATGATGGATAACATTATTTACTCCATCACGCCATCATTAGTAAAAACACTATTTCACATAATATTTAACCAGTATTCCCAAAATATACCCTACTATTCACATTAAAACGGGAATTAGTAAAATGTAGAACACGTAATACAATCAATACTTAATAACTAGTGTATAACTAGTATAATTGTAATGACAATGATAAGACTGACCTTTTCCGACATACAATTTGATGTAGAAATAGAAAACACAACCTTAGAGTACCATTATCAAGGCCACCAATTCCCAGGAAATCTTTTCTATTAACTCTGATTTTCAAAGTGTAGAGTTAAAAAGCAAAACAAAACTGATGTGAAGGCAACAATTAGTAATGCATAGAAACAATCAGAAACGGGACAAAGAAAATATACTGTTAAACATTAGGCATTCCATTTTCACTCCATTTCCATTCATCCCCTGGTGTCACACATTTACACCAAATAATAAATACATTCAAAAATATGCTAAAGACATGATCTATAGAGAGAGAAAGAGAGAGAGAGAGAGAGAGAGAGAGAGAGAGAGAGAGAGAGAGAGAGAGAGAGAGAGATCAATGTCATTTAAGATATTCTCAGTTCACTTTAATCGCCATATCTGAGTTTACTAGTGATAGGAATAATAATAATAATAAAAAAACATCCCATAATCCATAAGAATTCAGTGTTTTGCTGGTTAATTAAACTGTGGCCATTTCCAATTTAAAGTACAGAAATGCTCTAAATACACAGCTATTGCAAATAAAACCGTTGAGTTCCACTTGCATCATGATTGCTTGGAAGATAATTAAGAAGTTTACGTTGTCCACATGGATTTTTAACTTTCCATTTAGTGTTTACAGAGCACTGGAGGATGCAGAAGTGAGTATGCCCCTACTGTTGGGTATAACAGACAAATCTGGGCCCTTAGTTTCATATTAATCATTAATCAAGACCAGCAAACAATTGGTAGTTCATAAATGCAGCCAGTGCTCTCACCTGGGATGAAAGAAATGTTCAGGTGGCAGGCCACTGTGTGATGGCATTCTACCTTGAAAATGTGGAAGTAATTGGGGACGTCTAGAGACAGCTAAGTGTGTTTGACCAGGTTGGAACGGGAGCCGCTGGGGACGTTGTAAAGCTTCCATTAGATGAGAGTTTGGTTGTCGGGGGCTGTAGTGTCTTGTAACATAATTTTGATTGGGAAATGGAACTGTGTTCATCATGTGAAATGGATGAGCACGCCCATCTTGCTGCATCGCACTTTGCGCTCGCTGAGTATTGGCTGAAGGCTGGGGGTAAGTGGGACCTCCATGTCGTGCAAGTCTGTGGCTGTCCAAATCCAAAATCTCTTTTGGGCTCTCAGACCGGTCAAAGCTTTCAAGATGAGCCGGTTTCTCTGGACCACCTGCCTCCTTAGCTTCTACAGGACCACTACGGGGCCTGTTGGAAAGAGTATTTGGGGGAGAAACAGTGCCGTCTGAACTCATCGGTGAAACGTTACTACCTTTGAGAGGGCCATTTACAGTAGCAGGAGGGTACAAATTACCGGGGCCAGAGAAGTGGCTTCTGTGCCAGTCCTCAGAGAGAAAGCTTCCATTTCCTTGTGGCTGACGATAGTAGTGTTGTTGCTGATAATGAAGTAAAACATTTGACTGTCCCTCAGGAGATTTACCTGCCATTTGATATGAATACGAGACATGGTGCTGGTATGCGGGATAGCGAACAGCACTGGGGTGGATATTAATATTATGAGGAATGTTGGGAGTTTGAGCTTGGCCATTTGTAGACTGCACAGATTTTCCAATGTGCTGCATGTAGAGCGGATTTATTTGACCATTGTGGTTATGATGGACTCGGCTATCATTCTCCTGGCCATGGAGAAAAGGTTGGGCAACTTGATTATGAGTAGCACCTCCAGGGACTCCAAGGGATGGCTCAACGTCAACTGTTCTCTCATTAACAATTTGTTTAAGTCGATCATTAGCAGGTGCAGACCTGATCGTGTTTGAGTTCCTGGCGTCTTGAGATTCCAAATGCCCCCCTGAGACTTTCTGGTTTTGGGACTCACAGTGTGTGCCATCTCTTCGGTCTACTGTATTACTCTGAGCATCGGTCTGGGACACAGTGGAACTTACCGATGAAGAAGAAAATGGAATAGCCTGAAGAGCATCAGGTGGCTCAGATTTGAGATTGCTCTGCTTGCCCTGTAAGTGGCTTTTTCTACCACTGGGGATATTTTCCTCAGACATCTGATGAGGTGGTTTTTGAAAGCTTTCCGAAGGGAAATTGTGAGGCTGTGTCATAGTCTGGGGTACATTTAAAACACCTTCTGAGACTTGTTGAGGCATTGCCTGAGGAACATGTCGTCTTTCCTGGGAGGTGTGTGGAGATAAATTCTGTGATGAATGTGAAGAAATTTTTGGAGGGGACTTTGATGATATGCCAAGTGATCTCTGTTGTGATGTAGTCAGTCCTGCACTGTGAGGAGCATAGTGAAGACCATTTGAAGTCTGTAGGGATGAGTTATCATGAGCTGCATTCTGAGAAGTCTGTTGTTGAGGAGTCTGGGGAACAGGTTCATCCAGCTCTATTTGTTGCAGACAAGTTTTAGATACTTGATCATGATCTTGTAGAACACTGCATGTTCTCTCCTGTTTGGACATATCCACATCAGGAGCATGACTCCCTTTCTCAGAGATTGGTTCTTGATCACTTGGTTTCTCATCAGATCTTGCAGATTCAGTTTTCAGTGGACTTCTTACTTGAGCACTTGGACAGTTTTGAGAGGTTGAGGGAGTTGCAGACTCCTGTTTAGCTGACAGATTTTTTGATGGTTTTAAATCTGTGAAGATAAAAAAGCCCTTTAAGATGGTATAATGCATGTTGATAATAACAACAACAACAACAACAAGAAAAGCACTCAGAGAGTGCAGATCTCCGTCAAGGCAAAGTGCCAGTCCCCCCACATCACCCAAATACAACACAATTACCTCACAATTACATACAGTACGAAGATTGATGAGTACCCATGAGTAACGGGCAAACCTCCCCCCCCCCAAAAAAAAAATCAAGTCAGTGGTAAAGTGACTGCATACATTGCTCATAGTTTTGACAAAGTAACATAAACCGCTCACAAAAAGTAAGGAAACTTGACTTTGGCCCATTATATCTCCCCTTTAATAATACCAATCCCTAAAGTGTTTTATATCAGTTTTATCGTTGGTTTGTCACCTTTACAATGAGGTATATCTTGCAAGCATCGGACAATCATGGAATGCGCAACATAGCCAAACGTGTGAGTAGTGCCAACCAAAAATGTGCCAAAATGGCCTGCTATACTGTTCTGTTGGTACAGCCTTTGTTGCTTGGAGCATTGAAAATTGCACTCACCCAAAGAAATGAGGACAAGAACAAAAAAACATGTTGGCCATACACTTTACACTCAGTGTCAGGGCCCTCAGTAACGTGTGGAAGATTTGAGCAGTTGAACAGTTGAATAAATCTTGTAAGTCTCTGGCAGTGAATCTACGGTTCCTTAGTGCAGCAAAAGTGAGGCACCAGTCTTCTTGGGGTGTTGTCTTCTTGAGACGGCCACGTCTTGGTCTGTCTTTGGCTTCCGCAGTCTCATGGAACTTGGTTCTAAGTTTGGAAATGGTACCAGGACTGACACCAATGATGCTGCCACTGCATGTTGGGACACCAGCCTCAGGTTCCCCATTGCACAGGCCCTATCCTGAAGGAACAAATATGGCATCTTTCCACCAGTATTGTTGCTATAGGAGAAACCACAAACCCAACAAGTTGCTGAAGCTCAGGTGCTAATTTAGGCACACCGGTGACTGGCAGCACTTGAGGCCCAAAATCAGATGCAGCAGAACCCTATGACCATGGCCATTTTGGCACATTTTTGATTGGCACTACTCACACGTTTGGCTGTGTTGCGCATTCCACGATTGTCCGATGCTTACAAGCTATACCTCATTGTAAAGGTGACAAACCAACGATAAAAATGATATGAAACACTTTAGGGATTGGTATTATTAAAGGGGGGATATAATGGGCCAAAGTCAAGTTTCCTTACTTTTTGTGAGCGGTTTAGTAGCATGACTACCTTCTCATTCTGTTAGACAATATTCTGTAGTCAAAGCATTGTTGTGTGTAGTTGTGGTTGGGGAGTGCTGAGCTGTCAATCAAATGAGTCAAGGGAAAGAGTAAACCAGTGGCCTTGGCCTTTTTGGCCAGGCTAACTCAGGGCCTGGTCAATGATAGAGTCACTGGGCAGTTTTAACATGCCAATAGGGAGCCGAAGTCACGCCTAGGGCTGGGCGATATGAGCCGATTAATCGCACATTTTCCCCCGATTAATCGTGATTAATCGCATTGTCCTACGCAATAGCCATCTATGAATTCAAAAGTAGTGTAGGCTAAAAATGTATTTTAAAGGAATATTCCACCTTGAGTTAAAAGCATTTTGGTCTCAGTGCATGTGTTTTCCTGGCCTGGCAACCCAATTTTACCTTTAGTTTAGGCACTGGAAAGTAAGTTGCTAACTGGCAATCCAGTGCCTAGGCCTATGCTAAGCTACAGCTAAAATAAAGCTTAAATTGGGATTGCCTGACAGGAAAAATGAGAACAAAATGTTTTTATCCACACATGTAACTCTAGGTAAGAGGATGAGTAGCCTAACTCAATTTTAATTAAGAGGTGTAATATTCCTTTAAATTTGTTTTGCCATAAGTTCCACTACATTTGTTCTTGCCTAACTTTTCAGAATTTTCTCTAGCATAGGCCTAACAGTTAAATAAAATATTTAGTGTAAATCTTAACTAAAACAAGGTAATCAGCCTACAAAATTATAGTTTAGGCAATTGCCACTTATGGGCTTTGATGTTATCCTGTTTATAGCCTATGTGTCTTGCTTGGTGGTATGAGAACGAGTAGCCTAAGCTACTTTTTATAAGCAATCACACTCCAGCAGTTTCTCTGAGGAAATGCAATCTAGTTCTATTTAACCTAGACGACCAAATCAGCCATGGAAAGCTGTCACAAACAGGTCAAACGGAGATCTGAAAACCGACTTGAAACTGTCACATCACTGTGCTACAACTCCATGTGACGTGAGTTTCCAAAATCTCTACTTTGCCCGGAGTTGAGAGACTGAAAGGACGCAGTGACTGGTGCGACGGCAATAAATGCGTCTGAATCTATGCGTCTGATTCTTAGATTCTGTGTAGGTTTACTGAGTCTGACGTCTTTCATAACACTGCAGCCCATCTAAATAGGCTATCAACTTTGAAACGGACTTCCATAAGGTTCTCCTCTTCCATTAAATAATGTTATTTAGGTCAAACGGTGATCTGAAACCCGATTTTGTTTACCTATAGCCCAAATGAAATGCGCGGCGGCAAATAGCCTATATGCGTCTTGGATTCTGTCAACTGTTAGGTTAAACGGGATGAGTCGTTTTCCACAACACTGCAGCCCATATATAACTAGGCTATCCATTTTGATATGGTGCCTTCTGCTCCCACCGTCTTCCCAAGACTCATACCACCAATCAGTGAACTCACTGAATGAACTGTAGGTAACGGTAGCCTTTCTTTTCCGGTTATTGCAAGCGCGGCAGCAGCGCTACAAGGAAGATATTTGAAACTGCGTTAACGTGCGATAAAATAATTAATCGCGTTAATAAATTTCTGCGTTAACGCAATAATAACGCGTTAACTTGCCCAGCCCTAATATCGATATTTTAACGACGAAGAGTGAAACGGGCCAACAGCTCTGCAACATTTAACATTTATTTATTTATTTTACTTTTCGTCCTGTTCAACATGGATTGGTGGAGGTGAATACCAATTAAAAAAAATAATAATAATAAATAATAATAGTTGTAGCATTATATTGATATAATTTTTGCTATCAGAAATCATTAACATGTTCAAGTAGTGCCAGACAGATGTTGTCTTTTATGTACCTACTTCACAAGTTTACAAAAAAAAAAAAAAAAATTGGATGGTGGCCCTTTAAATTATAGCCTACTAGGCCTATATTTTAAACAGGCTCAATGAAAATATGGCATCATGATCTAGGCCTACATGAGTAGACCTACATTGCATGAGCATACCTTTAAAAAGCATTTTGCCATATTGCCATTGCCTGCAAAAAGCTCTCAGTGACGAAGTGATTTGAAGATGAGAGACAGAGGGTATACGTTCAGATATGCGTCTGCATATCTATAGCCAATGCTATTGCTATAATGACGCTCACAAACATTCTCTCTCTCAGTTGCGCTCCGAACTGTTTCACCGTCCTCTCTCACTCGCGCTGTAATTTTGAAACTGATATTTGCGGGGTATTCCGTTCAAGAGAAGAGATTTCTAAGCGACAACATTAATCATCTAGCTAATTAACAACCTAAATATCGAACATGCGAGTTAACGTCTATGATCGCGTCTGTAAAATATTTGTTTTTAGTTACACTAAACTTCGGAGCAACAGAGCAGACTAGACGCATACACCTGTGTGTAAGTACGTGTGTAGGCATGAGTTAGCAGTAGGCCTGCTTCAAGTAGGCTAATAGGCTACAAACACAGGACATATGTTCTTTTTCTTTGATGCAAGCTCTGCTTCTTCTACTGTCTCCGCCGTGTTTGAACTGAAAGGGTGCAATTGCAATTTGGCAGCACGTGCATTATGAAAGGGGCACTGTTGAGCAACGTGAGAGAACTGGCTCTGGCTGCGGCAGTGACGGGTCAAAACACAATAGCGCGAGTGGATTTTGATAAAATGGTCCAACATTAAGATGACACCGATAGGGCTGGGCGATATGGCTGAAATCTCTATCACGATATAGGCTCAGTATATTGGTCGATATCGATAATTATTGAATTTTTTTAATGACGTATTTAAATGGGCCCAGGTGCGCAAAACACCTTAAAAAATGTTAAGGTTTATATTTTATTTTTAATATAGAGTTATTACATTAAATGGCAGCACTGTCATGTATAAATATAAAGTCAAAAATAGTGTTTAAGCAGGGTTGAATTCTGCTTTAAAGTGGCCTATTATTTTAGGGTTCTTTTAAACTCCTGAAGAAGCCCATTCTCTCCCTTAAATAAAACTAGTAGTCAAAAAATAATAATTTAAGAGAAGAAGTCTCATGTCTCTCCACACTAAAATATAAGCTGAATAAATAGGCCTACCAATACATAAAGGAAATTAATATTTTAACTAAAATATGTTATGTTATTCTTCTATTAAATAGGCCAATCAGAGAGGGGCTTTGTCTGGTTTACATTGTTGCCTATGTGGCAACTGTTCAGAAGCAGACTCGTTAGCATAATGTGACTTCAAAACGAAGTTTGTTTTGGTGCACTGGCATTCTTTTCACTTCACACAAGGCTGCTTGATAACATGGATTACTTCAATGAGTTTGATTAAGGTAAAATTACAAAATCATTCAGCTTTAATGTGTTCAGTAGGTTGCTGATCATACTAGCTAGTTTGAGCTTTGTCTGTTGTATGTTTACCTTGCTAGCGATGTGCGCTAACATCGTCAAATCTGTCTCTGCAGCCAGTAACGTCATGTGCACCGTTAGCTGTCAGCTGTCATACTTTACAAGTTCATATGTGAACAGTGTTGTTCATCAGGCCTTTCCGACTTTTCAAACAATCTACTCACAGTTATTAATTACGATTGCCCTGCATTACTAAATCAGAACATGAATCAGCTGAAATTATCTCTGACTAGTTTCAGGCTACATGAAAAGCAAGCCTGAGTTGCAGCAGCTAACTAGTAAACAATCAGTCAGTGCGTGCCCTTTCTGGTAGAGCGCAGTCAATGAGCGCAGCGCGCCTCTTGAAAATGCGGACAGAGCGGAGCTAGAATCGAAAGAATCGAAAGTTCTATCGAGCGCATTTTCTATTGCTATCGAGTGCGTGCCTATCGCGATTCATATCGCTATCGTTTTATCGCCCAGCCCTAGACACCGATATGACGATATTATTAATTACAATCCGATATCAAAAACATATCGTATCGTAGTCGTAATACCGGAATATCGCCCAGCCCTAGTCACGCCCTCTTCCGTGTTAGCCAAGGGACCTATCGAGCCCATTAAAATGAATGAACAGATACATATAACTTCTGGTCCACTTTGGTATGAGCCGTGGGTTTTACATATAATGTTTATAATGTTTAAACTTAAATTTTGAGCTTGACAAACGTAAAAAATAAATTGATTGTAGATGAACTTCAAAAGTTACGTTACATAAAACAACAAACATAGTCTTGATTGGCATGAATGGTCATCATTTAAATTCACATGCAACATATGTGTGACTCAGGTTATAAATCAAAGTGGACCAGAAAGTCACGTTTATCTCTCCATTGACTCTCCGGCCAAAAGAGTCACGTTAGCGTGACTTCGGTTCCCTATGGCACACCTTTAAGTTTCAAATTCAATTGACTATCCCCTGACTCTCCCATTTGATTGACAGTCCTACAAATTATACTGATGATCACTACCTAAACTTGATGAGCTTGATGAACTCTACCCAAATGCCACCCAACCATTGACTCCATCTTGACTTCATTTTATTCCTGCCCTGTTTTTCTATTTTTCACATAATTATTTAATGTCTTTATTGTACTTTTACTCTCTACCAATTACTGTATTTGCTTTTATTTTTGTACAGCACATTGAAATACCTTTGTGTATGAAATGCGCTATATAAATAAATTTGCCTTGCCTTACCTGATTGACTGTCTCACTATACTTTGCCTACCATCTAGTAACTCTCAGGAATCAGGAATATCCTGATTCAGTTTTTTGCACTTCCGATCCGATACCAATGTTTTAGCTTTTAGTGTCAGCCGATGCCAATATCAGCCAATCCAAGCATGTAGCCTATGCTACTAAAGATTAAAGATATTTAAACCTATGCTACTTATTTTGTTGTCGGACTCATGTTTAAAAGGGTTTTACTCTTAGAGTATGTATTCACACTTCTGATAATTTTGATTTAATGTGTGAAGAGATGCACAATGATCTGAATTAAAATTAAAGATTTAAATGCAATCTAACAGACAAGGATAAGGATAAATAACTCCAGATAGATAGATACATAGGTAGATAGACAGAAAAAAAAAAAAAAATCAAGGGACATTCAGAAAAGACAAAAAATGTGATTATTCGTGATTAATTGACCTTTCGCCAGAAGCGTTCTAGACACGCCCCCGGGCGGGTTCTTTGAATGGCCCGACATTGTGCCCGACATTTGTGGGCATTCTACAGCCAATTCTATGGCCAAAACACCCATAAACAACTTAGAAAATTTGACATGTAGGAAGCTGTACGTATTCACTTGTAATGATGCTTGATATGTCAAAGTGTTCTACATTACCTATAGCATAAAAGTGATGGCTCACATATTAAACACGATAAAAAAAACAGCGCAGGGTACACAGAGAGGCAAGAGCGCACTTGACTACCAACTCACCAACTTCTACCAGTAGCAAATCCAAAATGCTATTTTGAGGTCAAATATTTACCCACTAGCAATGCAGACTAAGCTTACAATTTGACTTGACTAACGTTTTGCGATGTCTAAATGTCAACAACATCGTCAATTCTTGATAACTTTAAAAGAAAGTGACGTTGATTTCAAGAGAAAGAACCTAACAGTGTCTGTTACAGCTACTACCACAGGCTACTACAGCTAGGTTACAGTGCTGTAAACTTAAATTACGTGGGTTACAAATCCAATTTGGCAGCCTATTTCAGACTTATCAACTTTAATATTCTGGCCAAATAGTTACGGAAGGTTAGTGTGATAAATATTGAACACTTGTTTGTTGCTAAACGTTAGCTTGCTAATAATCGCTAGCTAGCGACAATGCTAACAATAACATCTTTTCCCTGACACTAAGGTTGTTAAATGTCTCATCTGTGTATGGTTTAGTTTAACACCTTGTTTATTCATTCATTGATTACATTTATTGTCAGTAAATCCCTCAGATATTGATAACAATGTTAAGTAGCCTAATGGTAGATCACGTAGCCCCTGAATTTAAACTAACACTAGTTTTGTTAGCATAACAAACATTACAGAAACAAGCGAAATAACTCTTGATTATTTTATTTACTTTTGTTGGGGTATGACAAGCTGTTAGATCCATTGGCTTTATGTCCTGTTCTCAGTTTTGAGTTTAGGGAAGGTTTAGAGTTGTCCCTCCATCTGCATCGTCTACCGCAAGTGACAGTTGACTGTTGTTATGAATGTCGGGCCTAAAGCCATGTGTGTTTTGAAGTCGCAATTGTTAGCGTTCTGATTGGTCAGAACGCCCGTCAATCAAACTCTGGCGAAAGGTCAATTATGAGTTAACTACGGTATTAATGCCGTTCTTACCTATTACTATGCTGTCCATACTGTGGCTGTCAGTGGCAGGACATAGAGGTTGGACATCCGGTGGGGCCTTCTGAGAAGCGAATGGGTGACCACTGCCCTTGAGAAGTACTGGAAAGGAGCCAATGGGTTGATCAGAGCAAGCTCGCGAAGAGGCAGACAACTGCTGTAAGGCCAGCATCTCAGGACTCTCAAGCATAGAAGCCAAGTGAGGCTTTGAGTTCTGAGGCATCACTGGCCGCTGATTGATAGGCAGATGAGATCCAGCAACAGCTGGCATCTTGTGCTGATCATAGTGTGGAGTGCAATCCATTGGTTGGTCTGGCCAAGACTTGTGTGGTGGTAAGGAATGAACCACGCCTGGATTAAATGGGCGTTTCTGTTTGCTTTGTTGTTCCAGCATGATATGTCCGCTCTGGGGCTGAAAATGATTGCTTACACCCG
Organism: Sardinella longiceps; assembly: GCA_027497455.2. NCBI lineage: Eukaryota > Metazoa > Chordata > Actinopteri > Clupeiformes > Clupeidae > Sardinella > Sardinella longiceps. The sequence goes on from JAODXP020000017.1 coordinate 1,567,543, forward strand.
ACCAGATATTAGGTGGCTGACCAGGAGGGCAGGAACTATGTTGAGAAGGAACATCTGGGCCTGAGTATCTGCTGGTACCTTGATAGTATTTTTGGCCACCATCAGGATACTGGTGAGATGGATACATGCTGCCTTCTGATGGTGGTCGACATAAGCCTCCAGACTGTAGAGCCACTGGCTTCGGACCCAAGGAAGGGCCATGCATAGGACCCATGTAGGCATTTTGTTTCTGGTGATGTGGTGCAAAAGGTCTTGTTTCAGTCACTGGGTACCTTGGGCCTGAATAGTGACTCTGTCCATAAGAAGTCTGTAATGAATAAACAACATCAAAACCTACTTTATAAAGGAAACCCAAAATGTAAAGTTCATGAGAGTAGACAAACAATTGATTTTGAAGTGTAAGGTTCTCTAAAATATCATTGTATTTTATGTCTGTTGATTGCCTCAATTTACCATAATGCTTTGTGGTTTACTATATTGTTTACAGTTATGTTATGACACTGAACTTAAACACCAATCAGATTTATTTGTTCATTGTATTTTCATTTGAATTTTGTCATTAGTCAATGATAATTTGTTAATGTTGAATGCCCGCAAACTCTTGTGCTGTTAAACATTCTAACACCTTACGAGCGAGAGGCTCACGTCAGTCTGTGCCAAGCCCCTGGAAGAGAGTGGATCTACAGTATGTTTGCAGCCGTGCCAGTTCAGGTGGTTTTGGGGGAATATTGGCGTCCTATTGTGTGATAGGTTTGAAGCAGCGATCAGTTAAAAGGGACTTATTGTTTGTCCCTGCGTTTTGTCATTTTCCTCGCTTGGAAAGTTAGAGTTAACTTTGCTGTCCTGCTGTTAGCTACATGAGTAGCCTCCTGCATCTCCTAGCATGTAGCTGACTGCTTAGCGCTACAAGCACTTCTGTGGACCGTCCGTCTCCCCAACCACTGTGGCCTGATGACGTAACCACCAAGCACAGTGTGCTGGGGTGGTGTAAACATAAGGTTGTGTGTGAGGAGGGCAAAATGCTGAATGATCCTTGTGACGCAGCCAGGCTGCACCAAACTAATCAAAGTGATATGTAGTCTTACATTTTCTTGTAGCGGAGGCGTTGTTTACAACTGTCCAGAGCCGTTTATTAGGCGCTATGAATGTCTATCATAGCACCGTGTTAGTCCCTTTTTGTTCTGTAATTGGATACCTAAAGCAGGGGAGAAAATCGGACATGGTCGCCATGCTGTTTTGCGGCCACCAGGCTAGCTGAACACTGTATGACTTCACAGTGAGCTTTTTGTTTACTAACTCTGTCACCATGGAGATAGCCATATAGCGAATGTTGGCAAAGGCGTAGTGAGCAAATTGCCATTTAAAAAAAGTCATTTTTTGAAAAGCTTCATTTTAGCGATTCGCAGATAGATACAATTCAGATTTAAACAAGGATCAACACAATATACTTTTTAAAGTCTGTACAACCAGCCAATCTGGACTTTTGGATATCTCCCCATTCATTTTGATAGGGTCTGGTAGCCTGGCAGGCCATCTCTGTGCAGAAAATTTTCTGTACTTGAGTCTGGAAGGGCTGGATTGGGTAGAGGGCGGGCGCAGCCGTTGTCTGTCAAGTCGTCTCTACACGCGATTAGCCTAGAAATCTAGACGCCCCTAGCTAGCCTAGTGTTAGCTCGCTAATATTTATTTTTTTAGCTCGCTAGTAACTTGTAGTATCATAATTATTGCCTGATCTAATATTAAGTTCATCTGCAACAAAAACGAACAGTAACAACTTACTCCTTAGGCTTGAAATGATGACAACCAGCTGGGGAATATCAGGGATACAGCCAAAAAACTCTCAATAGCTCCATAAAATGATAGCGACTCAGTTTATTAGTACCATTCCACAAATTTTGAATTTGCTTCAGCGTAACAAAAAGACGGAGATCTCGGCAACTCTCTTTCGTCACTTGTCCCTTACCCCTCAGGACGATTTGATTGGTCTGATACAAGTTATATCGGGACGCCTTCTTCTCTGCCGAGCCTGGCTAGACTCCTGTAGTGGCCAAATGAATTTGCTGCCGCTAGGGGGTCTAGATTTCTAGGCTAAGGGTCTGGTTGGGTAAGGGTCATGTTGAGCTCAAATAGCTGCCCAAAGGAGTCTCCAATACGGCGACTGAGTGATGTGACTTGCCTTAGAAGGACTTTAAACACCCATCTTTCTTTCACTAAAAACACCTTGGACAAACCAAATATCGCCTTGCCAGGTTATTCATCGTCTTTGGTGGTGATCTACAGCGAAACTACCCATAAACTTGTCCGCCTCTCGGCTTTTCGGGTTTCATTTGAACTAGCTCAAGTTATTGTTTGGCTCTCTGGACTGTTTAATTCTTTATATTGGGTCTCACAGTAACCAGACTATACTCATTCTGCTTTCTTATGTGATAACTATTCCTTGATGTTCTTCATTGCTGTTTTGCTTTGCACTTGTATGTTGTAAGTATTCTTCTTCTGCATACATTCAGATGTATGTTCCTCACACAGGTGATTGTTTTTTTTTACTAATTTTTTGACAAACGGATGGATTATGTTCTCATAGTCTAAGATGAACATTAAATGTTTACAAAAGGTTGATTGCACGATGCACAGGATGGCCCAGTACAGTGTTAGCTAAGACAGTCAGATAGGCGAGGTTTACATTTTAAACACTGGCAAAAAATAAATGTGGCTTTTGAAGGGGAAACCCGTATTAATTATCTCTGTCATTCTGGTATTCATGTTGGCAGAAAAACGGTCTATTGTGCTGCTAAGTTCTGTGAAAAGGTTTTAAATAAGATTATTTTCTAAAAAGGCAAATATTTTTCTTTTTTCTGAAAAAGGGGCGTCATCTTATATTCACAAATGTCTTCTATTCGAGCCAATTTGATATATGATCTTGATTTTCACAGAAATAAAAGAAAAAACATTATCCCCTTCAAACAACCCTTCATGTGGTGCTAATGTGATAAGTTTTGAATGTTGTCTATCCAAAGATCATCTCACCTGTATATGATAATTGTGTGGTGCACACTGTGAGCGGGAATCCTGAGCTATAGACATGACTGGATTTTGTCCCATTACCAACATCTGCTGAGATAACATTCGAGGTTGAGATGGACCAGTCGGATGAGGCAACTGCGAAAGAGTAAATTTAAAAGTAATTAGCTGCATATAAACACAATATAACATACTGTACAAGTAAAAAAAGATGTATCGCTAAATGGACAATCTTATTAAGAGTGATGCAAACACACGTGTGGTCAAAAAAAGAGAGCGCCTCCCACCAAAAAGCAACACACACACACACACACATACACACACACACACACACAAAAAAAAAACCCAACAATAACGTTTACATTTGTCTTTTTCCAATTTAGAAAATGTAAACAGAAAATAAGAAAAAAGATTGCATTCAGAACAACAACAGTAGTCACAAAGGTCTTGGCTTTTTTTTCGCGGTTGCATTTAAGAATGGCGACAGTTTGACTACTGTACGTCTGTTCTGAAAACGGTCAGTTAGTTTGCAGAGGCTGATTTCAGGTTCACAGACATGCAAGATTTAGCTGCCATTCCTACCACCATTCCGACACGGAGGGTCAATTGTTGGAGTGGCATGATTTCCATTTTTTGACAAACGTCACTGCACTTCCATCATTTTATTTTCTTAGTCGAAGTGCCAGCACTTAAGCTATTTTTTTATCATTCCAACAGGTAGTAACCTTGGCTGTATAACCATAATGAAGACCTCTGTCATTTTTGAAACCTGAAATGGAATTTGTTTGCTATGCTACATTCAACTGGATAAAATATATGAAGATTGAAATTTATAAAAACATCTCATTGTAATTGCCATGTTATAGTTTTTCTCAGTCGCTTTGGTACAATTCTCGAATCATCCTTACTTTTTGCAAAACAGTCAGTGCATTTCTCCAAACTATTTGGACAAAGGGTAAAACACCATGGATGGCCTGCAAAAGCAAGTCTCTTGCTCCAAATCCTTAATTCATCTGTCAAAGTTCTTGTGTCATCATGTGTGAACATAACAGTCAAATTGTTTAGTCATGTTGTCAATGTAATAGTGCACACATGAGGAGTTTTCTGGTGTAAACTACGGTTATAAACCTTGTATAAACTATAACATTTTGGTGATAAGTATTGTATGTTGTAAATGACACCTTAGTGTATGTGAGAGATTGTTTGAATAGAATGGAGAAGATTCAAAATTACGCTGCTACTTTTTCTACAGCAATTTGTTGACAAACCATGTCATTGTGCTACAGAAAGGAAAAGACAGCACAGCACTAAAAAAGCTAAATGACAATATGTTTAACCATTTTGCATGTAAAGACTTATACGATGAGCCAATGCCTAAATGTAATGGGGTGTGAGACAATTAAACAGAAAATTGTACACAAGTTTTTGCATGGATGTACCAATGCATTTGCAATTTGCTGAAACCAATGAGAAATTGCTATTTTGATGTGCAGAAGTGACATGATGATTGACCAAGTAGTTTTGAGAATTTCAATTCTGATCTGGGAAATGTACCAAAGCGACTGAGAAAAACTGTAATTGTCTGAAGTGTTGATATTGTCTTTCGTGTCTTTTGTGCGTGCGTGTCTGTGTGCAGGAGCACAGCGATGTTGCCAAGTGAGAAACCACTTGCGAAGAACTACGAAGAAGTGGCACAGTCACCACAACAAATCATCATGCTCTAGGGTCATTCCGTGTGAAATCAACCAGTGACGGACCGGTCACCCTCTCTGAAAAATCTGAAAAAAATTACAGTTGTTTGTATGCTCAACCTATGCTTGAATCTGAAATAGTAAGTCTGTATCACTAATGGTTGCAAAAGTACAGCCATTTGAAATTTCAAGTAATTTTAAGCATTTTGGTGAACAAGCCTTTTATTCAACTTCCAACATTGCTGGCGTTTTCAGTATTTCACACACAATAGTGAAACCATGTGAATAGAAACACATTTTCCTGTAGAATTCAAAAATGACACCACCTGTGGACACCACCTTTCAGGGTTTCTTGTACAAAAACTAAGTGAGACAAATTTATCAGAGTATTTTTCCTGGTCACATTTGGATTTTGCAGTCCTGTTTGTGAATTAACTTTTGTTGATATTATCATACTGTCAGAGCATTTTTTAAAAAATGGGTATGATTTTTACAAAGGCCATATTCATCCTCTCATTTCACCACGTGGACAGTTAGCAAGAGTCATTCAGTATCTGAGGAACACCTATCCAAAATTTGGTGTTGTTGCTGAGTCTCGTTATTTAAGTATGATTTTTTGAAAATATTGTCAGTAAATCCACTGAATTAAAGGAGAAATCCTATCCAACAACTTACTTTCATTTTTATTTCATTCTGCCCCATTCACTCAGCATTAGTTTGTTTGTTATTTGGTCTATAATCAATTTTTATGTTCTTTTTCTGAAAGACGGCATTCAGGTAACTGGAGCAATGGGCCTATTGGCTTTATGCTGGATTTCTCCTTTAATTGCGTATCTGCAGTACCACATTGCGCCATATGTGGTGCACTTTCAATACAATGGAAGTCAATGTAAATCAGTGGAGTTACTGACAATATTTTCAAAAAATCATATAACAATAACGAGACTCAGCAACAACACCAAATTTTGAACAGATGTTCCTCAGATACTGAATGAGTCATGGTAAAATATAAAAAAATCTTGCAAACTGTCCACATGGTAAAATAAGAGGATGAAATCAGCCTTTTCCAAAATTGGAAACATCTTTGAAGAAATGCAGTATGATAACATTATCAACAAAAGTTAATGCATAAACAGGACCGCAAAATCCATATTTGAGTGGGAAATAAAATCGGATAAATTTGTCTCACTTCCTTTTTGAACAAGAAGCCCTAAAAGGTGGTGGTGTGAAATCACACATAGAATTTACAGCCATCTTCAGAGCTCTGGAGAGGGGAAACTACACAAGATACATCTGATCTGAGTAGATTTTTTGAACTCTACAGGAAAATGTGTTTCTAAGCACATGGTTTCATCATTGTGAGTGAAATACTAAAAGAGCCAGTTATGTTGGAAGTTGGACAAAAGGCTTGTTCACCAAAATGCTTAAAATTACTTGAAATTTCAAATGGCTCTACTTTTGCAACCATTAGTGATACAGACTTACTATTTCAGATTCAAGCATAGGTTGAGTATACAAACAACTGTGATTTTTTTCAGATTTTTCAGAGAGGGTGACCGGTCCGTCACTGGTTGATTTCACACGGAATGACCCTCTAGCATTGTTATTTTGAAGCAGTACAATTTAAGACACCTGGCAACATTTTTACCGTTAATTTACCAGCCTCTAAGTCACTTGTTGATTAAATGGTACTACACTTGCAGAATCTGGGGTTTCAGGTCTGTGAAATTGAAAATTAAAGTGGATACTACTGAAATCATTTTTATTACTGGCTTATCGGACAACGTAACAAACAAAAATTATCTCCTCTTTTTAGTAGTAGTACTGGAGGCAGTAAGAGAATTGCGGTGGCATTGCATCCTCTATGTCTGTAGCCATGTATCTTGAGTGCATGTGTGTGTGTGAAAGCAAGTAGCCTAGGCCTACATGGATAAATCAAAATCTAAATCAAAGTAGTTCTGTAACAACCAGCCCAAAGGTTTCTGACAATTGCTAATTAAACAAGGGTTAAAGATTGACTATGGCACTGTGGTGATATGTTTCCTAGTTTAAATCACAGAACACAGCGTATGACGATGTAATATAAGTTTTACAAGATGTATTTTCTCACACTCAAGGTAGCACACTATCACTCATACATACACAGTACTGAACAAGATTCAGTATTTGATAGTCCATGGCGAAATGTACCACGCAATGCCATCCTCTCCGAACAAAATGTTTAATCCAATGCGACAAAAAAGAGCTCCAAAACAACGCACAGATCAGTCTAACCAGTTTGAGCGACTAGAGCTGCCACTAACAACTAATTTTCTAATGATTAACCTTGCGATTCTGGTCTACTAATCTAAATGACCAAGTTGTGAAAATACACAATTATTCAAAATATAGAATTGGAGAACTCATGACTAGGCCTAAATGTTCTGTCTTGACTAAAATGCTTTATTATTGGAGCCATATCTTACTCTTTTTCTATAATATTTTTTTTATTTTTCAACCATCATGGTTTGAAATAAATTACTTCAGAGTTGTAAAACATACATACATAAATCCACCTTGCACTACAATGTGAATTATCCTCACTACGGCATAATAGTTGTATTTCTTTTTTCTTGGAAAAGCGAACAATGTGAACATGGGGAGCTTTCACTTTGAATTTCACAAGGGTACAACAGAAATAAGAAAAAAAAGGAACTGCTACGTTCTCATTTCAGAGTCAGCCAATGAAAGCATAGCAACATTTGTGTACAGATCACATGCGTGAGAATTTGGCTAATCTGACAAAGATTAGCTATCTTTGCTAGCTCAATAAAGTAGTGACTGAGGCGAATATTACTGTTAAAATAATAAAAAAAAAAAAACTTGTTAGTTTGTGTACATCCATCAGCTCTAAAACACAGCACCATGAACAATTACAGTTGTATTTCTAAAAATGTGATCGGCATGATTATAGCCCATGGTTAAAGTTGACACTCGTTTAGAATGCTTGATAGTAAGTGGAACTAGCCTCTATGGGAGCTAATTTATGATGACAGTTATTTCTTATTTTCTCTGAACCTGGCCTAAAAACATTTTTGTAACATGACTTAACATACTTAGCAGACTTTCATGCTCATTCAGCTCACAGGTAAAAAATCTAGGGGTAACTATTGATCAAGATCTCTCTCTGAATAGTCATGTAAAGCACAAAAACTCAAAAATATCCTCTTTTCACCCTAAGAAATATTGCTAAGGTTAGAAAGCAAGGCTTTGAACCGGTTCATGGAATGAAAACGAAAACCAGAAACTTTTGCCATTTTACTAGGAACAGAAACGACACCAGAAACTTTATCATTTTTAATGTTCTGGAACAGCAACATTTTTTAAAAATAGTGGTAACTGGTTAAAACTGGTTCCTTTTTTGTTCCTGATTAGTTGTCTTCATGTTTTCATTGAATGACAGGAGGTTTTAATATTAGTATTTTCGTGTAAATTAAAAGCAGGCTTACACGTGAACCCTTCATCATACCATCATGATCATACCGTTCATCATACTCTAGGGAGTGGCATCATTGGAAAGGACTCGTGCCATTTACTATGGTTAAGAAGCTTGTAAACTCATTGCGTGGGCATGGCCAGAAGAATGGGCGTCTCTAAGACAGCATTTTGCAGGCGTCGGTCTCAAAGGGTCAATAGATGGATATTTGTGGTGCATTCTTTGCTTAACCAGGGTTAAAACTAAATTTACAGAACTTCTGCTCCATTAAGAGTTTAATGTGCACACTTCATCTACAACTTCATGCTGATACTTTCTTCCTTAAGCATTCTTTTATTTTATAGGCCCATTTGCCTCCATTTCAGTGTCTTTTTTCTAAGCTTTCAAGCGCTCAGGAGCTTTTCAATAACATTGATAACTTTGTTTGAGCAACTTTGACATTTGAAACATTTCACAACGTGATGCAACGTTTTTGTGACAATGTTCTCCTTATTTGTGGACTGAAAGAAGTCACTTCCGCACGTACTTCTGTTCTGTTTTCCTTGTACACATGCCTAAACATTTAGTCGCATATGTGAGTGAAATGGGCGCACTGCAGAGCCATGCATATGTTCAGTCTGCATGATAAGTGGACATTATACAAGCTAAGTATGTTAATCATCTTCACTTGACCAAATGACTACCATCTTTTCCTTACCTTCTCGGTCTCCTATCTGCGTTTAGTTTTATACTGATGTCACTCTTAACTGATTGTCCTAAATGCTTTTCTTATGTTTTTATTGTTTGTTTATTTTTCTTTTCTTTAAGTTTTACTGTACAATGCCCTTCGGTGACTTGAAAGGCGCTTCAAATAAAATAGTTTATTAATATTATTATTGGTATTATTATTATTATTATTATTATTATGTCTAAGGAAAACAAGGAAATCTGAAGTCCTGAAACCGCTTTGTTTGTGCTCTCGTTCTCTCTACAGTGAAATATGTATTTGGAGGAGTTAGAAAATCGTCTAGAGTAGGATGGGAATTCTCTCTCTGCCCACTCAGTGCGCATCCAGTTTGTGCAACACCGCCCCACCCACCTCAACAGCAAAAAAAACAACAAAAAAAAACAACTTCGGATCAAACCAATGCGTGAGTCATCCTTCCAGTTTTCCATCATCCTTTTCGAGATGGCATGTTAAACACTAAAATTGTCTGATGACACACAATTCACACAATTCATACATGTCACTCTAAACTATTTGAAAAAGAAAAATTAAAAGCGAAAATCGCTGAAAAGTGAGCCGTAAGCAACCCTGTATTACTTACCTGTGTTGTTGGAAGGTAATAATTTGGGTGACCACCCCTGTTAGGCTTTTGGTGATTTAGGATGGCATTTGGTAAGGTTGCTGGTTCACCTTTCATTACGGAAGACAATGGGGATGCTGTTTTGCATTTTTTATCACCAACACTTGTGCTACTCTTGCTGCCGGGGCATGCTTTACGTCTCTGAGCCAGTTCTGTGGCTCTGAGAAGGCTCTCTGGGCCTGCCTGCCGATGTCCTTTGCTTCGCTTTCGTTCCTTTCGATCTTTATCATCAGTGCTTACATGAAATTCTTCATCAGAATCACTATCCTCAGGGCAGTGCTTCTGCAGTGCTCGACTGAAACAACGCTCCAGGGACTCAGCCATGATTGTGTATTCTGAAAAAATAGTAAGAACACAAAAGGATACAACTACAATCACCAACCACACTCACATGCTCACAAAACAACTCAGTTGTTAAAATAAAATAATATTACACAAACTATAAGTGTTACATATTGCAGGTTATTACTCTTCCATTATTACTCTACGCTGCCCAACCACAGCACTACACAACAAACTATGCTTTGACTACCCTTTAATACTGTCAGACAATATTCTGTATTCACGCTACTTAAAGGAAAGTGCCGGAGTGAATTCAAGGATAGCCCTGTTGAAAGAGCTTGCTAAATGTGTTAGTTAGCGAATGGAACTAAATAATTTGGTACAGCACAGACCGAACGCGAACGCAGAAGCGAACAGGCACTTTACACTGAATCAATGGGACCTGACTGTTGGAAACCGAAAGTAAGATCTGAGGTTACATTGGGGTCATTCCGTGTGAAATCAACCAGTGACGGACCGGTCACCCTCTCTGAAAAATCTGAAAAAAATTACAGTTGTTTGTATACTCAACCTATGCTTGAATCTGAAATAGTACGTCTGTATCACTAATGGTTGCAAAAGTACAGCCATTTGAAAGTTCAAGTAATTTTAAGCATTTTGGTGAACAAGCCTTTTGTCCAACTTCCAACATAACTGGCTCTTTTAGTATTTCACACACAATGATGAAACCATGTGCATAGAAACACATTTTCCTGTAGAGTTCAAAAATCTACTCAGATCAGATGTATCTTGTGTAGTTTCCCCTCTCCAGAGCTCTGAAGATGGCTGTAAATTCTATGTGTGATTTCACACCACCACCTTTCAGGGCTTATTGTTCAAAAAGGAAGTGAGACAAATTTATCCGAGTTTTTTTCCCACTCAAATATGGATTTTGCGGTCCTGTTTATGCATTAACTTTTGTTGATAATGTTATCATACTGTCAGAGCATTTCTTCAAAGATGGTTCCACTTTTGGAAAAGGCTGTTTTCATCCTCTTATTTTACCATGTGGACAGTTTGCAAGATTTTTTTTAATTTTACCATGACTCATTCAGTATCTGAGGAACATTTGTCCAAAATTTTGTGTTGTTGCTGAGTCTCGTTATTGTGATATGATTTTTTGAAAATATTGTCAGTAACTCCACTGATTTACATTGACTTCCATTGTATTGAAAGTGCACCACGTATGGCGCAATGTGGTACTGCAGATAAGCAAGGAGAAATCCAGCATGAAGCCAATAGGCCCATTGTTCCAGTTACCTGAATGCTGTCTTTCAGAAAAAGAACATAAAAATTGATTATAGACCAAATAACAAACAAACTAATGCTGAGTGAATGGGGCAGAATTAAATAGAAATGAAAGTAAGTTGTTGGGTAGGATTTCTCCTTTAATTCAGTGGATTTACTGACAATATTTTCAAAAAATCATATCTAAATAACGAGACTCAGCAACAACACCAAATTTTGGATAGGTGTTCCTCAGATACTGAATGACTCATAGTAAAATTTAAAAAAATCTTGCTAACTGTCCACGTGGTGAAATGAGAGGATGAATATGGCCTTTGCAAAAATCATACCTGTTTTTAAAAAAATGCTCTGACAGTATGATAACAATATCAACAAAAGTTAATGCACAAACAGGACTGCAAAATCCATATGTGAATAGGAAAAATACTCCGATAAATTTGTCTCACTTAGTTTTTGCACAAGAAGCCCTGAAAGGTGGAGGTGTCCAGACAAGTATAGAATTTATTGCCATTTTCAAAGCTTTGGAGGGGAAAATAAAACCAGATACATCTGATCTGAGCTGATTTTTGAATTCTACAGGAAAATGTGTTTCTATTCACATGGTTTCACAATTGTGTGTGAAATACTGAAAGAGCCAGCAATGTTGGAAGTTGAACAAAAGGCTTGTTCACCAAAATGCTTAAAAATACTTGAAATTTCAAATGGCTGTACTTTTGCAACCATTAGTGATACAGACTTACTATTTCAGATTCAAGCATAGGTTGAGCATACAAACAACTGTAATTTTTTCCAGATTTTTCAGAGAGGGTGACCGGTCCGTCACTGGTTGATTTCACACGGAATGACCCATTGACTCAATGTAAAGTGTTTCGCGTTCACGTTGGGTCTATGCTGTTTGAAATTCTTTCATTTCATGCGAAATATATTGCTGTTAGAAGGCTCGTGCAGCAGGACTATGCTTAAACTTGCTCTGGTATATTGCTTTAAGTCAAAACCATAAACAATGTGTGATCCGATCACCAGACCACTGACTGTACAGGTACTTTCTATATTAGACTTGATTCTGCCTAAGATTTTTTCCTAAAAGGAATAACTACAAATAGAATTTTTCCTGTTCTTTCCTCATATCGTAACATTATTCAGCAAAGTACATAAACCGCACTCAAAGAACCCCCTCCAATCCAGGAGAAAACTTATCCTCCTCCGGCTGATCACACCAGGCCATAAACACTAATGCACCAAGTCATTCCAACACTAGCCCCAATGGAGTCTATTTAGCACACGCTAGCATAAACACCTACTGTCCCTCTAGCACACACTCCCACTAGCACCAACTGCATGTATGCCCTAAATCACTGCTAATTAAAATGAAAGTTAGGTGTAATTCGGTGACCTGCCAAAATATTTTTACTGAAAAAAAAATAAAATAAAAATCTATCAACCCATCATCCCAATGGCCTCACATTCTTTTCACAGCCTCTCTTAGAACACTAAATTCTGGTGGCTTCCACTTCTTCAAAAGCATATTTGAGACGCGTCTAAACCTTTATAGCTGTGTTTAATTAAATCGTTTGGATAGGATTTGGAAAGGCATGCACTTTTCTGTGCACTCTGGCCGATCTACATTCATCCTATAGGGAGACCGGATACAAATAATTTGCCACACAAAATGTGCCAGTGGTCAAACAAATTTTGGACCTCTCGACCTTAAAAAAAAAGCCATTTCAGTCCATAAAAGAACTTTCGGTTACACTTTATTTGAAGGTACAGTCATAAGACTGACATGAGACCGTCATTAACTATGACATGACGTTGTCATGAATCTGTCATAAACTTTATACACCCGTCATGACTTCTGTCATTAAGTGTCACCCAGTATTTGTCAAAGTTAGGGTTAGGGTATGTCAGAAGTCATGACAGGTGTATAAAGTTTATGACAGATTCAACGTCATGACATAGTCAATGAGTGTCATGTCAGTCTTATGACGGTACCTTCAAATAAAGTGTTACCGAACTTTCTACCACATAACTGTTTCAAAAGGGGTGGCAAGACATTTTGAAATATCACTTTGTGTGTATGCATCACAGGAAAATGAGCATTAAAACACTGCTTAGTATGAATCTTCTCTAACAGATTACTTACCACTATCCTCTCCATTGTATTCAAGACAGTTCTCAAATATGAGCTTCACGTCTTTCACAAACTCGTCCTTGACAACATATGCACCATCAAACAACTTCCTTTCAATTGTTGACAAGTCCATTGGTGTCTTTAGGAAATATCAAAGCAAAAAATACATTATGGCAACAAGGGCAATACAGCAATGAGCCTTTGAATACATTCATACAACTCAACAGCCAATTAAATGTACCTGGATGATGTCATGGTAGTTTGGAGCATAGGACTCATCAACAGGTTCCAAGAACGGCCATGCGTCTTTATGAGCTTTAAGTACCTCCAAGACTAACAATACAAAGACCTTGTTTGAGCATATAATTGAGCATTTGGCATTAAGAAATATTCATGAATTTAAAAAATGGGAATTACATTACCTTTGTACAGTGCTGGATAATCATCATCAATATCGTAGCTGTAAGACAGTAAGACAGATATTTACACAAATTATTATATATGGGTCATTCCACGCCAACTCACCTAAGGCCTCCCAGTTCATGTCCTGGATTTTATTGAAAAAAATTCATATTTATACTCCTCTCTGAGAAAAGTAACCTTGCCAAATATCAAAGCTCTACCCCAAACTGTTTGCCTTCAATAAATTCTTGAAATATACCTTTTAAAGGCAAATGAGCCTATTTGTATCTCTCTATGTTAGGCCTCACCAATTAAAGGAATTTCAATGGATAAGCCTGTAATTTTCACCATGCCTAGATATGATCCCAACAATGATTTCTAGTTGAAATTTAGCCTGTTTTATGCAAAACATGGACTGTTATAGAATAACGTAAATGCTTGTCCTCGAGCTTAAAATCTTTACATTTCAAAATTCCACATCTCTTTCGGTTTTCAATATTTTGTAGCGAAACTTTCTGAAATTGTAGTTTTACCTTGGTTCTTCAAGTACTGAAAGTAAAAAATGTTTGCAAGCAACTATGAGCAGGTGCCAGAGGCTCAAATATGGCCTCCAAGCTGAAAAGGGTGTTTTTTGGCTACTTTGGGACCACTGGAGACCAAAAGGGATTTGTTAGAATGCTTCCATTTTTTTTTATCAGAAAGACCACCTTTATATCAGGCACATATGAAAATTTCAGAGATGTGTTAGGTTCCAATTTTTTTCCACATTTTTTTGAAAATGTGTTAGATGACACACTACAGGTGAATGGGGTAGGATTTTAAATTAAGACATATCACAATGAAACTTTCCCAATTGCTCACAAATTAAGGTAAACATTTTTTGTATTGGAAGTTTTCTAAAATTGTATGTTTAAGCAATGTTTAAGCGTAAACAGTTCACAGAACAGCTAAACAGTCTTGTAGCCTTCCAAAACCGGAATGCAATATATTAAAAGCATGTAAAAACTTGTGTGGAATGAGGAACAAGTCCTATTTCATGATAAAGCATTTGGGGGCACACTGACAACCTTAAAAGATGTGCCAATGTGTGCCTATGGCAAGCCATTTTAGCACTAAAATATGGCAAGCCAGTCAGTAAAAAAATGCTACTTCAGATAGGCAAAAATAGTCGTTAGTTGCAGCCCTACTTCGTATTACATAACTTTAGGGTGGCTTCATAAAAACAGGACTTGGTGTGCACCATTCGCACCAGAAGCTCTTGGTTCGGTTTGCTTTCGGTCGTGTGAAAGAGTCAAACACACAGTTTGGGTGTGCACAAACTAGAGTGAACCGAGACCTACGGAAAGAGGTGGTCTTGGTCCGCTTGACTCCACACCAAATGGCAAACTCTGGTGTTGTCCTACTCATTCTGCCAAGACTCATTTTTGAGTTGGATAGTTGGATGGATGGATATTGTAGAGAAAATATGTGACCCTGCACGTCAAAATCAGTCGCTTGGCACATTTTTTCAAAATTATGTTGTTATTGCATTCATGAAATATGAGAAAATAAGCTTTCAAACGATACCAATATCGATGACATTGACCAACAAATGATGGAGATATGGGCGTTCAAAGTGTTACAATGTTACAAGTCAGAAAAAAAAAATGCTGAGAAAAAACACGTTGAAGTTCATTAGCAATGTGACAAAGGGTTTATTAGGCTAGCTTCTGATCAGCCACTTCATTCTGCTGCCTACTACCAGTCTAACTTGAAAGTTAACTGATATCAACTGATCTAACATGCAGTCATGACAGGAATACATCTAATTGTGGACTTTACATGAAAAATGGATATAACATGGATATAACTTGAACTGTAACACAAGGTAAGAGCCAGTGTTTTGGTATTTTGAGTAGGCTATGCAACAATGCTAACTTTAAGATATGTGTAGATGCAGATGTCAGTATGGGATTTATGGTTGTCATGTCTCTTGACTGAGTGATATCCTTGAAGCAGAACAATCAGCAGACAGTTAGTATTTGGCTAGTACCGATTTAGCACTACTAAATTTTTTATTGACTAGCTGAGCCAAAGATACTTTATCCCCGTCTCTGACTAGCCATCTTCAAGCTCAGTCAGTGACTCGACGTTAGCTCCATCTAGAGGATTTGTATGGGTCCAAACAACATGCACGTTAAAATGTTGTTTCAAAATATTGCAATGGCCCTTGACATTCAGATTAATTCTTTTTTCCTTCTAGTCTACGACGAATTCTCACCTGCCTTGCTGGTGGTAGTTTACTAAACCCTTAGCACTAGAAATCTTTGATATGACAGCTAAGTTAGTACAATGCTAAATGAATACATGCCTTCTCAACAAACATGTTTTTAACCCATTTAAGGTTTGAATTTCGGCACAATTGAATTAGAAACTGAAAGTGTAGGCTTTATACTGTCAAATTATGCTGAAATGTGAAATTCAACTTTTTTGGAGCAAGCAATCCATTTTTAGAATTTTCTCAGAAATGAAGCTTGCGCCAAGCGACTGGTTTTGAAATGAAATGTCACATATGGTAGAATCAGAGCTAGTACAAATGTGCAAACGTGCCGCTCCCTATTAAGTCAGATTTGGCGCTTGGATTAAGCACTAGATAAATATTGACAAGGAATGTTGGTCGGACCAATTTGGGTTTGTTTGCCGGTGGGAAAGCCGACCACACAGCAGTCTGTATGCTACATTGTAAAAAAATGACTGCCTAGTGCGGACTAAATAACCAAATTAGTGGTCTGAAAGTGCCCTTAGTTACAGTGATGTCAAAGTTTAAAGGTCAACATATAAAATTTGCTCTGATTTAATGTTCAACAGTACAACAATAAATGTTTTAATCTTTTTTTCTGAAGTGTGTGTAAACCACTGCTTTCCACTTTATAGTAGTTAACTTAAGAGTTTGAGTTGAAAGGGTCCTTACAACTCTCTGGCCTTGTGACTGTGATGGATGGGAGAGTGTGGCTCAAGCTTCAACAGTTCAGGGGGCAGGGGTTTCCCTTGAGATTGTAGCCAGGCTTTCTCCTCCCGCAGCTTCCTGCGGCGTGCACGCTCTGAAATAAAACATAAGCAGTCAGACACGCATAAAATATAGACCTCAGTGATTTCTAACAAAAACAACCGATAACAAGCAAGAAACGTCAATCTGTCTGAAAGTGTGCATTCATTCTATATTCATTCTGTTACTCTGTGAAAACCAGTGTCAATCTATGCATCAGGTCACCGACTGTACTGGTACTTCACTAGGCCCCTGAATCCGTGTATCATTCGTTCATTCGTTTTTCGATTTGAAACCAAAATGAAAAAAAAAAACAATCGATTTTCCGTTTTCCGTTTTAAAAACAAAAATTAAAAACTGGATGACGTGGTTTTTTCGTTTTTCGATTTCTGCAACTGAATGAAAAATAGAATATTCTGATAACGGGACTGGCTGTTTGTTTGTGTAGGAAATGGAATGAAACTCCGAAGCAAAATTCTACAGCGGTCTTTGCTCTGTACCAAAGTTCTAAACCACATAGCAAAAAGGTAGCCGGTCACCACCATTCCACAGGCTACCAAATGATGAAACCACAAATAAACAAAATAATCTGAGGTGATTTACAACATTACGAACCAATAACCTTAGACAACATATGGCTGATAGTGTCATTACTGAAGCCTATGTGATAGGGGTGCGCATTCGCACAACTTACGAGCTACTTTTGAGATGACATCATGCACTGCACTCGCCGGTTGCACAAGCTGTACACTCTTGCTAGCCTATGAATATCTTCAAAATGCTGTAAACCGACAAGGACTACGCGAACATGTCAAAGACGCAATGCTTTCATACCCAAACAGACTACTTTTCATCTCAACCAAGAGCAGCTGTCTTTGAACCAGCTGTGCACATAAACTTTTGGATAAGGCATTATGCTACTTTCAAAAAGAAAGATGCATCCATGCAGTTGACAGCTAGTTTGCTGCGGCTGTGCCGATGGCGTTTTTTGCATGTCAAAGCCAAAACGAGGAAAAATTATACATAGTTATAAGTTTTGTGACCAGCCAGTCTTGCCAAAAGTTGCCCACCGCCTTGCCTACGTTCCCCCGACTTTTTTTTTTTTTTTTACACGCACAAGCCAACTAGTAAGACATGGCTGCATCATTATCACTGCGCAATGAGGCCGAATAGCGGCACCTGAGGGTTACATATACCTGTTGCTACGCTGACATTGTTGGTTTACGGAAAGACGCTAATTTACCGACAACTGGAATACTACATGCCATGCCATGGTCGTGGGTAGGACACCTGGAGGTGCGTGTTTTAATGTTTCATAAAGAGAATATCGTGTATGATCGTGGCTTACCATAACTGTCAATGCTCATCTTGACAGAAAAAAATCTGCATGTTAACAGCAGTTCACCAAAGTCACCAAATAAAAGCAGTTAGCGGTCAACGTTAGCCAATTTACGATCAATATAAATAATGTTAACATTAGCGCTATTTACGGTATTTGCAATAATTTGTTGCCTAGTAGGCCTATGCCTGGTAATGATTAACAATATTAGAATTGGAAAGCACGCACACCAAGTTGGCCATCCACTCTCTTGCTCTCTCCCTCTCTCCCTTCGGTTGCGCACACAGACTCACACGCTCCCTGCCTGTCTCCTCACCGTGCATATGTAGCTTACTCCGTAATGATTTGATGCAGGATATAGGCCTACAATCTTCTTTACTTTTTTGTTAACTTAAAACGAATGTCAAATAGCATTTATTCGTCCAGTTGAATTTCATTCATGTCACCTGTTTCACACCAAGATTGTGCCATCTGCCATGAGTAGCCTATGGCTGTGCTGCAAGGAGCCTAATTTAGCCTACTATTACTATTACCTACATACTGTAATAGTGCAAATTAGACAGCAGTCTGGTCAACTGTGTTTAAATGTGCTTTAGAAATAAATTTTACTTACTTACTTACTAATTGGTACAATATCAGATGACACATGCATTTAATGACTTTAGAAGCCAATAGCCTTGGGGCAAAGGTTTCTTTTTCTTTCTTTCTTTTTTACATTAAACAGTTGGGATAAAACATTGTTGGTCAGGAATAATAACCAAAGGTTTGGTCATTTTAACAGGCTTGTCATCTTGCATAACATGTTCTTGATATTGCTGTTTAAAACCTCAAAAATATCCCATTACTCTCAATTTTATGGATAATCAACAGAATACAATTCCAAAATTGTATTACTCAATTCCAAAAATCTCTGATGGCACTTAATTGCACTGTGATTGTAGCCTGCTTACTTTGATTACTTTATTTATTTTTTCAGTAAATAAGGGGAGGAAAGTTATGATGATTCTAAGGGCCTGGCACTGACAGGGGAGCCCAGAGGAAATTTTAATATTAAAATCAATATTTGAGGAGTCCAAAATTGTTTTTTGTCATAGGGCCCAAACTTTTTAGCAGCGCCCCTGGTTGCCAACTTAGTAAAACTGTCAGATTTGTGCCCCCCTCGGGCAACGTCCCCCTTCCCCCTGGTCATCTACCCACACAGGGGCGACCCAGACACCGATCGCCCGGGCCACGCCCCCCTTCCCCCTGGTCACCACCTTGCCAAGCTCATTTTCTGCGGGGAAACCCTGGATTTTGGTTTAATTTTGCTTGCTGTGGTTATTAGTGTACTATGCTAGCTTTTCATAACGCTAGCTAGCCTAAGTGGATGCTTAGCATGTCTTAGCCGCCTATGTTTTTTGTAATTCAACCAGGTGTTTGTAACTTTTGCCATGCAAGAGACGCTCTCCGCTCCAGTTGTATTCTTGCCCTCTGTCCCATAGGCCATGGCCGTATTTATTAATTAGTTAACATAGCAGCCACCCAGGTAACGTTGAGCTGGCTGAGTTGACAGTGTGCTGAAGTGTTGCTAGTGCATACATAGTCTATATTCATGCATCAAGCTGTTGACAGTGTATTCATAATCATTTGGATAGACACATTCTGCATGGATAAATGTTAATCCTAGCTAGTGTTTTTGCTTCTAATGTAGGACCAGGATCAGTAGTGGTGTATTGCACCATTATTTTCCCCACTGGACAATGTATGAGCAAAGTATTGCTAGCTACAATGATAGCTGCTTCATTTAGTAACAAGACATCATTGACAGCCAGTTAGCATCTAGTATCAGACAAAGTAAGATTGTTCATTGCAATAGGCTGACAAATTTCATGATCTGTTTGTGGGCTAGAACTAGGAGTGATGTTTCCTAAAGAGCTACCAATCGGACATAAATCAGCTTGGATTATTTTCGTGTTACAACAGCCTATGTTTGTTTATGGTTTCATCATTTGGCAGCCTGTGGAATGGTGGTGACTGGTGGTGGTGGCTACCTTTTTGCCGTGTGGTTTAGAACTTTGGCACAGAGCAAAGACCCCTCTAGAATCTTGCTTCGGAGTTTCATTCCATTTCCTACACAAACAGCCAGTCCCGTTATCCGAATATTCTATTTTTCATTCAGTTGCAGAAATCGAAAAAACAAAAAAAACACTCGTTGTCCGATTTTTCATTTTTGTTTTTAAAACGGAAAACAGAATGGTTTTTTTTTTTCGTTTTTTTCATTTTGGTTTCAAATCGAAAAACAAATGAACGAATGATACACGGATTCCCCTGGCAAGTGGGTTGACCCCATGAAACGTGGATCTGTTCAAGCTTTCTTCCTAAAAGTGAATTATTAGTAAGTGAAGGGAGTGTTTCTTTGCCCCCGTTACTCATGGGTGCTCCCCAGACTTTCTGCCAAGCGCAACGAGACAATGTATTGTATATCTGATTGTGCACTCTACAAACATAATTGAATTGAACTGAATGAAACTTTAAGGATAATGAATTGTGTAATGCAATGGATTACTCATTGCAAATAATTAATTTGTATGATGGAGAATGCCATGTATGTTGTAGTATCAAGTTGGATAAGGGGCACTCAAATAATTTAATCCAAGACAGATATGGTATTCTCTGGGTTCATCAACTCTTACTGACAATCTTTTCTTACAATGTTACCGTTTGCCTACGATAGGAAATGAAGAAAAACATTGTTTGATGGAACTCACCCTCCACAGCTTTCTCCCTCTCAAGCTCCTCTTGCTGACGTTGCTCCTGCAACAGCTTCTCCAACAACAATTTGTCTACCTCGTCTTCTTTCGGCTGTTTTTCATCGGATGAATTTGCATTCATTCTCTCCTAAGATTGTACACATAAACCAATCAGTTTAGTAATTCAAACTCGCAAGAAATACAGACTATGATGTGAAGTACAGGGTGGATGTATGGCATAAATTGCATTGTAAAGCACACTCACAATCTCTTGTGGCTACAAAAGGATCAAGGATCCATATGGATAAAATTCAAATTTACAGTTACAAAATTATAAAGCTGTTCACTGAAAACATTATAGTTGGTATAGTTATAAGTTGTGTACATACAACTTGATGGACATGGTAGATAATAGATCTAATTACCTCCTTGTCAACATTTTTCTCAGAGAGTTTGTGGTAGCTGTCCATTAACTTTCGTTTCCGCTCCTTCTCCTGTAAGATTTAGATGACAAAAGGTTAAAAAGGTTATGGTCTAGAACCTCCATTCTCAAATAGTGGCCTCCCAGCCACCGGGCATCTAGCCTATATCTGGCCCCTGAGCAGTTTTGAAATGTTTTTATATATTTTTTAAATTATGATTTTTTTTTTTTCAATCGCCCTGTCTGCTCTTATTTTGAAATTGCACGCCCCGATCTCAAGACGAGGCGTGGGGATTGCCTCCATGGGAACGATAAACAGCAGTAAAGCCCTCGCAAACTATAGATAGTCAGCAAAACATTTACCGACCGGAGCCATCATGGCATGCTTGAAATTTGCACCAAAAAGAAAACGTTTGGGTCAACCTACCACTGTGAATCTGCAATCTCAACCATGAACAGCAGTCGACTCTCAAATGAACATGTGCATCAGTGTGTCTACCATTTCAGCCAAGGTTCCATTTTGGACAAAGACACAAGAGGCCATTTCTCAAATTAAGCTGAGAAATTTGAAATAGTTCTTGACACAGAGATGCGTAGTTTGTTAACCAAAGCACAAGAAATGGGCTGCCTGAAGGCTATTTTTTTTAGGATCATTAACAAGTTTATGTTTAGTTTTATTCAGTTATTTATTTTAATTTATGCCCAAATGTAAATATCCAATATCTACGCATGAACGTTAGGCCAGAACATTAGGGTGTGTGTGTGTGTGTGAGAGAGAGAGAACGAGAAGAAAGGGCACTATGAATGAATGGAACAGAACGATACATGTGTGAGGGAAATGGAACTATACATAACCACTGAGTGGTTACCGCACAGTGCCGTACAAAAGGTATCCTTTTCCAAGCTACAAACTCCCGGCGTGGGAGTCGGGCGCTCTAACCACTGAGCCAAAAGCCTGAGCTTTTAACTCAGTCGTTAGAAGTGCCCAAGGAATTGGGTTGTGAGGATTTACACATACTGCTACCAAGCTAGCCGATCAAGCTGGCCTCCATTACATACATTTTTTTTTTTTTTTTATTCGCGAGTCTTATATGTGGCAACAGTATTCCATTCCGTGGCAGTGCGTCACACAATGGTCTATGTATGCGGAACACTGCATTGTAAAGTTTAACAGTAGAGAACACTGAATTGACAGGGGAAACAGTACGCAGGGGTCGTAGTTGAAGACAACTGACAGTTGGAATATTTGAAGAGTTAAATAGTTGAGCAGTTTAAATAGTAAAATCACTCATCAGTTATTATAGTGAGAACTTATTTTGAATCAGTTGTGGACAGACTTAACCGTTGACGGAAGTCAAAGTTGATGACAACTGATAGTTGGAATGTTTGGACAGTTAAATAGTTGGGTAGTTTAAATAGTAAAATCATTTATCACTTTCTTATAGTGAAGACTTATTTTGAAAGAGTGGATAGAGGAAACAATTGGCAGGGGTCAAAGTTGATGACAGCTTGGTTGTAAATGAGTAGTTTAAATAGTTTTCAATTTAAATGATCAAGAAGAAGAAGAAGAAGAAGAGCACAGATGTGTACAGTCTTGTTCATCAGGCCTATCCGACATCTCAAACAATATTTACTCACAGTAAATTACGATTGCCTGGCATTACTAAATTAGCGTATGAACCAGACGGTTGATAAAGCATCTTTGACTAGTTTTAGGCTACATGAAAAGCAAAGGCCGGGCTGCAGCAGCCAACTAGCAAACAAACAGGGTCCTCTCTGGTAGAACGCTACTGAATGCATATGGAACAGAGCTAGAATCTGCTTGGAGAAAAAAAGTATTGAAAGTTCTATTGAACGCATTTTCTATTGCTATCGAGTATGTGTCTATTGAGATACATATCGTTATTGTTTTATCGCCCAGCCCTAGTACAGACTCGCTCACAGATGTTCTCACAGATATCTTCAAATCTCTCAGAGCCAAGTCATCATACCAGAATGCTTCAAAGCCACCACCATCATACCACTATCCAAGAAATCTCCAGCCACAACTCTGAATGACTACCAGCCCATAACACTCACTCCCATCATGATGAAGTGCTTTGAAAGTCTGGCCAAGGCTCGCATAACATCCAGCCTACCCACCACTTTTGACCCATTCCAGTTTGCATACAGTGCCAAGCACTCCACTGATGACGCCATAGCAGCAGCACTTCAACTCAGCCTGGCTCATCTGGAGAACACAAAACGCTGTGTGCGGATGCTGTTCATCGACTTAAGCTCTGCCTTCAACACAGTCATCACACAATACCTGGTGGACAAACTCCAAACCATAGGCATCAGCACACCACCGGACATACTGGACTTTCTCACCAACAGACCACAGACAGTAAGAGTTGGCAAAAACTCATCACAGACCACCATCATGAACACAGGGGTCCCCCGGGGTGTGTGTTGAGTCCTCTGCTGTTCACCCTGATGACCCAAGACTGTTGTGCCAGATACAAATTAAACCACATCATCAAGTTTGCTGATGAAAACAGTGGTTGGCCTCATCAGCAACGATGACTACTCGAGGTACACAATCTGACAGAATGCACTGCAGGACCAATAGAAGCCCTCAATGCTCTTTTTGCAAGTCACTTTGGATAAAAACCATCTAGTGTTGCAAAATGCATACACACACACACACACACACACACACACACACACACACACACACACAAAACTACTAACTCATTGCCTAAAGATAAAACACACAACATTGAACTACCGATAAACTAAAAACTAAAAAGAGCAAAGTCCTTCCCATGCAGAACTCGAAACAACAAGTTTTCAGAGATTTTACTTACTTTATGCTCAATCATACTGGCAATCTCTGGGATGAAATTCTGGGTGATGATGCGATATAGATGACGATCTTGAGGTGACTGCTTGTCTTTAATGTTTTCAGCAAGTGTGGCCCACTGTTCTTCTGTGTCACAAACTAGAGACCAGGTTCCACGCTCACGTTCTGAAACAGTTAGAAAATTCATGTATAGCAAGCAATCACATATGAAGTGAATTCTTAATGAGATTTCAACTGGCATCATCAGAGCCATATAGAAAGTTGGGCCAACTTGAGTGTAACAATTCTGCCGTCTGATTAGGCCAGAGAAAATCACATTTCCCATAAGCATTACACAGAGGTGCCAATCAAATGTGCATACAAATGTCAATGAAACCATCATGTTCAAGTTGATGCGGTTTTCTGCCAACAGTCGTAGAGTTGTTGTTACAGCAACATACGGTCTGACTGGACAAAGTCATTTTATGCCACTTGAACATTTTTGGAGAAACTAGATAAAATCATTTACATGTTTTCTGCAGTCATAATCGCATTGATTAGCCAAAGAAAGGTGGAAATAATTATTTTAGTCCAACGTGCCATAGGATGTAGTATAGGACTACAATAAGAAGCGTAATCAAGGGTAATAACATGCCCCCCATGATTTGAGTTGGCCAAACTCTCCATATATGGCTCTGTACAGCGCTTATACCATAAAAGGCAGATGCCCACAAGGATCCAAGGATTAATCACATTCTTTCTGTTCTAAATGTCCCTTAATTAATTTATTTTTCCTATGAAGAGTGCATTGGCTTGCTTTATGCATTTTTATTTAAATATAACATTGGCAAACAGGGCAATACAAAATGAAATTCTTCAGTATTATACAAGTTAGTTCAGACCAATCTAATTTGATTGGTCAAAAGACATTCTAGACGTCCTGATATGAGTGCTTGAGCAGAGCAGATCTTTGGCTTTAATGGACTCTTCACAGGACAAATAATCACTGTGCATTTTCTATTAAGTTGACCGATGTGAACATTCTATTCATTCAGAGTAATGATTTTCATAACATCAAATTTCGCAGTTCTCTTAATTGAGTTGTCTGAATATGGAGTTTGGCATTTGAAATGCTTTGCTTGGGAAAAGGAAGGCAAACAACCTTTCAGAAGGTAGGCTACTGATGTTGATTGTGCTGTTAAATAGCCTACTTGTGTGCACTCGCCATGTACTCAAAACATAACTCTGGTCTATACTTGGCAGTGTAAATATAGTTTGTGAACTAATCCATTCTTTCGAACAACGCAAACTGATTCTCTCTCAGGTGTTGTTCTTGTGAACTGTGTCGTTCTTTGAGCAGTGGGAAGGACGACATTTGAATGAACGAATGAACAAACTGAACAAACAATTCATTTGGATGAACTGGACGAAAACTAGTTCTCATTCCCTTCTAAACAAAGAATCATAATTCCCATCTCCTTTCAAGGCCGCTATTATTGTGACAGCGCTACATTTGGTCCATTTCACATTAGATTTCTCCTTTGATAGCATATTAGAGCTACATGTAATCTCACAGTGAGTTAAAGCTGCATTCGGAAAGTCTACGTAATTCCGATACTTGGGCAAAAAAAATGTAAATCATACAAGTCTCTGGAACCTCCTTGAGTCTTTACGACACAAAATCTTTTTCAGAGATCCTTCATACCGACTGCCATTAATCTTTATGAATAAGGGTTAGCACATATTTATTCACTTTATTTATATTGAGTGTTGTATTGTACATGTATGTAATTGTCCTGTAGAATGGCAAGGAGGTTGTACATATAATTGGAGACTAGTGATGCACCGATACCGATATCAGTATCGGGTATCGGGCCAGTACTTTGTTAAAATACTCATACTCCTATTCGTACATAAACTGCCGATACCACGCAATAATGAATGGACTATTTTCACCGCATCAAAAATGAACACACTACGTGTGTGGAATTGTCCTAAACGACTTCAGCCTCGAGGGGGAGACATAACGACCTTTGGCTAGTAGCGAGTGAGAAACTGAAAGCATTAGACGATGGAGCACATTTTCCAGTGAGACCAATCAGCAATGTCAGCAATTTGGGAATTCTTTAAGATAAATGACGACGACAAGAGTAAGGCACATTGTAAAATCTGTACGGCTACGGGCTGGTGATTAAGTAAGGTGCCTATTACAATCAACAGCTTTGTTGCATATCATTGCAGGCTACTGAGATACCGTGTTGTTAACCCATGATCAGCAGTGGTTAGCCAAACATAAATTCTACTTGCAAATTAAAAACAACATCTCAATGTCTCCCGAGCACAAATGAGCCAAACCCAATTGGATCATATAAATAAACCAATTGTATATTACAAAAAAAGTTACACTTCAGTTTTCTCTTTATGCGTAAATTTTACGGTGCTGTTCTGAGCACACGTAGCTCCTAACCACGATCAAAGCTTGGCAGGTTGCGCCATTACTCTTTGAGCCAGAGGGGTGGACTGTACCATGTTATTAGAGCAGACACTATTACCACTGTATCAAGTGAATATTGCAATTGGTAGTCTATTTTTGTTTTAACACCCACATACAATTATTTAGGTTACATAATATTTCATAATGTAAAAAAAAAAAAACTTGCTATAATTATTTTGAGCTGCTTAGTTATAAAATTCAATGATTTCAAACATGATGACACACATTCTGTTTTCCTTGACTACATTCTGCCTTCACTTATGTCAACTAGGCCTACTGTATGCTGCACATTATTAATTTGCTGAAAGTTTTTGTGTTATAGTTTGAGTGTTTTCAGACTTAAACAAATTAATACATTTATAAATGTATTAAATAAATAAATTTCCACTCAATTTACAAAATTCTACAAGGAGCATAATATCTACACACATTTGCACATTAGGCCCAATTTCTGCTTCACACTTTCATGGAAACCCAATCTCAGAAATATCGGTATCTGTACTCGGTATCGTCAAGTACACATGCAAAAGTACTCGCACTCGTATCGGTTTTTAAAAAAGTGGTATCGGTGCATCCCTACTGGAGACACCGACTAACTGTGCGTACAGACCGAGACCGATTCAGGCGACATGGGCAACAAAAGTAATTGACTTTGTATTGATTAATGAGCTATGATGCGTTTGGGCGATTACCAATCAAAATGTCGATTTACTGGTGAGATGCCAATAGAGAAGCAGGATTGAACATTTGAATGTTAACGTCATGGACAAATTTGCCGTTTTGGTTGCTGTGCTTAAGTGATGTTTCTTGGGAGTCTTCGGCGACTCTTGGCAATTTATCGCTGGCGGTCTGAATGTTCAGCGAGTCCCGCCCTCCATAGAACTGAATGGCCAAGGCTAGGCTAGTAAATAATGCGAATTGACAGTCAACGGCATTGTGAACGCTGGAGCTAACGAACCACAGCCTTGCCCTTGCTTCCCATGCGCTAAGTTCCAAAGCTAGAAATGGCGCATGAACTCACGTTGAATTTCTTTGGAAAAAACATTAATCCTTCAGTTCAGACGGTGGTGATAATGCACCTAGTTAGTTTGCCATACAACACAAAGAAGAGAGTTTTGTCGAGAACTTGTCTGAAGTTTTAAAGCATTCATGACTGTACACGTTTTTGCATAAGCTCCTCAAGAAATAAGCAAAGAGTAACCAGAGATAATGGAATATTGCTTTTACTCTCCCCGGAGGAGTAACATTTTGCATGTAACCGCCCACCAACTTGTAAGTGCATGAGTGCTCGTGCCCAGCATGACTCTCGTGCATGCGCTGCCATGGTTCGTAGGTAGGCTGCATTGCGACTCCATACTTGAAAATGGCGATGCTAACGTGCCTCTGCAAATCGTCGCGCTCTTGACCCCCTGGTCAGAGGCTTGCTCACCGCTGTGATTAACGGGAAGCTATCCCTCCCTCCGAACCCGATTGGTGGAAGGAAAATGTACAGAAAAATTCTATTCATTCTATTCATGCACATTTTGGCACATATGATCTTACAGAGATTTGCACGCACAGTTTAAAACCTAGCCTCACAAAACTAACCTATTGTAGTTTTGCTTTATTGTAGTTTTTCCTGGTTTCTACCATATGTATTTTGTTCATGTAGCCTTCCAAATATAGCCAATCAACATTTACAGCTACGTAGCTAATAAGGAACTACAAAAATGGGCAGATGTGTCATTTGCACAGCAGTGAAGTGGAATAAAGACTACCTCACTATAATTAGCCGTAGAAACAAAAACAAAGTTCAATAGACATTCTGACCATCTGAGACATAGCCTACATTTTGTTGTGATACAAGTCCTATATGGATTTTGTGGGCACTGGTGGCAAATACTGTGCCATTTGGCAACCACAGGGCTGCAGGTTTGAGCCCCACTTCACCTGACTCCATGGAAGTGAAAGATAATAAACCCCAAATTTCTCTTTATTTCTCTAACTATTTACGGGTTACTAACAGCAATTCCTTTAGTTAACGATCTTGTGGCAGAACCAAAAACCTTAAAATACCAATTTTATCTGACCTGAGGCCATGCCAATGCCAATGACCTATTTGCAAAAATGATGGCTGAACATAAAAACATGATGGACTTTAAATTACCTGGATTAGAGAAGGACCCAGAATGTACATTTTTAACTTCATCCAACACCACAGCATCAGTCATACTGCAAAACATAAAGTGCATTTAACTTGCATTCAGTAACTGAAGTGCAACACAATTTTAAGAGGAATAATCAAGCTAAAAATGTAAAACATTGATCTTGGCCAAGAATACCTCAGCAGTTTCTCCTCAGTACTCTTCTTCTTTGGTGGCCTTCCCCTTTTCTTTTTCTCAGGTTCTTTCACAGCAGTAGTTTCACTTCATAAAGGATTGTGAAAACAAGAATTACAATGAAATACTGAAACACCATTTTGAAATGGCCGCAGGCCAATATCAGTTTTCTTACCAGGGCTCTGTGGCTTTGATTTTCACTAGTTCCTCCTTGTACATGCGAGTGCCATAGAAATACCAGTATACAGCACCACTTCCATCCTCACCAAGTGGCTCCACACGCAAACTGTCTGCATCCAGCCCCTAATTCATTCAATTCAATTTGTTTGGAAAGATGGACACATATTTAGACATTTAGACTTATCCAACTCTACAACAAATAGTAAAAGTTGACTTGTGTTTAGCACTTTAGTCAACTTTTTTTAAACTCTGAAATTTGAGGGCATGCAATTGTAAATAAAAAAGTTATGCCTATTCCACGGTACCTTTAGAAGATCAAAGACATCAGCAGCATCCAAACGATAATCACACAGCCTATGTAGTAGTTCCACCTGTATACGGGGAGGCAACAGCTCAAAGGGACCCTCCCTCAGGGGATTGGGTTTACCTTCTTCCAACTCCCACCGGTAGCTGATAATGTCCTCCAGGTAACTGCTGATGCCTTCAGGCCTAAGATAAAAGAAAAACAGCAAGCAAAGATTTAACAGCAGTTCAATTAAAATTTCATTCTTTGTTAAACCAATTCCAAAAAAGAGTCAGTCAACCGTCAACAGACATTGATTAGAACCCTAAAAAAATCTCTGCTGATCTCACCTTGGGTTATGGAAAAAAAAATCATACTGATACTATGACCATACAGTATGCCTCAGAAGGGAGTACACCCCTCACAATTTTGTTAATACCCAGATAGCATGTATATAGCGGACCACTGGTGGCATTTAGACGGCAAGCCGCCGGTGGTATGCCAACTGTGGTCCGCCATCGGACCGCTGCCAAACACAAATAACCTGGCGGGCTGTGAGTGGCTTTTCAGTGGCGGCCCGCGGTGGTGCGCGAGGGATAGTGCGCGCGATGGTGGCGGCTTGCCACCCTCGGACAGCTGGAGGACCGACTGTCATTTGTTGACAGCAACGGACGACAGCGTTTAAAGTCAACTGTCAGTTGTAGCAGGCTTAGGACTAGGTAAGTAACACATCTCTTTTCTATCTCTACTATTTTCATTTCGAAAACTGTATTTAGAGAGCGTAATTCTAGCCAACACATGTTTCCAAAATGTATTTATAGAGTCTGTATGTGGTCCCTATTTTGGTTTGTCTGAAAATTAATTGGAATATGCTTTAGTTTTAGGTGCTAGCTAGCATCTGAGTGAATGAATTAGCCACTACCGTATGGTGCATTTATAGCTGACGATCTCTTTCAAGTCATTTAAATAAAAAACGGATATCGCGGTTACTATTTATAGAGTTTGTACATGTGGTCAATAGCTTGGTTTGTCTGAAAATTAAGTGGAAATATGCTTTAGAAGTGTTTGTACTTTAGACGCTAGCGAGCTAGCTAGCATCTGAATTAATGAATTGGCCACTACTGTATGGTGCATTTATAGCTGACGATCTCTTTCAAGTCATTTAAATGAAAAGTACATATCATGGTTACTATTTATAGAGTTTGTACATGTGGTCAATAACTTGGTTTGTCTGAAAATTAAGTGGAAATATGCTTTAGAAGTGTTTGTACTTTAGACGCTAGCGAGCTAGCTAGCATAAGACTGCAAGGGAACCTCTGCTTCCCTTTCCTATCCAATCTGTTCAACAGAGTTTACCAGTCAGCCAGTCTTACTTGGGTAGTAGAAAACATGTTGATGGTTGTAAAAAGGTAGCAAATTCAGATCAATTTTTTTTTGTATGAACCCTGCCATTGCAGTAATCATCTCACTAAATACATCTTTTCATTTCCATTCTGTTCAACAGAGTTTACCAGTCAGACCACAACACCTTTGTCAGAACCACCACAGCACTCAGCAAACTTACGTCTCAGCTCAAGCCATGCCGGTAAACACATAATTTTCTTCATTAACTCTGGGACTTTAGCCATGCTGAAATCTGTGTCACATTGAAAACCATTTTTAACCTAATTGTAATCTCTTTCAAACAGCATACAGTCAACCCAGCAGAATATATTGTGGAGGTAAAATCACTTGCATCACTCGCATCTTCACCACCTTTCTACCTTTGGGTAGGTGTGGCATGGTGGTTAATGGTTATCGTTTGGTCATCTCACTAAATACACCTTTGTATTTCCAATCTGTTCAACAGAGTTTACCCGTCAGACCACAACACCTTTGTCAGGACACAACAGTCCCCAGCAAGCTTTCTCAACTCTAGCCATGCTGGTAAATACTCTTCAAACGTCAGATTTCAATTCATTTCAATTCAATTTTATTTGTAGAGCGCTCAAATACAGTGCATTGTCTCGCAGCGCTTTACAGACAGTACGGAAAGCATCCATGAGTAACAGGGGTAAGGAAAAACTCCCTTGGCTTTACTAATAATTCATTTTTAGGAAGAAACCTTGGGCAGATCCGCGCCTCATGGACTCAGCCTAACTGCCTGGGGCCTAATGTATAACAGTCAGTAGTCTGATGCATAGATTGACCATGGTTTACAAAGAACAGCATGAGTAGTGAATGTAGTCTGAGTTACTAGATGGTAGAAAGAAAAGGGGAAAAAGGGCATGGAGTCAGTAGGTGGGGTGGCATTAGAGTTCATTGGGTGGGGTCGGCATTTAGGTAGTGGTCAGATTTGCCAGTTGCTTTGTTCATTGTCTATTTTTTAAGTTGCCTTGGACAAAAGTGCCAGTTGAGTACAATGTCATACCATTGCAGTAAGCATCTCACTAAACACATCTTTTCCTATCCAATCTATTCAACAGAGTTTACCAGTCAGACCACAACACCTTTACCAGCTCCACCACAGCACCCAGCAAGCTTTCTTAACTCTAGCCATGCCGGTAAATACTCTTCAAATGTCAGTTGCCAGTTGCTTTGTTCATTATCTATTTTTTAAGTTGCTTTGGACAAAAGTGCCAGTTGAGTGTAATGTCATACCATTGCAGTAAGCATCTCACTAAACACATCTTTTCCTATCCAATCTATTCAACAGAGTTTACCAGTCAGACCACAACACCTTTACCAGCTCCACCACAGCACCCAGCAAGCTTTCTTAACTCTAGCCATGCCGGTAAATACTCTTCAAATGTCAGTTGCCAGTTGCTTTGTTCATTATCTATTTTTTAAGTTGCTTTGGACAAAAGTGCCAGTTGAGTACAATGTCATACCATTGCAGTAATCATCTCACTAAACACGTCTTTTCCTATCCAGTCTGTTCAACAGAGTTTACCAGTCAGACCACAACACCTTTACCAGCTCCACCACAGCACCCAGCAAGCTTCAACAACTCCAGCCATGGTAAATGCATAATACAGTGCCTATTGACAGTCTACACACCCCAGTTCATATGGAAGTTGTTTTGGTTCTTTGTTAAATCGTGTTGTTGTTAATTGTGTTACTGCGTTTTGGAAAGGTATTGCATTACATTACTCTTCACCTTTTGCTTTTGTAGTAGAAAAAATGTTGATGGTAGTGAAAAGGTAGTAAATTCAGTTCAATTTGTATGAACCCTGCCATTGCAGTAATCATCTCACTAAATACACATTTTCCTTTCCAATCTGTTCAACAGAGTTTACCAGTCAGACCACAACACCTCCGTCACTCACATCTCTGCCAGTACCAACCCAGCAAGGTAGAATTGCATTTTCATTAATCTGGCACCAATATTAAGGGAGAAACAAGCCATGAATGTCTGAAATTGCCTGACATAATCAAGGATGAATGTCCTTCCCTCATAATCAGTCAGAGATAGCTAAAGTGCTGTGTGCATGTCGGTGCACAGTAAGTGTTTTTGTGAAACCATTGTGAATGTGTTCAAGTATACAACCCCTGGCAAAAATGTTGAGTCCGAGTGAGGGCACGCAAACACATTGATGGAGGCGGGCATGGAAGTGCTGAACATTAAAACTGAACTTTATTAAACTACTGCATCCTAATAATATATGTAGGCTTTCTGTGTATCCTTGCGGTACAGAAGAGCTGTACCTTATATAGCCCCTGCCTAAATGCATGGCATTATGGGAAGTGAAGTTTATATATCCATCCATATACAACATCTCACTTACTCTTTGTTTTACTACAGGAGCTGTTAGGAGAGTTGTACATACAGCAACAGAGGAGGAGTTGCAGAAGGAGGTGTCGTATTTAAAAGGGGTGCCAGACAGACAGAGAGGAAGAAAAGAAAGGCAGAAAAGGGTGGTGAATGGGGATGGGGAGGTTGGTTTGTAGACACTATCATTTGGCTTTTGTTTGGTGTTTTCCACCTAACTGATTTACACTACATTTTTGCTTTGTTCCAGCGCATTTATACTGACATTTCCTACCACATTATTTACTTTCATATTTTGACTTCATTTACTTTAATAACTGGACTCCCCTCTATGTTATGGGCCCAAACGAGCCTTGGTCCTTAATACTATTTATTCAACATTTATAGAATTATTAAACATAAGTTTAATAAATTGTTTAAGCATGTAAAATAAATAAACAAAATGTATTGAACCTAATACTATGTGTGGTGAGTCTGTGTGATAGTTGTTGAGGATGTATGTTTTTATATTGGATTATTAAATTACAGAATACATCTTTAAATTTGGTCACTTTTGTAAGCCCTGTAAATAATTGTAAATTGTTCTAATTGAGGGCAAATAGAAATAGTGTTGTAATGTATTAAATTACAGTTTTAGTACATCATTTGAATTATTATGGCCATAAATAAGGCCAATTAGAAGCTGGTGGGTAGTAAGCGGCAAAAGGGTGGCCCTTTATCTGCAGCCGCTTCTGAGCCGCCGGCGGACCGCTAGAGAACCGATGAGCAAAACTCCAGCGGGCCACTGGTGGGTACCGCCGTTGGACCGCCAACTCTGCCACTGGTGGGCCGCCAGTGGGCAGCTACTGCTACCTG
>JAODXP020000017.1:1601493-1755307 GCA_027497455.2 Sardinella longiceps
AAGAAAGCATGTTGAAATTACTGTCTGAGCATAAAACCGTCAAACGTGTTGTTGTGCATATGGGAGCAAATGACATTTTCAAAGAACAGCTATTTGTTCAAGAGGATTTCAGGAAACTTCTCTCCGACCTCCATAAGACTGGATTACAAGCATTTATCAGTGGCCCACTCCCTGCAAGGGGGAGTTTTGCATTTACTAGACTCTTCAGTCTTAACAACTGGCTTGGAAAAACTTGTTTCTCATCTGGTATGAACTTCATAGACAATTTCAACCTTTTCTGGAATCGCAGAGAATTCTTCAGGCCAAATAGCACTGAACTTAGCCGAATTGGGACCAAAGTTTTAGCTGATCACTACAGCCTCTCTCTCCAGCATGCAATCTTTTCACAGCCTTCACCAAGCAGAGCTGCTGATAAGTCCTCACAGACTGACTCAGTCATAGATATCAACAAAACCTCTGCAAAGCCTAAACAACTACCTCTGCAATCACAGCAGAGATGCGTCAACAAGGACACACGGCCATCTGGGGCAGACTGCCAAGGACCATCTAGGCCAAACTGCCAAGGACATCAACAATCACGTGAAGAATGTGAGCATGCTGTTAACAATGGATCTACATCACCTATCCAGATTGAGGACCCAATCAAAGACGATCATGCCACGGCACCCTCCACACCCCACCCCACACAACTACCTCTCAGCCCCACTCCTCTGACCTCATTCTGCCATCCCCATCTCCCCCCGCATGGATTTCCCTCAAAGTATCCTGAGATTTTTGCCAATGGCCGCACTCTCCTTTTCCACCCCTAACTGTTCACAACAAGTATTCCCAGTTCATCCAAAACCAACCGACAGGCTGAACTGTGTTCGCTCAGGACTTCCAGCAGGTCACCAGTCTTTTTCACCATCCAAAAAATACATGACATCTCTATTAACAGTGAGTCGGGTTTGATATGCTGAGGGTCCCTGCCCTGGGTGTTTAGAAAACAAGCTGGGACCCAGTATGCCTATGCCACAATCTATTCCTGTGTTGATAAGAAATAGAAAACATAGAGCATATTTAACCCAGGGGGTAAACCAGTGTAATCTCCTTCCTATCCCAAAACAACCTCAGAGTACCCAAGTAGATATTAATTCTAGTCTATCTGTAAAACTAGCTCTTCTGAATGTAAGATCACTCTCAAACAAGTCATTTTTAATTAATGATCTTATTTGCAAACACAATCTTGACTTCTTGCTTTTAACTGAAACATGGCCGGATCAAACAAAGAGTGCTACCACCCTTAATGAAGCTGCCCCCCAAACTTTAATTTCATGAGTGCTACTCGACATGGATTGGGCGGAGGGATTGCAAATATATTCAAAGCCTCCTTTCAGTGTAAACAGTCCTCACTTGGCGATTTTACATCCTTTGAACACGTTTCTGCTCTTGTTACATGCTCTCCTAATATATTGTTATTGACCATCTATAGGCCTCCGAGACGTTCACCCAAAGTTTTTTTAGAGGAGTTTGGTGAACTGTTGTCAGCCATTTGCTTAGAATTTGACTGTCTTATCATATCTGGGGACTTTAACTTGCATGTTGATAATCATGAAAACACTTATGCTAGAGAACTGCTTAGCCTTATTGACAACTTCAACCTAATACAACATGTACAGGGTCCAACACATTCTCATGGTCATACCCTTGACCTTGTTATTACAAAGGGTCTTACTGTCTCTACAACTGTTATTGACGTGGCCATATCTGATCATTTTTGTGTTTTCTTTGATGTTTCTATGTCCCCTCACTTTCAGAACAGCTCTGTGACAGTGTGTAGGAGAGTCATAAAGGACAACACATGTGTTCTCTTTGAGCAGGCTCTCTCACAGATCTCAACTCGAATGTCAGACTCTGTAGATGGCTTACTGGATATTTTCAATTCAAATTTGACCCAAATTATGGATGATATTGCTCCGCTCAGATTCAAAAAAGTCAATAACAAGCAGAAAGCACCATGGAAGCAATACCCAGCTGTTAAACTGTTAAAGAGAGAATGTAGGAAGTCAGAGAGAAAATGGCGCAAATCTAAACTTCACATTCATTATCAAATCCATAAAGAGATGCTCTGCAAATATAACTATGAAATTGGCAAAGCAAGACAGTCTTTCTTCTCCAACATCATTAACAGGAATATGAACAATGCCCGTGTGCTATTTACAACTGTAGAGAAGCTAACTAATCCCCCTCCACAATTAGCACCTGAACTTCTGTCAGTTAGTAAATGCA
Organism: Sardinella longiceps; assembly: GCA_027497455.2. NCBI lineage: Eukaryota > Metazoa > Chordata > Actinopteri > Clupeiformes > Clupeidae > Sardinella > Sardinella longiceps. The sequence continues at coordinate 1,603,762 of JAODXP020000017.1, forward strand.
ATGAGTTTGCGTCCTTCTTCAAAGGTAAAATAGAGAAAATTCGGCAGAATATAACATCACAGCTGCAAATAAGTCAAAAGCTGCAACTATCACCGACACACACAGAAAATCTCAACACAATGTCAGAATTCTGCTTGATTGATTTTGAGATTCTTGTAAAAACTGTACAAAGTCTTGGTTCCTCAACATCTGAGTTGGATATTCTGCCCACAAACTTTTTTAAGTCTGTTCTTCACCTCATAATCGCAGATGTGCTGCAAATTATAAATACATCCCTAGAGACTGGCATTTTCCCTGTGTCCCTGAAAAAGGCTGTTGTTAAGCCCCTACTTAAAAAGAATAACCTGGATCCTTCTGTACTGAACAATTACAGGCCGATATCCAATCTACCTTTCATTGGGAAAATCCTTGAAAAAATTGTTTTCAATCAATTAACTGCCTTCTTGATATCAAACAGCTGCTTTGATAAATTTCAGTCAGGATTCCGTGCCAATCATAGCACCGAAACAGCTCTGATTAAAGTTATAAATGACATACGTCTTAATACTGATGCAGGCAAAACATCGGTCCTGGTGTTACTGGACCTCAGTGCAGCTTTTGATACAGTTGATCACAACATACTGCTATATCGACTTGAACACTGGGTTGGCTTGACTGGTAGAGTTATCAATTGGTTAAAATCATACTTAAAAGATAGAAGCTTTTTTGTCACCATGGGAAATTGTACCTCAACTTCTATGTCCCTGACCTGTGGTGTACCCCAGGGGTCCATCCTTGGTCCATTATTATTCAACCTCTATATGCTCCCACTTGGACAAATTATCAAGAACAACTCAATGTCCTATCACTGCTATGCGGATGATACCCAAATTTACTTAGCTCTATCACCAAACGATTATGCCCCCCTTGAATGTCTATACCAGTGTATTGACCAAATCAACAACTGGATGTCACAAAATTTTCTTCAACTGAACTCAGACAAAACAGAGGTAATCCTATTTGGGGAAAAAAGAGGAAAGACTGAAGGTTACCACTACACTTCATACAAAGGGGATTAACACAAAAGATACAGTTAAAAATCTTGGTGTTATCATTGACAGCGAGTTAAACTTTGACAGTCACATAAAAGCAATCACTAAGTCAGCATTTTACCACCTAAAAATATTGCCAAACTAAGAGGACTTATGTCAAAAGATGATTTAGAAAAACTTATCCATGCGTTTATCTCTAGTAGAGTTGACTACTGCAATGGCCTTTTTACAGGCCTTCCAAAAAAGACCACCAAACGACTTCAGATGATTCAAAATGCAGCAGCTAGGGTCCTCACACGAACAAAAAGAACAGAACACATTACTCCAATTCTAAGGTCTCTTTTTACAGGCCTTCCAAAAAAGACCACCAAACGACTTCAGATGATTCAAAATGCAGCAGCTAGGGTCCTCACACGAACAAAAAGAACAGAACACATTACTCCAATTCTAAGGTCTCTTCACTGGCTTCCAGTAACCTACAGAATCGACTTTAAAGCAGTGCTGCTTGTGTACAAATCTTTAAATGGTACAGGGCCCAATTACCTCTCTGATATGTTACAGTGGCCTAACCAGATCAGATCTACCAGATCACAGCAGAACAATTTGCTGGTAAAACCTACTGTTAAATCAAAGGGTGGGGAGGCAGCCTTTAGCTACTATGCAGTAAAGCTATGGAACCAACTCCCAGAGGAGATCAAAAATGCCCCTGCTGTTGGCAGCTTCAAATCTAGACTAAAGACCAAGCTGTTCTCAGATGCTTTTTGTTAACTGACAATTGTCCTTACTTAACTTATTTCTTTAAATCCTCTTAACTGTTTTAATTTAACTTCACTTTTTTATTACTCTGCTTCTTATCTCTCATTCCCCTTTTACTTTATTTTATTTTTTTTGTTTGTTTGTTTGTTTGTTTGTTTGTTTGTTTATGCTTTTGTGTGATTATTTCTTTTGTTTTGCGCCAAAAAATGACTATTGTCCATCAACTTACATGCGGTGCACACTTTATCTAAGGAGCAAGAGTTTAAGGTCTCTAAGCAGATGATAAAAGTGTCCATCAGGAGGAAAGGTGAAAGGCCAATCCAAAGTGATATGTAGTGTGATGAAATGATACTGGATTTAAAAGCACTGTTTTATTTACTATTTCTTTTTGTTCTTTGTGCCAAAAAATGACTATTGTCCATCAACCTACATGCGGTGCACACTTTATCTAAGGAGCAAGAGTTGAAGGTCTCTAGGCAGACGATAAGAGTGTCCATCAGGAGGAAAGGTGAAAGGCCAATCCAAAGTGATATGTAGTGTGGTGAAATGATACTAGATTTAAAAGCACTGTTTTATTTTTCTGTTATTATTTCTTTTTTTTTGTTTTTCTGTGCCAAAAAAAATTACTATTGTCCATCAACCTACATGCGGTGCACACTTTATCTAAGGAGCAAGAGTTGAAGGTCTCTAGGCAGACGATAAGAGTGTCCATCAGGAGGAAAGGTGAAAGGCCAATCCAAAGTGATATGTAGTGTGATGAATTGATACTTGATTTAAAAGCACTGTTTAGCATTATTTCTTTTTTGTCTGTTTGTGCCAAAAAATTACTATTGTCCATCAACCTACATGTGGTGCACACTTTATCTAAGGAGCAAGAGCTGAAGGTCTCTAGGCAGACGATAAGAGTGTCCATCAGGAGGAAAGGTGAAAGGCCAATCCAAAGTGATATGTAGTGTGATGAATTGATACTTGATTTTAAAAGCACTGTTATTATTATAATTATTATTTTTGTTTGTTTGTTTGTTTATGCCAAAAAATTACTATTGTCCATCAACCTACATGTGGTGCACACTTTATCTAAGGAGCAAGAGCTGAAGGTCTCTAGGCAGACGATAAGAGTGTCCATCAGGAGGAAAGGTGAAAGGCCAATCCTTGCACTAAAATGGTTCCACTCATACCTCCAGCAAAGAACCTTTTCTGTGGCCATAGGCCAATACTCTTCACCCCCTGCCCCTGTGTCTTATGGGGTCCCTCAGGGGTCCATCCTGGGTCCTGTTCTTTTCTGTTTATATATGCTTCCACTGGGGAACATAATCAGAAAATTTAATATTTCATTTCACTTTTATGCCGACGACTCTCAGTTATATCTCCCTCTCAAATCTGGTAACTCTTTGCAGCCTCTCCTGGAATGCCTGAAAGAAATTAAAACCTGGATGGCCAATAACTTCCTCCAGTTAAATGAGGATAAAACCGAGGTCTTAATCTTTGGCCCCCCAAATCTATCAACTCCATCTCCAGCAACGTTGGCTCCCTTTTGCCATTTGTCAAAACCCATGCAAGAAACCTGGGTGTAATCCTAGACTCCCAACTCAGTCTTGACAAACAAATCTCTTCTGTTGTTAAAACTAGTTTCTATCAGTTAAGGATTATTGCCAAACTAAAACCTGTTCTGTGCTACAGCGACCTGGAAAAAGTCATCCATGCATTTATAACCTCCCGTCTAGACTATTGTAACTCTCTGTACTTTGGTCTCCCCCAAACACTTCTGTCACGGCTTCAACTGGTCCAAAATGCGGCTGCTAGGTTGCTTACCAACAGGAAAAAGCACGAACACATCACTCCTGTCCTAGCCTCATTACACTGGCTTCCTGTCCAGTACAGGGTCCAATTTAAATTACTTTTAATGGTTTTTAAAGCACTTCATGGCCTGGCCCCTAGCTACATAGCTACTGCCATTCATCCCGCTATTGCTACCAGGTCCCTGAGATCCTCCAGTAAAGGTCTCCTTCATGTCCCCCGAACCCGCCTTAAGCTAAAAGGGGACAGAGCTTTTGCAGTCGCTGGCCCCGGACTGTGGAACCATCTGCCTCCTGACATCAGAGATGCCCCGTCTATTACTGTTTTTAAAACCAAACTCAAAACACACATTTTCACACTTGCATTTCCTACTTATTGCTAATAGGCTATGCCATGTCTTGTCAATAAGTATTGTGTTTTGTATCTTTGCTGCTGATGTTGTAATCAGTTTTCTTTTTTTATGTTTATTTCCTGCCTATATACTATGTTGACCTATGTACAGCACTTTGGTCAGTGTAAACTGTGTTTAAATGTGCTTTAGAAATAAATTTTACTTACTTACTTTACTTACTTACAATTCAAAGTGATATGTAGTGTGATGAATTGATACTTGATATGTTTATTTCTTTTTTGTTTATTTCTATTCATTTTTATATCTTCTTTTTAAAATTTTATCTCCTTTACCCTTTGTGATTTCATTTTCTATTTTCTGTAAAGCACATTGAACTGCTCCTATGTATGAAATGCGCTATATAAATAAACTTGCCTTGCCTTGCCTTGCCTAATGTTAACGTTAGCGAAAGTTAGCTAACGCTAGTCAACGTCTCTGCCCAACTTTATGTCCTAGCTGCGTTGTTCATCATGTAACTTTGTTTGATGGGAGTTTATTGGTCTCTTATACTCTAGCTTTTGTACAGTGGTTGTCCAAAGGGCTCTTGTTAAACTAACATTAACGTCTATCTTGTCCGAAATGGCGATGGCAACGAGATAAGGTTTATCATTTTTACACTGGGACCCTTACATTGTTGCGTGTAACTTAAGCTTTTCATCGACTTGCTAAAAGACAAAATTATTAACATAATCCTCTAGTGCATAGCTAAGGCCCTTTTGATGACTTCGAGATGATATCTTATCTTTCTGTCTCCAAAAGCCATCAATTACCTCCTGAGAAATCTCTTTGACTGTAACACTTGAAATAGCGCCCGTCACCGAATGTCCGATTGTTTGTCCGAGTGAGTGGAGGGGGCGTGGCTTAGCCATAGGTCAATTGGCCGAACTCTCTCCCGAACTATCGGATCAGCTGATTGCGTAGCTTAAACAATGTTTGACTGTTGCGAACTCCTCCCATGGGAAAGGTTTGAAGCCAGTCAGGTGCATTACGCATGTAGCCTATAATTGGGCTGTGTTTGACAGCGGATGAGACGGCCCAACTTTTCTTATGGATAAAAACAAGGTCTGCAAACGTTGGCATTGCGATGCACTACAAAGACGTGGAATTTGCAGCAAAATTATTGCATGCGTGTCAGAACAGATTTTGACTAAGAATTCTGAGATTTTCCTGAATTGACTCTTCAGTAGTTGTAACTTGTACTAACACCATCAGAAAATGAAACGAGTTGATTTTCTGGTCTGATATGACATGAAAATAGTCCCTCCATACATTGAATGAGAGTTCTTCCATGCCATATCAGCCTAGAAAATCACCTTTTGTTGGTCTTAGTACACTTCGCAGAAAGATACGACTTAACGGTTTAACTAAAGGGTAGGTGAAAAATGAGAATGATAATTTCCCCAAATAGTGGCGAATCTCTTCAACATGGCAACACACAGAAGCTCATTTTAATTCAGGCTGCAATGCTACCGAATGCAGCAGATAAGTGAAAGAATCGTTCACTTTGCGATACAATCACCAAATTTGGCATGAGTGATGGCTAGGACCTACTTTATCAGAAAAGCTCATTGGCCACCCGAAAATCCAAGATGGTGCACACTTTTCAAGATGGTATTAAATGTGAATAAAGGGTCTTCAGTGTAGAATTGTAATGGCTGGACTTATCACAATGATCTAGGCATCAAATTTGGCATGACAAATTCATTACTTTTTGTGAGCGGTTTAATTGTGGAGGTTGCTGTACTTCAGTGAATGGAGGGTGCAATACCTGTTAAGTCCTGTACTATGTCTTGTATTTTCACCAGCATTTCGAAGCATGGATGACTTTCACATAAACCCTTTTCTTCCAAGACTTGATCATTTCTGGGATAAACAAGGTCAAATGAGAAGTATATCAGATGTAGCAGAAACAGCAAATCCTAAATACAATATCTCAGTTCAAGAGAAAGATCTCTTACCTGTTAGACTTAATGTAGGTGTAGAGAAAGTAGCACAAACCGATCTCTAGACAGTGGTCAATAAGGGTGGTGTGAAAGTTATGCGCATGAGAGCTTAACTGAGGGATTAGTGTCACCTGCATCACTCCTCCTGCCTGAGCCAACCTCCACAGCAGCTGCTCAAAGTTATCCATTTCTGGATGAACAAATTCACCCTGCCTGCGAGGACATCCAAAGGTGTCAGTTGAGCTCTCAAGCACTGCATGTCAAATATAGTGGCACTGATGGGTCTCTTACCTTGCTAAAAGGTCTAAGATGATGTTAGTCAAAAAGGTGTTACACTGCGTGTTGTTACTGACAACACCTGCAGTTAAAGCTGGCCATGAAGGAGAAATAGAGGAGTTTGTGTTGATCACAAGGCTGTTGATCCACTCAAGGACCCTCTTCTGATCATGGTGTGAGGTCAGGTACCTCCACAAGACTTCAGATTCACAGGAATTCTCTGTGCAGGAAATATGGCAAGATCAGCCTTCCTCCATCTAAGAGGCCCCACGATGGACCCGCCCTTGTTGGCCTCCCTGATGATCTCTACCTAAATGATGAACTCCACCTGAAGAACTCTACTTAAATGCTACCCCACTACTGACTCTATCCCCTGCCTCTTGCATTTGACTGACAGTACTACAAAGTATCATGATGATCTCTACCTAAATGATGAAATCTACTGTATCTGATTAACTTTACCTAAATGCTACTCAACTATTGACTCTATCCCTGGACTCTTCTATTTGTCTAGTCCTACAAACTATGCTTTGTCTACCATCTAGTTATGTCAAACAATATTCTGTACTCTTGCTGCTATGTTACTTTGTCAAAACCATAGACAATCTGTTAACCATGACTTGACCAGTGACTGTATGGGTACTTTACTGGGCTCCAGGCAGGTGTGTTAAGCCCATGAGATCTGCCCAAGGTTTCTTCCTAAAAACAAAGTTTTTCCTTGACACTGTTACTCATGGGTGCTCCCTGTATCGTCTGTATAGCGCCGTGAAACAAAAGTACTGTATTTGCCTACAAATGAAATTGAATTGAATTGCATACTACACTTGCATCTAGGGTTTCGGGTCGGTCAAACAGTCAACCAATAAGAATGAAAAATATACAGTTTACATGGATGCCTCATGTAGATAGGAAGAGTGTAGGGATAAGACTCACCCAGGGCCTTCTTCTGTGACAGGAGGATTGAAGTCTGGGTGTATTTGTCCCAGTGGCTTACCCAATGCAGCCGCAGGAGGCTACACAGATTGTGTGATGACATGCCAGATGACTTGCATGCAAACTGCTGCAACAAACTGTTACACTCTGGATAAACATGCACCTTGTCGAAAACCCTGCAAAATATTGATTGAAAATAACCTGTAAGCATATGAGGCTACATTTTACACTAAGAATTTATGTGGCAATTTTTCAACAGAGAAAACAAATGAATACTGGAGGCCGCAGACTGACCTCCTGTTCTCTTGTGGCCGACAGGGCAGAGCAGTTGGCTTTTCAACATTTCTCAGGAGCTCCACCCTTAATAACTCTTCATCTGACAAATACTCTTGGCTGCTCAAGGTCTCAACCTACAGAATAACGACAGCTCATCACACATCTCAAAAGCATTTTTCTAGCAATATTGCATTCAAATGCCCGCTCTTTTACTTTTCTTTCAATATATATATATTTTTTTTTACTTGGGCACATGCCCCAGTGAAAAGGCCTAGTGATGCTTATGCTCAGATCAGATGATGTATAAAATATGAGAATTACATAAGCAATCAATGTAAATTATGATCTTTGTCCAATTTTGTTAGACTTACCAAAAAATCTCTAAGGTACTTGTCCTCTGTGTGAACACATATGCTATGGAGCTGCTCCTTCACACAATAGCCCTGTGACCAAACAAACAGTCAGAAATAGGTTTGGTGGTTGGTCCTTTCATAATTACAGCATATTTAACATTAGACAAATGCACCTGCAGTCTGTCCCTGACTCACCATGTTCCTGAGAAGAGATGTAGCCTGGCCCAAGTCTTGGCGCTGGAGGCAACAGTATACCTGTAGCAAACCACTCCTCTTAAGATCGTCAAGGCACATTTCAGGGCCAGCTTGTCTTCTCAGAAAGGCTTGTGCCCAGGGAATCAGGCAAGCTGTAACAGCATGCTGGATGACCTCCTGAAGAGACAGACAATAAATATCTTCCTGTAAAATTGCTTTCTCTATTGATGTTATCAGTTAAACATCATGATGTGTATGTAAGACTGCAGTTTTTGTTGTTGTTGTTGTTTCCAAGTCAAATCATTTGGAATAATAATGTGTAAAATGTGTCTGTACCTCCACAGGGAGGTGGGACATGTCCTTCATTACATCTTCTTCATCTTCCTCTAACAGCTGTGAGGTGACCACACTGTCACACTTGGTGTCCCACGGAGGCATTCTCAAGTAATTTCGCAAGTCAGAGATATAACCCTCTAGCATTTTCACACAATCTTGTAGATTTTGATCCAAATCTATCATCATAAACAAGACAAATGGATTACCAAAACATATAATTATGTGCCTTTGAAACAAGAGCTTTCACCTGGATTGATCAAAACCTCAATTCACTCACATTCATTTTTGTTATGAGAAACTTTTATTGGAATGCCTCTGAAATGTTGGTCAAACATGATAAATAGATTAGGTACTTCCAGAGGTGGAAAAAGTACAGAAAAATTGTAACTAAGTAAAAGTATCTTTACTTTGCTTAAATTCTACTCAAATCTACTCAAGTAAAAGTAAAAATTACTTCATTTAAAATGTACTTAAAGTACAAGTTACTTAGTTACATTCAATTATTTGACATATATATTATATTTGATATACATTGCTTTTGATTAAAAGCTAATCAAAAGCAATGCTAGGGTGTTGCTTGGTTGCTTTAGCAACCCCAAGAATTCATAAACCACCTCAGTAACCACAATCAAACTTGTTGTTATGAATGAATGAAAGAATGAATGAATGTTTGGTCAATGACATTACAGTAACCAAAGGGCAGTGGCTGTGTAGAGCCCCCCTTCTCACATTTCTAAAAAACAAATGTGTACATACAGTGTTATTTACAAGTATTGTAATAGAACAGCTACTGTAGATGGCATGACTGAGAGAGCATTTACATTGGCCTACATGCCAATCACAATTCATAAGGTCTTCAATTTTTTAGATAAGAAATGTATTCAATCCAAGGAGTTGTAGGTTAGGTATCAAACTTTAATCTCATTCTGACCAGGCAACCGATCCAGATAACAGTGACAGTAATCAGCCCAGCCAGTTCACATCTTATGACGTGATTTGTTAATTTTGGCATCTTGAGAGTGCTAGAATAAGGTAGCCAACTTAGCCTGGCGATGCCATCCTACGTACCTCCGCTAAACATTTATCTCCGCACGTAGTCTGGAATAAACCCCCCTTCCCGCCTTTCCCTCGGTTACTCTACGGTTTAGCCAATCAGCACATAGTTTAGAGCGATGTCTCAAAATTTTGTAGTCCCACAGAATAGGGACGCGTTTGTTATTCTCTCCCCCGCTTTCGAATTACATTCACAAAATTGGTACATGACATTAGCATCCATGTTCTTCAGGATTTATTGCCACTACGATGTCAAAATAGGTCAGAACTTGCGATAATACTGTTAATGCTGAAAGCGAAAGTTGTAGGCGTGAGAGCCAGGCGAGGGAATACGTCATATCCAAGCGGAAACCTATTTCAATTGCGTTGGGCCAGACTGTATGACATAGTCAAGTCGCTTTCACCCAGGCTATAGCCGACTAGCTTTGAGATTTTACATATTGATGGTATTCGGGCTACCCTAACCCTGGCTAGACTCAAATTGACCTGGAGTGAAGCAATGGTTATACTGGCTGGCAGCATTCTTTGGCCAAGGATTCCCTTTGCTTTTGAATTAATCACTTCCACAGGTTGTTTGGCTATTGTCAACATTTACAAGAAGCAGGGTCAGCTTTAAGCTACAGTAAATAGTCTGTATTAACTTTCGGTTCAAGCCAAATGTTTTTTTCCTCACATAGATTTTTTTACTAAGTAATCAGGGAGGTTTCAAAAAAGTAGTTAAGTACAAAGTACAATACTTGCCTGAAAATATACTCAAGTAAAAGTAAAATTACCTATTTAAAAAAATACTTAAAAAATTACAAATTACTCAAAAAAGCTACTTAATTACAGTTATTTGAGTAAATGTAATTAGTTACTTTCCACCGGGTACTTCAGGGATTACAGGAAAATGTGGTCATTCTAGAACATAATAAAAAGCACATTTCATGCTTGAACGTTAGTCTTTCGGTATGAATACTACACTGTAAAAAACTATTTGTAATGGTTACTTGAAAAATGTGTGGAAACTCGTTGCCTCAAATGAGTTGAGTAACTAAGTGCTTTTAACTTGAAAAAGATAAGTTATTGTTACTTAACTCATTTGAGGCAACGAGTTTCCAGTTATTTTCCAGTAATTTTCAAGTAACCATTACAAATAGTTTTTTACACTGTAAAAAACGATTTGTAATGGTTACTTGAAAAATGTGTGGAAACTCGTTGCCTCAAATGAGTTAAGTAATTATAACTTATCTTTTTCAAGTTAAAAGCCATTTACATCTAAAAAGATAAGTTATAGTTACTCAACTCATTTGAGGCAACGAGTTTCCACACATTTTTCAAGTAACCATTACAAATCGTTTTTTACAGTGTACCACTGATAATTGAATGTATGACTTGAGCTGAGACTGCCCTTTTACTGTTTACTCTATATTTGTTTTCTCCCTACTGACACCATTTTGTAATCCCAAACAACAGGCCAATGGTTGTTGCCACTCAGTCTTACACCTGTTTTTGTTTGATGTTTTTGTAATTACAGTACAGTACAGACCAAAAGTTTGGACACACACCCTCATTCAATACAATTCCTTTATTTCCGAGACTATTTACATTGTAGATTCTCACTAAAGGCATCAAAACTATGAATGAACACATATGAAATGATGTACTAAACAAAAAAGTGTGCTGTTTGGACACACTTTTGGACTTGAACCCAATCAAGATGGTTTGGGGGTGAGCTGAACTGCAGAGTGAAGGCAAATTGCCAACAATCTCTGAAAATGAATAACTGTTCAAGACAGTTTGAAAACCATTTCAGATAACTACTGCAATTGAATGGGAAAGTGTGTCCAAACTTTTGATCTGTACTGTACATGAAAATGCACTACAGTTCTTCAAAGTCTTATTATTAGTAGAGTACATGTAAATGGTCTGACAACCACTTCCACAGCATAGCACCATAGCAACCGACATGAGTAACCTAGCAACCAACCTAGCAACCACCATACATACTGTAACCGAGCAACTGCCTAGCAACCATGTCAACTACCCTAGCCAGCATAGCAGATAGTTCAGTTACATAAACTTCTACCATTATTATCCAAACAAAGAACTTAACTAGTAATATTATAATGCAGTTACTTGTCAAAAATTCCACCCCAAGTAACTAAAATTTGCATTTTCATGCTTTAGTGATTTCCTTGGCATTACATTCTCTATGTTAAAATTTATTTCATATGATGTCATTCTTTCATGCCATCTCTGTTTCTTTCATTTCTCAACTATTCCCCTATTTGTACATATGTTTTCTGAAATATTTTTTCGTCAAGTATTTTTTAACTTTTGCCATTGTATCTTTTTCATCATTAGTTGGATGTTGGATGTCCTGTCTGGGCAAACGGAAAATATTGGGCAAGTGAGGCTACCATCAGCTGGCAATGTTTGAGTTGCTCCATCTAAAATCCCTTTAGGATCATCAAAGAGATTGTGTATTCCCTGTGAGAATACATAGTTTCATGTCAGCTGAATTGTTTAAACTGAATGCTGCGCACTACACTGAATTGCACAAACGGGATGACATATTTGCTGCGAGTCTAAGCTTCATTGACGATGCATCTTCACCTTGTCATCTAAAGTGAGAGATTGCAACTTTGGACGGTTGTCTTATGTTTGGCCAGAAATGTTATCACTGTTAACGTTGATATACTTCAGTTGCGCTTCAGTTTGAGTAGCCTTTGGGTCGAAAAATGCGCTACATAAATCACTTACTTATTTACTTACTATTGCTTTCAGGTGAAGGATAAAAAAGACACAGTTACCCAAAACATATTTCAAAAATCACCAAAGTAACAGTTTTCCTACCTTCTGTTCCACACAGAATGCTTTGAACCTGTGTGCTTAGGAAGGTGTAAGTAATGCTGAGCAGTTGTTCGGAGAACTGCTTGCTCTGAGACTCTGTATGTGTGTCTCTGATGGCCGAGCACAATAGGTCAAGGGCAGGGCACAATTCCTGAATATCTAAAAAACATGTCCATGTGCCGACAGTTAGTTGATTAAAGCAGACATGACAACTCAATCAGTTCATTGATTAGAATAGACAAGTGAATGTGACTGTGATTCCTATTAGCATTTACAGTTGGCCCTCAGCTTTTAGTTATTTGTCAGAGGCAATGGATTCAATGTTGTGGTAATGACAGTGTTAAATCCCTAATCCTTAAGCAGTACACATATTAAGTGACCTTAGCTGTATGATATAAGAATGAATGCTTTCCTTACTTTTAACTTGTAGATGGCTGGAGACTGCAGTTGTCTGTTCAAGAGCACTATATCCACCACGTGGGCAAAGGATATTCTCTTTGCTTTTTAAAAAGAAGTCGACAGTGTCTAATTGATGGTTCTTCAGCCCTGCCTACAAGACAGAGAGAAATGAAAGGTCCTTATTCACATTTCCATACTGGGTAGTGTCACAGAGAGAAAAAGAGAAATCTGATTAAAGCATTTATCAGATTATTCAGAATTCTGAGATATCTCAGTTTCCATGCTAGAAGAGATCTGGGGCCATATTCTCAAAGAATCTTAAGGCTAAAACTAGCTCCTAACAGCCAAATTTAGGAGAAACTCCTAAAAAAAAATGGGCACGCCAGTCGTAACTTTAGGACTCCTAACTTCTTGGGATAAGAGTAATTCACAAAACTAAAGTAGCACCTAAGTCTGGGACAGCTTAGGGGTACTCAAGAGGACTTCTAAGTCACTAAGACCAACTCCTAACACATCGCGATTGCATGTATTACGTCCTTAATCTTTCGAAACGCACGTGAAATATAATTTATTTCAGCATCCCTCATTAAGGAATGAATATGCAGCTTACAAGGAATGCAAACACGCCACCAAAACGCATGTTAAAATACATGCAATTTTTACGGTCAAGTTTATTTTGTGTACTTCTACTCTTTCTACATGTGCTCTCAAACATGCAGTAAAAACGGTGCAACATTACTTTATCATTTAACCGCGAGTCTCGTTACCGTTTCAATTGAGGCTTGGGATCTCCGTTGAGATCACGCTCCCGCAGCATGCAGCACAGATGACGCCCACCTGTCACTCATTAGCCAATCACCGTTGGAAATGCAAGCAAGCTCGTGCATGAGAGATGACGTCAACCATAGCAACACAGATTTTATTTTATCCTAAGAGTTGCCTTTTATCTTAGCTAAAATTAGGTCTCAGAGGCATTGTGAATTACTTTTAAGAAATAACTCCTACATAAAAACTTTTAGTGCGGTTTAGGAGTACTACTAAAGTTAAGATAAGATTCTTTGAGAATATGGCCCTTGATCTTTGAGGCCCATTAATATGTTCTACAGAACTAATAGCCTATGGAATGAAATGTCTGTTCATGAATTTCCATGATGAATAATGTGGTAAAAGGTGAATAATCGGACTGAAATCTGCTTTGACTGACAAAACTGGGAGGCCCCCTTACTTGCAGAGCATGGATGGGGATGGAGCAACGCCCCCAGGCATTGAGGTGGCAGAGAGAGTCAACGGTGCCAGCACTGCCAAATACCATTAGTCGGTTCAAGAGCTCCTCCTGGGAAACACCAAACAGCACCAGCGAAAGGCCTGATTCTAGAAAATATCACAGCAGATACAAATTCATAACCTGCCTCAAGTTCAATTACTGAACATTACTGATGTAATCATGACATGTATTTATGCGTCAGATATCTAATAGCACCATTTTCTTGATAGAGTTTCTTTAACACTGCACAAAATAATCTAGAATAACTGCAAAAAATCATAGCAATCTAAACAGAAAGTTTGTAATCCTGAGGACTTCTGAATATTAGGCTAGTCTAATTAAATCTCTCATGTCCATTCAATGTTTCCAACTTGCAGTGTGTTTTTAGCTTGCCATGAAGTTATTATTGAATTAAATCATGGAGGGCCGCCATGGCCAGAAATGCCAGGGCCATTCAAGTGACAACAGTAACAACATCAACAACAACATCAAAATTATCATCTAACCTTTTAGAAGTAGACAATGTTGCTCTCCAGAGCAGAGTTGGATAGGCAGGCTTGGTGTGTCTGTGTAATGACTGGTGATATTTTGACTCGCCAGGTCCATGTAGACTACCACGGTGCTTTTGTTAAAAGGACTTACAACAGTAAGAACGGCTGAGAACTTGGAAACAGAGAGCATAACTGGTGTTGCCTGAGTTGGGATTTCCTCAATGACAAAGCCATACCACAGTCTTTCGCTATCCCTTGAGAGTTCTACTGATGTTATGATTTCTCTGGACTCTCTATGAGGGCAATCCTTGTACCATGGTGAAACTGGCAACTGCTGGGACAGAGGGGTGGGCAACTTGGCCCTACTGTTCAATGATGTCAACTGAGACTCCCAGGAGCTGACAAAAAGATTCAAGATCATTTACTGTATGTGATTTCAACTGCCAAAAAACTATCCAGTAGACATACATGAAATAATTACAAAAGCAAATACTCTACCAATCATTATGGAAGGTCAAGTTTAGAGCCGAGTGACTGTGAGAAGAACTCAAAAGATCCTCTTGATCAATGGTATCTTGTGGTTGGAGAGGAAGATGACTGTAAACCTTCGGACTATGCAAGTGATCTGGATAAGTCCTACAACAGAACATTCAATTCAGTGTGGAGTTGAATACTGTTCCTTCTTCTGGCAGTTATCTACGTATAATAATATTCAAAATAACATGGGGAACAGTTTCATCAATTAAATTCACACAAATTCATTCAAGAGAAAAGCTGAGGCTAGAACATGAAACAAAAAGTCTGAATTCTAGAGTACAAATCTTCACAAGCCAGTTAGTCAATAGGAAAATGCATCCTATTTCAACTTGAATGTCCATCTTGAACAGTTAATGAAAAATACTACCATGAAATACAGACAAAAGTTAATCACAGGTGTCATGAATTTAAAAATTCAAAGTCTCATTTTTTTTTCAAATTGTTTTTTTTTTCATATTGGTGTTCATTCATATTAGTATTCATTCACTAACTAGACACTTCACTCAGACACAGAGTTGAGAAAGTCAAGTGTGGTTGAGAAAGTAAAAGCAGTCACTTAATTTGTTTTGCCTTAATTACCTGAAATATTCATTTAGGTCAACAGCTATTACTATATTAAGGCCAGTTACTGCAACAGCCATGCCAAGATCTTGCGATATCTCCAGAAGACAGAAATCAGACGTCCAGTCTACCTCTTTGGGGAACAGTGCAAAATCCACAGTGGCTAGATGCTGCCCCTCAGTGCTGTCAAACATGTCTGTGAGCTAGATGTTAAGATAACAATGTGCCTTGTCCAATGCTCCAAATAATCATTTGAGAAATCAACATGGCAGGACAGCAATAAACTAGCTGAAGAACAAAGAACAATGTCTCACTATGGACAGTACACATATTAGAAGGATACATGTGGCTCCAGAGTTGGTAAGAACAAAAAGTATTCCCCGACAGATTTGATAGTCTTCACATTTCTGTGAGGCACTATGTGGCAGAATGATGCTGCAAATAGATAGGATTTCTGGAGTGGCATACTCTCTCTGCCACAGCAGCTGCACCAAAACACAGGAGTTCAGCAGAAAAAAACACCGGCTGTCAGAAAAAGACAGCAGCTTTATGGACACCAAATCTGTCAAACCTAAAATGAGATATTAAGCCTTGTTAAAAAGAGAGTAAACAGGGAAACCCCTTATGACTAATGCTATGACAAAAAGAAATTAACTTCATTCATCAGATATTATTAAAATGTAGCTACTGTGTTAAATATCTATAGTACAACAATGCATGTGATCAGGTGAGAACATTTTCAGAATTTGGGTGAAAGGAGACAGTATAACTCTAATAAGAAAATAAACTCTATCCTACCCCAGAACTCCTATAGTAAATACTACAGTGTTTTGAATCCTTACTATAGGCTAGGCCAGAGGTTCCCAAACTGTGAGGCGGGCCTCCCCAGGGGGGCGTGGAATGATTTGAGGGGAGGCGCGGAAAGTGACCCAAAAAAGATAATTTTCAAAGATAATGCAATTGTTAACATTATGAAATTGAAATAATCATAGAAGAGATGATAAATGTTTTGGATAGTGGAAAGTATTATGTGTATTGTACCAAACTTCATAGCCTAATTAATGTTAGCAACAGTGCCACCAACTATAAGAGCTATAGCTCTTTAGAATGGATTCCGTTTTGCTGTATTTTTATTGATAACTCTTTGCATTGCATAGTATAGCACCACTACCAGTATTTGAAATGATTGTTGCAGCAGGTAGGCGAGGGGGGGCGCGGAGGTGTCACTGTTTTCAGAAGGGAGGCCCACATTGATGGAGTTTGGGAACCCATGGGCTAGGCTATAGGTCCTGTAGTATACTACAATATGTAATAACTTTCTACAATATTAAATAATTTCTATAACATCTATCCCAATATACTATACCAGTAAGTTTATTACCATGACCCCTGGCAGATAGGTCAGCCCCCTGTAGGAAGGAGTTTTTCCTTCCCCTATTGCTCTTGGGTGCCCCTTGGCCTACCCTGCCCACTCATCTAATCCATCAACCAACCAACCATCCACTGTATCCAACTAACCAACCATCCAACCCCAACTGATACTTATGTACTTAATGTACTTATTTAAGTAACAGAAGTACATTAAATGCACAAATAGACTGAAACTAGACATCATTTCACTGCATGTTTTTTTTACCCCAGTAATCATATGCATCTGACAAAACTGTCTTGATCACACAGTAAGTGCTGCAGTTCCAAATTTGTCAGTAAAAGTAATCAGACCCCAGACTTAGCCCAAGTCCATTATGAACTTTTGTATTGAATTAGATTACTCACTCATCTCCTTGCTCTCAATCATATTCCTAAGCATAATTGGTGAACAGACAGACTCCAACGGGACCGACTTGAGGTTTTCAGGGTCAACTGTGTATAGTCTGAGGTCAAATGTTGACCCCACTGTAATAAGTCGATACACTCCATTGGAGCTGCTCTGTAGGCGTACTGTCGTTTCCTCCCATGCAAAACTAAAAACAAGAAGTTGTTGTTAAGGCATATTTTAGCCTACTGGAGGCCTACTATCAGTGTCACTGTGCAAATCTTTTAACTTACTCCGAATATGTGTCCCCCGACATGGTGATAGATGTTCCGCTATCAGAAACATCTGTTAAGGTTATGATGCTTCGACTTCTACTCAAACAACATATCAAAGGACGACTTTCTTGGTCCAGGTTTTTAGCAAGTTTGGCTTTTGCGATGTCATCCACTTGAATGCTTAAATTAACGTTTCTATCTGACAACAAGGCGACATCCACCACTACATTTCTGAGTGAGTGTAGTGAAGCCATGGCTATATACACTGTAAGTCACTACACAGAAAACAACACTAAAATGCTGTGCTCATTTTTATAACGTTACCACTACATGCGAGACCCAGTAACTCGATGTTCAAAACAAACTGATACGGAAGCTCATCATCATGTGACAGAAACAGTCTGTCACGAGGTCTACACTGCTGTCAAAGTAAAAGCAGACACGGTTGGATTTGGTAAAAGCAGAGCCAGTTTACAAACTTCTCTGGTAAAAGCAAGGCGAATTCCAGGAGCGCTGACAGCATGTTTACGGAACTTCTGATACACGCTGCAGTGCAGGCCAACTTTGAACAAGATGGGTTGGCAGCCAGCAATTTGAAACGAGCAGCGCACTTTTATTTTGAAGAAATCTCTTTAATCGCCATCTTGGCCCAGTAAGTCTTGACACATAGAAATATACAGAAGCAGAGCATAGACAGAAGGTCGCAGTTCTATTCGTCTTGCTCTAGTATGGCGGTATTTGAAAAATGGAAATCGTAAGCGGTATTACAGCGACAGTTAGCAAGCTACTGGAATTCTCCGGACTGTCTACGAAGAATGTGTCCGGGAGTAAAAATATGGAAGAAAAGGCATTAGAGGTTTATGGTAAGTCGTCATTGAAGTTGTTCATGCTAACGCAACTGATAACGTTACACACAGCATCGATAACAACGTTATCACAGAAGTCAGTGTCCTAGGGTCAGAGCTGTTACATTATAACGTTAGCTAACAGATTCTAACGTTAGTACTAACTCTGACTTTAAGTTCGAGTTGTCTGCAAGAGGTCTGCAACCGATTAACGTTATATTTTTAAGGGACATTTTTGGTTTCATATCGGCAGAGCTAGGGACAACATGGACGTTATCGATACGTGACGGTGCAGTTAGGCCTAAGTAAAATCTAACGTTGAACATCTTCATTCGTCTGAGATGAAAAAGATGTGCATTCCTCACAAGTGAATCAGTGTGCCTAACGTTAGTCAATGTCAAGTCATCATTAATATGGACACCAAGATATTTGAAAGTTTCTACTCTCTCCTCCTCTTGCGCCATTAATATTAAGCAGCTGTTAACGTTAGGCATTTTCGGATTGCGCCTGAAGTGACGAGAGTTGTTATCATGACATCAGAGTTTTAGTTTGCCTACTTAAATGAGGCCAAGCATTGCTGCACCAGCAAACTTGCCAACGAGTGATGTTGAGCCATACAGTAAGATGTGTACAGAACTGAGGCATAATAAATAATAGCCCAGATCACAATCATTAGCCAGTTGTTTGACTGGAACGCTTTGAGGTTGGACCTCGTAGGCTTCAAGCGGGATATGTCTATGTTTCTGGAATGCAGCATAGGCCATTTCTAGCCTAGAACTCTAGACGTACCCCTAGCGGTAGCAAATTTTAATTTGCACAGCAGGTAGGCTACGTCTTAGCCTGACATAGCCCGACCATAATACTGCTGTTCATCCGTATTCATGGTCTGGGGGTTCTTTAACCTGACGCGATTATACTGTGGAGGGGAGGGCATTCACTTCTGGTTTGAAACGATTGGACAGCTCGTCTAATCAGCTTCGCTTATTGGCCGGTAGACTCTCTACCGATGTAAACACGCCCCAGAGGACCGTTCCCAGACCATGGATAGATACAGACGGCAAGTACGGTTAACGCCCCCAAAATGCGAGGGTGGAGTCAGCGTGGGGGATAACAGAGGCCAATTTAACATTATGGTGTAAAAAAACAAGACTAGATTGTCGTCAGTATCGCGTTTGGAGGGGTGTCAAGTTCAGAATTCACATCGGACCATCTGACCATCATTACTACCTTCAGGCATTGCCCTCAAAAATGTGTCTGGCTCCTTGTAGATGGTGCTCAGTGTAACTTGTAGCTTAGCATGCCATTGACTCCTTCACTAATTTAGGGTTTGTTTTCCCCCACATGGGGGACACGAGGAGCTGATTTTATGGGCGTGCCCGGACTTGCCGTCTGTATCTATACGGATGAACATTCGTATTATGGGCGGGCTATGTCAGGCTAGGTACGTCTAGAGGCCACTGATAGAAACCCGTTGTATCCTTCCTCTGGCGGCGGATAACCAATCACAGCGCAGTATGTGTACAGGAAATCGTAAGGCGGGCTTTGTACGATGACGACAGCCCTGCTCAAATCAGAGCAGAATCGTCTTTGGCTTTAGTTTTGGACGAATTGCACTTGTCGTTTTCTTTGAAAGTGAAACAAGAAAGTGCACTGAAGTTTTTTGTTTTGAAAAAGATGTCTTTGCCGTGTTACCGACGGGCTACGGGGAAAAGTTTGATATACCAGCTGGTACCAGTGGCCGGAACGCTAGCCTATTACGTGGAGAGGCAGTTTGAAAGACAACGCAATCACCCGCCCCTCCATTGCGGTACAGTCTATCAGTGGTCTTCAGACTATACATTCTTATGATATAGTCTGGCATGTCAGGCTAGGCCATTTCGCCCATAGATATAGAACCTTAATGAAGTAGTCCGAAGGGAACCGAAGTCACGCTAACTTCCGGTTTAGCAATGGGACCTTTTGGCCTGAGAGTGAATGGACCATGGAGGTATTAATAAACCTGGAGAAACATACCAAGTCCCGCCTCCCATTCATTCCAATGTGGAATGCTAGGCTAGTGAATTCATCCAAAATTGAACAAAATTTTCAGTTGTCAAGATGGCGTTTCATGGAGCTCACTTCCGACTCCATTTCATTAGGCCAATGAGGGCCCATGTTACTAATGGAGATGAGGGCGGCACCAGGCGGCACACACCTGATGTGCACAGGGAGCTCGTTAGCATGAGCTGAAAGTGTAGCATTAACCAATCAGCATATGTCAAATGGAGTCGGATATGATGTCATTTCTGGAAAATGGCGACGAGGAAGTGCAATGCTAATTGGCACAGCTAACCAGCCAAATCCTGACCCCCTGGAATGGACAGATAAACTTGACTTTCTGGTCCACTTTGATTTATAACCTGAGTCAAACATATTTTGCATGTGAACCTACCTATGGCTCGATAGGTCCCATTGCTAAACCGGACCAGACCAAAGATCCACGACGAGACAGGCAGCGACGTTCTTAAACCTGGACGTTCTAAAACTGAGAAACGGCGATTTGTCATGTTAAATCTTTTGCAACGGCTTGCAACTGTTTGCAACAACCTGCGACGGTTGATTCACACCACTGCAACTCCTCTCTAAAACCGTTTCATCTCGTCACGGATATTCAGCCTGAATTGGCCTTTAGCGTGACATGGTTCCCTATTGCTCCCCAGCATGGCTTGGTTTAAAGGGGTCATATTATGCCTTTTTCAAGCTAACCTTTTTAGCTCTAACGATCAGAAGAGGCAACGCTTATAAAGTCAAATTTCGTGGAATTGTCACGTTATTCCTACATGGAAAAGGCTATTTCGGGAAAAAAAACTTGAATTCTTTAGCTCCATCTATAGTCTGAGCGAATTAGGGTTGAAGGTGGAAGTAAATATAGCCAAAGCATATTTGGTATCAATTGAACCGCAATTTTATGTAGATTTAGGATATCAGGTGCCTGCAGAGCCAAGATTTTCCAGAAAAAAGTTATTGAGCTTTGAGTGGACCATTAGTCCAAATGAATGGGATTCGGGTGGATTTTGTACTACTACTACATTTTGGCCTGAAGCATGAAGGGAGGACTAATTTCACCATACATCCCATACATTTTCTGAAAGCAAACACCTTCAGGATATTACATAGCATGATATGTTTGCCATTGAGGTATGCTCCACCCTACTCATTACAATAAATCCCAAAAATTAAGAAATTTGGCATTTGAAAAATTGGCCATTTTTGGTGACATTTAGGCCAGTGGCATGTAGGGGAAACATATTAGACCCCATAAACTATATATTTTCTGAAAGCTTATATGCCCAGGATTCCACCTGCAAAATCTTTTCCACATCCTACCCCCTTTATTATTCTAAAGCTTATGCCTATTTTGGTGGAATATTTAAAAATATGGGCATTTCTTGGACAAAAGTGCCTATGGAATATATTAGAAAGTAATAAACCTTGACAAGTAATACTTTTCTTGAAAGCAGGGGGCTTTAGGATCTCAGTAAACATAAATTTAGACAGGTTCCACCTCCTTCCTTCCCTTGATACTCATTTATAGGTCAGCGGGTATTGGTGATTTTGGTGTATAGCCAATGTATTTGGAGCTGAGGCGTTGAGAGGAAGCTATTCTACCCCTTATGCTATATCTTTTCCGAAAGCTTACACACACAGGGTGTCATTTAAAGTGAATTGAGACAGGTCCCACCCTCTTAACCTCTTCACTATCCATGTATAAGGGTGCATTTGGGGCTAATTTGACTAGCGTATAGCTCATTAGCATATTAAAATTATTTTTCAGGAAAACTTGTAATACAAAAAAATGCTACTTTCCATGGATACTTTCATTATATAAAGTTTTATTTTGATAGGACCAAAGGAAAAAAATAGCCCTATTCAGACCCATATAATACTCTTTATACCATGGCCTATTCAAAGCCCTATAATTTTTTCCCAGTACAAATTGGTGCTGCAGGCACCCCAAATTCTTAATCTACAGAAAATTCTGCTTCAAATGATACAAAATATGCTTTGGCTATATTTACTTCCACCTTTGACCCTTTTTTGGGCTAATTCGCTTAGACTACTAAAGGATTTGGTAAAAGCAAGGCGAATTCCAGGCGTGTTCATGATCAGACAGCTTGAGGAGCGCTGACAGCATGTTTACGGAATTTCTCTGACGTGATACACGCTGCAGTGCAGGGCAACTTTGAACAAGATGGGTTGGCAGCCAGCAATCCGCAGCCGGTTGTGGAGTTGCTGGATTCGATTGGAAAGTTTTGTAATGTGTAAATTGGGGTGGGTCACTAGCCAAAAAACAACGTTGGGAACCCCTTATCTATCTACGCTACATAACTTTTCCCTGTGCATGCACAAGGTGCAAATCAGCACAAGTGAGAGAAGCAGATGATGGTGAGTTTATTCATGGAAGTGTGGTCATGTGTGTGTTTTTTTTTTTTTTTTTTGTGTAGATGTTATCCGCACTATTCGGGATCCAGAGAAACCCAACACGCTGGAAGAGCTAGACGTTGTTTCTGAGAAATGCATTGAAGTTCAAGAACTTGTGGATGATGAATACCTCATTATTATCAAGTTCTCTCCTACAGTACCCCACTGTTCTCTGGCTACATTGATCGGTATGTACACTGTATAGGGAGGGAAAGGGAAAAACAGAGATCCTAGTGGTAGTGTTCGTAAGCCAAGAGCCATACAATTGGAAATCGCATAGATCCGACTTTCAAAAAAATGTTGTGTATTTTGGAACTATCTACTACCTAATATCGGAGAACAGATTCTGAAAACAACTTTTGATTGGCAGAGGTTGGAGACAATGCAGATATCTGATTAGATTTCAGCACCACAAATCATAGAGGAATGCATTGAAGCCATTAAAGGTATAATCCAGAGTGAATCAACACGCAGCCTTGCTGTTTTATACTGCTATGCGCCACTGAAAACCACTTCAATGATTGAATTTCGTGTATTGTAGACCGAGTTTGCGAAACGGCAGCTAACACTAACTGAATGAGGCATGTCAAAAACGAAACCTAATCGATTTGCTTTCGTTTTGAAATGCCCCATTCTGTTATCGTTAGCTGCCATTTCGCTATCTCAGTCTGCGTTGCATGAAATCGAATGATTGAGGTGGCTATCAGTAGCGCTTGGCATGATAAAACATAGGGCTACGTGTTGATTCACTCCGGATTTTTCCTTTAACATCGGTGGGTTCCCCAGTTTATTTTAATATGCAACATGACTGAATAGACCTAGAGATATTTTACTGAGATGAGTGGGTAGGCCTGTAGATGGATGTAGAGCCGCAATAATGTTAGAATTTTCATGTTACAATTCATGTTACAATTCAAAGCCAAATTTCTCCCGGACCACTCATCACAGCAACTAGCGAATTACACCATTGGAGAGCTCAATTTCAGGTATTATGCAAATATCTGTGTAACTAATGCTCCGCAAGTAATCTGACAGCGAAGAATAGGTATGAATTTGGGGGGGCATGGTGCGGCTGTCGGTCGGTCGGACAGAGATGTCTCCCGTCCCACCAGTCACGTGTCTGCGCCCCACAGTTTGAGAAACGGTGCCCTAGTGGAATAGTGGTGATCTTCATTTGCTCTACTAAAATAATTGGGTGCATCACCATAAACACCATAAACCCTAAACACCATACACAGCTGCATCTGCTGTGCACGATCCTCGACCTTCAACTATCCCAATCTGTCAAATTGGGATGATTCAAAGTGGGTTCTCATGGGGAGGTCGTCATGGGATTTCCAGTAATATGCCTCTCCGCTTAGGAACGCAACCACGAAGGTTGCTGTGCCTACTTTCCCTCCCTAGTGTAGGAGTAGTAGTTTTTAATGAGTGAAAGCGTTTAAAATTAAGCTTCATTTGGACCATTTCAGACATAAAACTGATGGTTTCATAGATAATTAAAAAGATTCATTGGACAATTTCAGAGACATATACTTAATAGGTAATTAAAAAAAATAAATAAGTAAAAGGACGTATTCAATTATGAGGGTTTTTCCCCCTTTGTCATCTTTTTACCTACTGCTATTTTATTGCATATTTTACATAAGTCTATGACATTAACGATCTTGCAAAAACCCACATTAAAAAAGTACAGTAGATATTGTGCTTAAAGGAATAGTTTACCTCTTTAAGAAAATTGGTTATTCACCTCCTTTCTCTGAGTTACACATGTTGGTAAAAGCATTTTGGTGTCAGTGCTTGTGTTTTCCTAGTATGGCATCCCCAATTTTTAGCTTTAGCTTAACATAGGTGCTCGAATGTAATGTTTCCAGATAGCAACTCTTTGGCAACTTTACTTTCCAGCGCCTATGCTAAGCTAAAGGTAGAATTGGGGTTGCCAGACTAGGACAACAAATACACCAAGACCAAAATGCTCTTGTCCACATATGTAACTCCAGGTAAGGGGTTGAATGACCAATTTTCATTAAGAGGTGAACTATTCATTTAAAAATAAAATAAGAATGTGTTTGACATGATTTTGAGAAGGAAGATATTCTGTAAATGAAGTTCTAATGACTTTTCTCTTCATCCCTCGCGCGACTAGGCCTTTGTCTTCAAGTCAAACTCCAACGATGCTTACCATTTAAGTACAAGGTGAGAACTTTCCATTTGTGCTCCTAGATTATAGATTTAGGACTGGGTGTGGAATGAGGTGGCATAAAACTAGTATAGATTTAATCCTAATCTTATGTTCTATGCACTTTTTACAGTTAGAAATTTACATTTCTGAAGGAACACACTCAACTGAGGAAGACAGTAAGCAGTCAATTCATCCCTCTAATGTTAATATATAAAAATATACTTATGTAACTGTATGAAAGCATTCAAATGAAAAAATGCTGTATAGGAATGTCAGACATGTTTTCAATGGATGTGTACTTTTGTTCCCCTGTAGTTAATAAACAAATCAACGACAAGGAGAGGGTAGCTGCTGCAATGGAAAACCCTAACCTGCGGGAAATCGTCGAACAGTGTGTTACTGAGCCTGATGACTAGTGGTTTTATTTTACTCCCATGTTACTGTCCTTGACTACTGAAATCATAGCTCTGAGGTATCCCTGTGTTATCAATCTTCCTAAGATTCTGTGTGATGCTGCCTTTTTCCATAAATTGTGTAAAACAGTAGGCTACATCTTAATATAGTGCACTACAATTAAACATTGCTATTCTAGCTGCAGAACATTCAAACTCCACTCTGGTGTGCGCAGAAAATTCCAGAAAAGTGAATCAAAATTTTGTAGTAGGTGAAATAATTTTGTAGGTTTAAAGGTAGCTCCAGACCAAAGATCCGCGACATGATGGGCTGCGACGTTCTATAAACCTGGACGTTCTAAAACTCTGAAACTGCGATTTAACATGTTAAATCTTTTGCGACGGCTTGAAACTGCCTGCAACAACCTGCAACGATTCATTCACACTGTCGCAACTCTGTTCTAAAACCGCTTCGTCTAGTCATGGATCTTCAGTCTGAATTGCCCTTAACATGCAGGTTTTGATAACAATATATCGTATTAACATTTGAACTTTGTCATACCATTCACTTTTTTTCATGATTTTACTGCTCCAGTAAGCTACACATGTTGTCAGCATTCCTGAAAAGAAATTTATATTGTATTGACTTATGTAAATGTAAAGATCTACTATTTTAATAAAAAAAAAAATCATTTGCTTTTATAAGAATGTTTGTGTTTCATTGATTATTTGATCCCATTTTATTACAAATAGAAAAAGGAATCATTAATTCTGAGAGCTTCCTTGCAATGGTCTTTTATATACACCTATTGTCCTGCATACAATAGGGGCTTTATAGTGTTATGTCATGGCTTCCCGTAGATACAGATTCAATTTCATATGCATTATTATTACCATGTTAGATGAAAGAGCCAACGAAATTGAGACAATTTGTGTGTGAAATAATGTAATTGGGATAAACAATTATTTCAAAAGGTACAGTACATATTTTGTTCAAAACTATAAAACCATTCCTTCACGTAAACTCTGAGTAAAACTCTCCATTCTTCATAGACAAGCCAATGAAAGTAGAGTGTGAATAAACAGCATAACCTCAAAAACAAGAAAAAGACTATATGTGACAAAGTCCAAACCAAATGATGAGTCCTGTATCTTGGCATTAATCATTTCTCAACCATACAAAGTTGATTTAGTTTACCTGCAGAGAACTTACCTCGAATCATATTCCTTGATCTTGTGAATGTCAGGATGGTTGTGACCATCACTGGCATCTAGTGCGGCCAAATCAGACATGCATAAAGTAGAACCACAGCACAATCTTATAATGTTTGAGTGTACTGAGCAGATTAAATATATATTTTTTTATTATTTCAGCAAAAATCTATGTATGAAGACTGACTGGCTATTCAAGCAAGATTGGAAAAAAAAAATGTGACCTGACCCACATGGCTCTTTTACTGCACTGCACATACTCGCTAGAGCTCTACATGTTTGTTTGTTTGTTCCCCTGATTGGTCGTAGTGTTATCCTCTTGCAGGCAGAGGCAGTTTGAAAGACAACGCTGACTCCATCTCTAGAATTGAGCCATGGTCCATCCCTCATGGCCAGACTATACATCATATGTTATAGTCTGGCTTGTCAGGCTATACGCTTAGTCCAATGGAGTTTCAATTTGAGGTTCACTGTGCATCAATATTTTGTAGTGACAAGGTCCACTTAACCAGCAATCAGATGGTCGGAAGGTCAAACCCATCAATCAAAATTTGGTCACTCAGAGTGAGGGCATCACGCAGACACAAGTAATTTCTCCGAAGCCCTAGTGTTTATCCTTCCCAAAAACATTCTCTGAGTGGAAGTGACTATAGCAATACAAGACAGATATCAGTTATGAAGAGATCGAGCTAGCTATAAAATAATTAAACACATCCAATTGCAAAAAGGGTGGCATACACAATCAATAAACTATTGTCCTACAATGATCTTTTCTGTCTTTAGCCGGTCGCGTTACATGTTATCAGTCTTTAGAAATAAATGGATTTAATAAAAAGCAGACAATGTACCTGCTGATTTATAGAAATAAGTGCATTGAAGATTTATAAATATAATTAATGCTAAGATCTTTTCTATTTTTATACAGAACATGCAGACATTGGTTTCAGATTCAATCACATTATCAGGCAGAAACCCATTAAGGAAAGTAGCTCAAGATACACCATACAAGGAAATGTACTTCTTCTCACAGACACACCAATTAGGCCTATATCATCAGCACCTCTGCTCAGAATTTTGATCACGGTGACCCATATACCCAAATACATATGTAGACATATGTTCAGTTTAATCCAGAAGAGTACAGTACTGGAGGTTCAAGTTTGCTATAAAAGGCAGCATGCACGATACATTGTCATTCCACATGTTGAAGTCACACGCAGAGAAACACCCTCATTGGCCGAGATGAAAATCACAGAACCTCTTCTCAAGATCAAATCAGAGAAGGAAGGGAGAGCAGCAGCAATTGCCTCACCACTGACCACGAGCAGAATGCCAGCACTGTCCACAGGGCTTATTGTGTACTCCTTTACAGTAGCAGGGATCTGGTCAACAACAAAGGGCAAATGATAAGGTAAACACACACAAAACCAACTAACAAACCGCAATCTTCAGCAATCTGCCCTTCGAACCATAACTTTGCTCTCATCATCACCGCCATCATGATAATGACAATTAATTACCAACAGAATGTAGACACATGCATAAACTACTTTAAATAGTGGTAATAAGAAACAGAAAACAAATTAAAAAATGGCCAAACAGCAAATTCAGGGTGTATTCACAGTTGAAAACATGTTCAATTAAAAACATTTTAAATTTAATAATATTGACTGACCTGAAACAGACAAAGCTTACTATTTGACTGGAGAGAAAAGAGATTTTTGGCCTCTCTGAAGTGTATGGTTTTAACTGTCTATTAACATTTTCCAAGTCTGGCTGTAAAGAGCTAGCCTGACATAGCCCGACCATAATACTGCTGTTCATCCGTATTCATGGTCTGGAGGTTCTTTAACCTGACGCGATTATACTGCGGGGGGGGGGGGGCATTCACTTTTGGTTTGAAACGATTGGACAGCTCGTCTAATCAGCTTTGCTTATTGGCCGGTAGACTCTCTACCGATGTAAACACGCCCAAGAAGACCGTTCCCAGACCATGGATACGGATGAACATTCGTATTATGGGCAGGCTATGTCAGGCTAGTAAAGAGCCAAAGTGAGTTGCATTTCCATTGCATATTTACAGACCAATGTCTTTCAAGACTGGTAACCCTTAGCCTGGCCATAACCAGCCCTTCGGTCTACACCGAGGGTCTGGGATTCTGTCCGTTGACCTCATTCTTATCAACCCCTACTCATTGCAGTGCAAGAATACCATTGGCAATGGTTCCAATTGTTTAGAATTTAAACATCTCCAGAAAGCAATTGTTTCTCAATAGCCGAGATCGACATCAAGATGTACTCTCCTACGAGGAGAAGCGTAGACCAAGGGGCTGGTTATGACCAGGCTATGTAACCCTAGGTTAGCCAAGAAAATAATTTCTTCAAAACACATTTGAGACACAAATTGGCATGGCAGTATGCCTCAGTTAAAATCTACCCGCCCGTTATTTAAGTAAGTAAGAAAGTAATTTGCACGTCCTCAAGACTCTCAAAATGACCCTGAAAAAATAAATCAATCCATATATATAGAAATTATGATGTGTACATTCTGATCAAATGAAATGTTATTGTTTTTATTTGTCAGTAAATTAGCATTATTTGTGTTAGATATCTAATTACCTCAATCCTCATAACTGAGAAGTCAGGAACAGCAGGATCATAAAGGTGAACAAGGGGATCTGAACCGTCTTGAACACATGGGAAAAGCTTTGAGGCAGCTGGACTAGGGGTGTAGTTGAGCATCTCGCACAGTGTGTTGACATCAATATATTTAGGAGTTAATCCAGCACGCACAGTGTTGTCTGAACAGGCCATGCACTCAATACAATCTGATAGAAGAGAAGAGAAAAGGTAGATTCAGTGCTACTATTAGTACTACTACTATACTACTACAACAAACTATTTGGGTCAAATTAGTTTTCCTTCAATCATGTAAACTTGATTGGACTTAAGTTGCACTCTTGAGTGGTGTAAATATCTATATATCTAGCAGTAAACCTTTGCGCTTCATCCCATTCATTACCTGCCAGCAGTTTGAAGTCACTTCTCATCTACTATTTTGTCTGCCTCATAAGATAATTGCCATTTTTTTGGCCATTTGCATAAAATGTACTTCTACCACTTCTACATCATCCTGTCTTTCTTCCTATCTTATTGGCCAATCACAGCACTAATGAAAACAACAAAAACACTTCCACCTTAAACAAAAATTGGCATCTACTGGAAGCAGACGGTCTTACAAGGGTGCAGGGATTCACCCTCGAATTCCTCTTGGTGTATGTCTGTGTGTATGTGTGTCTGAGGGTGGGGTGAAGTGAGTAAGCCAGTCTGCTTCCTGCACATGCCAACACCTGGCCACGTTTTTTCTTTTTATTTCCCAAAAACACTGTGAAATGACTTGGGCAATCATCCTATGAGCCCGACGATGTGTCTTTCTTTTTAAACATTATGGTTTAGCATACCTCAAGTCTGCATCATACATACAGTACCTGCAAACTAATCACCTTTCGGCAAAATTCACCATTTTCAACTTAATACAAAATAGGTAATTTACATGAATCGTGTAGATCCAGAGTTTTGTAGTATGATCCTATCTGGCCCGTGGCCTATTTCTTCTTTCAGGTTTACTCTTCTTCTTCTTTCTTCTGATTATGGTACATGTAAAAGTAGCGACATTATTAATGTGCTATTATTATGAACAAACCTCCACTCAAGTAAGCATGTGGTTCACTGGCCCCCAGGAACATGGCTTGGCCCGGCTCCAGAATGATGTGGTTGAGAAAATAGATGGAGAAGCATCCAATATCTCCTGGGTACTGAGAATTCAATCGTAGCAAAAGTTTCCCAAGACTTGCTGTTGTCTCTTTACCGGCTTCTTCTATGAAAAGAAAAAAATATGCACACAGATGCTTGACCACAGACAACATAGGTTTATTAGTCTCCGTTCAGTGATTGTATTCTGCTTTCTGCACTAAACTCGTCATGAAATTGAGAAGTCTCTGAACCATTTAGAATTTTGTGGTCTATAAAATATAGTTGTTGAACAGTTGTTGAATAACTCAGAGAAGTCATGCCAATTGTCATCCTAGTACTGGTGTATTTCTTAGACATTAAGAAAAGACAACATGAGAAATATTTACCATCATCTGTGATTCTTTTTACCAGCATGTTGAGTTGATCAACAAAAACTTTCTTCTCACAATTCATCATTCTGGTGAAGCACATCTTCAGAGCCTTGGCAGCAAGTTGTGGGTCTCCAGCACTGTTCTGTAATTCCTCTGAGGCTTCATTTCCTACAAGTGTGTAAAACTCTGGAACATCTGAAAAACACCGCCAACCACAAGGAATGTCAACATGATTAAAACGCACTGAATTTAGCTGCAAGCTCTGATGAAGCAATTCTTTTGCAATATGTGTATTGTGCTAGGATATTATCCTGGCCTATACACCAAATATTGGTAGTTATGTGCTGGAATGCATAGCGTTTGTTGTCAATTACAAAGATTTCAGCCCTACCTCCGCTTACTGTTTTCATAATCCTACCAATAGATCCCTGACAGTTCTGCTAAATGAGAAATTGAGTACTAGGTGGCACTACTGATGGCCAACTTATATCAAGTCTCTGAGGAGAGTGTTGAGTATGTCACATGATTTTTTTATTTTATTTTTTTTCAGATAATTTTTTGGTTTATGGTCCTTATTGGGGTCATTTTGAGAGTCTCTTGATGACGTGCAAAATTACTTTCTCACTTTTTAAAATATTGGGCGGGTAGATTTCAAAGTCGTCACAGTCATGGCCAACCCCGAAAATGGGGTGGTCTGATACAGTTTTTGGGGAATAACTCAGGAACCGTACCACCTCAGCCAACAAAATTTGGGCTGTATGTAGGTCTCAAGGACTCCATGGTATTTAGACATGACAGTATAGCGCGCTGCAATGAGAAAGCGTCTATTGACAGAAAAATATGGCTAAATTGGTCATCCTGAAGTGTTGTGCCCCAAAGGCTGTCAAGTTTTTGTGCAGTGTCCTGCAAATCATACCGAACTATCTGGCTACATGAAACTCAGTGAACATGGAGAAATGAACACGAGTAAGTGACATCAGAATTTTGGACATAGGAACTAATGTTTTAAGTGAGCCCAAATTATATTTATCAGTGGAGACCATTTTCAACACAATGGATGGATGGATGCTGCTAGCTCCACAGTACACAGTACCCCACAGTAATGTTTCTCCAAATTGTATTTTGCACCTACATGTACATGTACCTATGCCCAATAGTCAAGTTGTAAAATAAGAAGGGGGAAGGTGGATTTTATCATTTGGGTCAGCTATTTTGTGCCGATGAGCGCCGATGGTGGGGTCACTTGTACAGAGTGCATAGGCCTCATGCGGAAATGCACACACAGGCATATGTTTTTTCATTTGGCCTAATTTCAGCCTAATGTATGCTTTATTAATCAGTTATTAGAAATCTATTTGTCAACTGAAGAACAGGAGTTTGTTGAGGAATTTGTGCAGTTTCAACAGGGGGCACTACATTGGCCACTTTAAAGTTAAAGACTGCACAGGAAGACTCAATATTTTTGCATTTAACAATTGTTGAATGTGAGGTCCATGTTATATACTTCTGCCCCATTTTTTATGATTCAGAAATGATGAGACATGATTACTACATAATAAACCATTCATATAACAATATGTTATATGAATGGGTTATTTATTTAGTTAAATTAAAAAATATATAAAAAGAAAGAATAGTTTGGAAGGCTATTCCAGGTAATTGTTTAATATTTGGAATTTTAGTCACTATACTAAATCCTTATCTCTCCATTACTCTGTACATGGAGGCTTCACATGCCATGTACAAGGCACTTAATTAATAATAATAATAATAATAATAATAATAATAATAATAATAATTGATTACATTTCTATAGCGCTTTTCTACCCTTAGGTACTCAAAGCGCTCACAGTAGAAGGGGGACCTCACTAACCACCACCAATGTGTAGCACCCACCTGGGTGATGCACGGCAGTCATTATGTGCCAGAACGCTCACCACACACCAGCTAGAGGTGGAGAGTGAGGGAAGGGATGAATGAGCCAATTACAGTGGGGGGATGATTAGGGGGCCTGATTGAATGAGCCAGGTTGGGACTTTAGCCAGGACACCGGGAAACTCCCTACTCTTTTGCGAGAAGTGTCATGGGATCTTTAATGACCACTGAGAGTCAGGACCTCGGTTTAACGTCTCATCCGAAAGACTTAATGTCCTGTGCAAGCCTTGGCCAAGTTTTAAATGGTTGCTATTAGGCAAATGCATTTTTATCATCAGCCCAATGATGGAGAAAGACATAATTACTTTCACGGAATCAGTGTTAATACTGTACATCAATCATAAAATTCAGAGCTTTAGATGAACTCACATGCAGCAGAGAAGCGCAGCGCCTCAAAAACAGGGACAAATACGCATTGTCAGTGCGTATATCTGGAGGTAGCGCCACCCTATTTGCGTGTGACCGGCCTGTACTGTACGTGATAGATAGTGTACAGTAGACAAACTGTAATTTGCAAATGCGCTTGTGGATCGCCAGACACTTCATGCCATGTATTAAATGACTGGCAAGAAAACAGTGGTACCGTTTTGAAAGTGAAACAAAAAAATCTGCACTTTGCCCGGAATTTTCAATTGCGGTGACTGAAATCTTGGTTTAACCGAAGTGCATAAATATAGCTACATGCCAAGATCTAATATGAAACCCAAAATTTCAAATAATTGTGCAGGCTATGTATTCTAATTGACATGGAACATGCAAGTATACAGGCTATTCAAATAGTTATTAATTATTTTTAAAATCCACAGGTCCCATACTTACTTTTCAGAAAAGAGGAGATTTCTTCCACTGGCCTAAAGCCACACATACCCTCAAACCGGGTTATTGCTATGGCCATCTCAGGCTTATGGTTGTTGTCAGGGTAGTGCTCAGGAAATTGGGCATGTAGCTGAACAGCCAACTCCTAAACAAACAGTCAGTCCTGGGCAGTTATATTGCAGAAATATCAGGCAAGGGACCAAATGATATATTCCATATATATTATTTATACTACTGCTTGGTCAAATTCCTTATTGTGCTGAAATACAAAAATCATTCCACTGATCTCCAGCACCTCTATACTTACCCTATTAGGGTGGGCCTGAATTGATAGTGCAGTTTTCACAGACAGGACTTTAAAAAGAAATGGAAGCTGTCCATGAAAGGTGTCCTTGACCTTTGAGCCAAGGCATGCTGGATTTTCTGCAATCCACTGACCAAGTGTTGTCTGATTTATTCTGTTATCTTTGATGCGGGCGTCCCCTTTAGGATGTGTCCCCATCCAGAGCTGAAATACAGACCAAGGGGAGTGACAAAGACAAAAAGTTAATGTTAACCATAACTACTTACAGTATATAAACATCACAATTTCTAGATGTTCTATCAGACAGTGACCTCTAGAGCCATATTTTATGCAGTAGTACTTTACTGTATGTTGGGGATGTTTTGTGGAAAAGAATGCCAAGAAACAGAACAAGCTTGTCAGGAAGGCCTGCTTAGTCATTTCTGGGCAAGTTTGCTGGGCTGCAGCACACATTTAGTGGATGGAAGGCTGCCAAACAGTTCAACTGAACTGACAAAGATGATCTTTTGTAACAATAGCTTTAAGATTACACCACCCTTTGTCACCCTGCCAAGAAATCTTTTCCTCCACCCCACCTCACCCCCACCCCGTCTCACGCAGTTCATTCATTCATTCATTCCTGCATTATACTAATCTATGAAGAGTCTTGATTTGACCAGCCTTTTAAACACATAGTGTTTTAAACACACGCTCAGTGACCTCCTCTAATACATTTTCCATTATGTCCCTCCTGCTGACCCAAACTGCCATCTTAGCTTTTCCCAGTACAAAATTTAATAACTGACAAAGAACCTTGTGTTTTTGAGTGTACTTAACCCCCAAAATGAATATACTTTTTGGAAAAACAAAAAACAAAACAAATAAAA
The DNA here is from genome assembly GCA_027497455.2 of Sardinella longiceps. Lineage (NCBI taxonomy): Eukaryota > Metazoa > Chordata > Actinopteri > Clupeiformes > Clupeidae > Sardinella > Sardinella longiceps. The sequence continues at coordinate 1,638,354 of JAODXP020000017.1, forward strand.
ATGCATTCCATAAATTGGAATAGTACATTAAGTCTGGAACGTTCCATAAAACTGTGAAAAACTGTCTCTCTCTCAGAACAACTAGGACAGCCATCATCCACCTCAGCATTTAGCACAAAGGAATGAACTGATATTACACCATGCACAATTCTCCATTGCAGGTCACCATATTTCTTTGTTAATGGTGGCTTATAGAAGATTCTCCAGTTACAGTAGGTCTAACATTCTCATCCAACCCAAGCTTGGCACGCCATGGTTTGTCATCCTTTGCATTTAGTTTTGACTTGTTTAAAACCTTTACACACACCTTATAAAATCCCTTACCATCAGTTTCATCAAGATACATTTTCATTAAAAAAGGTCCCTCACACCCATCAACTAGTGATATAAGGTTCAGTTTTGGAAACAGAGACAGCAAGCCCACGTTGGTCTTTTATATACAAGTAAAATCCGGTCTGATAACAGCCAAATTAACCAGGTACTGTATCATTACATTTGCCTATTTGGTTGTGAAGACATTATGTTACTCTTTCCATATTATATATGTCATATACAATATCAATCCAATCATTCTCTGTAGGAGAGTTTGTTTGCAACCATTTCTTGGTCACTGGCGTATCTGACCGCATTCCGAACACTGCATTTCCTCAAAGTCACAGAGGTGCATAGTTACAATAAGCAAATTCTATATTGTAATGAACTCTTGTCCAGAATGGGATAATGTAAGGACAACTCCTGTTTCTGTTACATTGGAAAAATTATGTGTTTGAGCTGGTGTATAAAAGTATCTTATCACATTTTTCCATCTAAAGACTCTCTTCCATCTAAAGACTATCTTCCATTGCTGCCTCCAGATTCTATCCCAATCCTCTTGTGTTATTTCTATTTCGCCCTCCTTTTCCCATCTTACTTTAACAGCCAGAGGACTATCATTTGCTAAACTTTGAAGAGCCACATATAGTCTGGAAATTATTTTCATTTATTTACATCCTCATAGGCCTTCTGAAAAATGTCTATAGTACTCAAACTGGTGGTATCTTTTAGAAACGCCCTGCTCATGAAGTCTCTAATTTGTAAATACCTAATTAGGTCCTGATTTTGCAAGCCATATGAATTTTTCAAGTCTTGAAAACTCAGGATCTTTCCTTGTTTGAGTAGATTATTATAGGTTGTTCAACCTTTACTTCTCTGCCAGGAACAAAGCTTTTGTCATGGGCAAACCATTTCAAAATTCATACTTTAGCTTTCATATGGTAACACTGAATCAATTCCCTCCATATTTTGATAGAATTGAGAAGCATTGGATTGTCAGGATCTGATGTGCAATCAATCACAGAGGGATATCCTATCAAAGTATTGATCGGGACACCCCTCTCTATAGATTTCTCTACTGTATGTCCTTCCATCTTGAACTATAACTGGGCATAGCCTACACCACCGAACCAATGGTCTGAGCTGAGCAGCGATAGTAATTAAATGGGAATGGAAGGGCTAACACTCCTTTACCTTTACTTAAAGCGGTGCTCAGGAGTGAATTCAAGCATAGCCCTGTTGGACGAGCCTGCTAAATGCACTAGTTAGCGAGTGGAACAAAATGATTTGGAACAGCATGGACCGAACACGAACGCATAAGCGAAAAAGCACTTTCCTGACTATTCGAAACCGAAAGTAAGGTACTCAATGTTAAGTGTTTCGCTTTCGCGTTATGTCTATGCTGTTCAAAATTCTTCATTCCATGTGAAATATATTGCTGTTAGAAAGCTTGTTCAACAGGGCTATGCTTAAACATACTACAGAGCTTTTCTTTAACTCACTTAGACAGGTCATTTCATTACATACGATTATTAAAATGAAGTGAATCACAAACCTCTGCATAGGGTTGATCCTGTCTAATACCTGCCTGGGGATCATCTCCAATAACCAGTTTGGCCACTTCACTGTCCAGTCCAACCTTTCCCCAGGCATAGTTTTGTACCGTGCATGACAAAGGAAACACTACAAAGTAAATTAGTATTAGTCAACATGCACATTTGCTTTTAATTGCATAGTAAAAAAAAAAAGCATACAGTATGCTGTCTAAAAGTTCAACTAGCCTACATTTAAGCATTTTTCCCATATCTATTTGAAGGAGGACAAAAGTGACACAAATGTTCAATTCAATTCAATTCAATTTTATTTGTAGAGCGCTCAAATACAGTACATCGTCTCGCGGCGCTTTACAGACAGGCAGCATCCATGAGAATCAGGGACAAGGAAAAACTCCCTCGCTTTGTAAATAATTTGTTTTGTAGGAAGAAACCTTGGGCAGATCCACGCCTCATGGACTCAGCCAACCTGCCTGGGGCCTAATAAAGTATCCGTAAAGTCTGATGCATAGATTGACCATGGTTAACACAAAACAGTATGAGTACTGAATGTAGTCAGAGATGATATACACATAGTTTGTGTGACAGTCAGGACCAAGGGATGGAGTCAGTAGTGTTGCGGATATCTAATGTTAAAGGAGCTGTGTGTAGGATTGTGGCCAAAATCTACCGATGTAAACACGCCCCAGAGGACCGTTCCCAGACCATGATGCGTATGAACATTCGTATTATGGGCGGGCTATGTCAGGCTAGGCCTTGACAATGACAACACCACAAATACAAACACAAATGTAAATAAATACAATTATATATATATATATATATATATATATATATATATATATATATATAAAAAAGACAACAACACAAATACCACTTGAAATGACAACATAAACCCTACATGTGGGCTGCAACTTAGCTTTTCAAATGCAAATATTCTGTCTGGACTACAACTGTATGTTGTACTTTAATGATATCTAGGCTATTATAAATGGATGCATATAGGGACAAAATCAAGAAAAAGCCAAGCGTATTCAATAGATCCGTCACATTTCAATGGATTTGCTACATTTCAATGGATTTGCTACATGTTTCCACGGCAATACAGCCATAATCACCCTCTCTTACATCATTTCAATGACCATTGACTATTCATTGCAACATATCTGCAATCTGAAACTGTGGAAACCTGGCATTTTACTACTACATTCATAAAATATTTTTTTAATGAACCAAATCCATGTGACAGATCACTAATAGAGAGCTTTTAATAAAGGAGATGTGCACTCTCAAAATACATCCAAGAGTACTGCAACATGCTGTGCAGGCAAGTGCAGAATTAATGGGATTCTATAAAGCTGCTAGCCTGACTTAGGCCATCCCCTTGGTCTACGCTTTAGGGAAATCATTATTTAGGAAGGCAAAGCCAGGCTATACAGCTGCAACCCTAAATGCTGCATTTCTTGACACGTCATGTTTTCCATATTAACTCTTAATCCACAAATACAGGATTGTAGGATTTTTTTTTATTTGTAAAATACCTTTTAAAGTATTCATGAATTTATCTTTTGAATCTATATCCAGGTTGCAAAAGAAAATACACTCTGTGATATTTTGCCCATGTGAAAATTCTGCATTTCGCCTGAAGTTCAATAGGCGCCCATTGTTTTTTCCATTTTACTTGTGGCCACTGCCACCCCTAGTGGAACTGCAATTTGAAATGCAGGTTGAATGGAGTTGAAGGAAGAGCTCTGCTTTGCCATAAACGGGCTCCAAGAACTAGAATCCCCGCAGCCAGATCGAGCTCTTCCTCTTAGGCCTACAGCTTACATATCACATACAGCGAGATCAATGCATTCATTTGAAATGACTGTAAATTGATTCTCTCATGATTATTTTGTCATTCATAGCTATGCATTTCGGGCAAGCATTACAGTTTGGGCAGCACACAGAAATAGGGCACAGAAAATGCCATACTGGCTATAAATATTAGTTTTTAAGACATTACAGCGAGAAATTGGTATTTTCTTTCATAAATATCAGTCAGTCTATTAAATCTTAAATTCCTCAGCTTGTAATAGGTTTAGGCCTATAAGGTATGGTCCGCCGGTCATTCAAGGTAATTTTTCTGTAATGACTGATGGACAACACATTCACGCTTATTAAACGGCGACTTGCCAACACGACAAGATAATATTTCACATAGACGTCTTTTAAATTGAATTTGTTAACGTCTCATGCAGGGTTCCCACTCTTTCTCCAGCATCAAATTTAAGGATTTTTCAAGGACATTTGCAAGCATGTTAGGACTCAACATGAAACGATTAAAGACGCTGATAAACGTGAAATGCTTTTTAAACAATGATACAGAATCCCCTGGTGACACAATCCAAATGCTGGTGGTCCAACAGTTAGGCCGTCAAGTGATCCACTGATGTTTTTGCTTGTCTGTTCAGCAGTCCGCTGATGATTTGCTCAAAGTTTATCACCGAGCAGAACTACCATGAATGGCAAAAGAACGGCAGGTCGCTGACACGCTGCTGAACAACTGACAAGCAAAAAGCCAGCAGACAATCAATGGCTTGCCATGGGCAAAGCAAAGGCATTAGAAATGTTGCAATAGGATGCACGTTCCACTATGAATTGAATTATTTGAAGTTGAATTAATTATGGTGAGTTACCTATATGGGATACAGCAGCATGCCAGAGTCCCTGTGCTATGAGCAGTGCCTATGTGCTATGGGCAGTGTGCCCAAGAGAAAATACAAGCACTTTGAGGTACCCAGTGGTTGACCTTCAAACTGGGAGTGCTAGTGCTTTAAAGGCATTAGAGTTCCATAAGACTTGATGGTTGACTTGATGACTTGATGAGCCAGAAGCAAATAAAAAGCATGTCCAACCTGCCAAACTGGACATTGCTGGAGGATTATGTGGTGTGGAAACTGTAATTATGTAGGTGTGGAAGCTGAATAGCTGGCCATCAAAAGCAAATTAAATTAGCTACAATGGGAACAATATGAAAGTAATGTAGGGTAAAAGTAAAGAAAAAATGGAATGTATGAGGCAAGTGAACTGGAGTTCATAAACAGAGAAAACAGAGAACAGAAAATCTCATTTGGTGAACCATTTTAGGGTTAGGCCCAAACCAGAGGTCAGCAACCATTGGCACACATTCCATAGTAGATGCCCAGAGGGATTGTCAGTAGATTGCTGGCAATGGTGCGCAACTAGTTCTTAAGCATTACCTAAAATTGTCCGTCTCCTCTGCTGTTGAACACCCTGTTTTGTAGGAAATAATACTGGACCACAAACAAATGCACGTCTTAACTTTACTTCATCAACTTCAAGACTGACAAAACCACAGACTCTGCACACAGAACGCATCGCTAGGCATTTCGAAACGAACACAGATTCAATCATCCTGAACAGACACAACACACCCATTATATCTTCCAAAGTGTGTCAGATGATATCTGTCTAACAACCACTGTTATTTTAAGACAGCACAAAATGACATTAATCAATTTATTAGCATAATTATGTAAAAACCTGCTCATTGCAAATTACAAAGAATCAAGACAAAGTCCAAAAAGGTCGTTGACTAAAGTTAGACTAACTTAGGCTTGTAAAGCTGCATTTTCTGCATGGGAGACCTCATAGGCCATAGAACGCGAACGCAGAAGCGAACAGGCACTTTACACTGAATCAACGGGACCTGACTGTTGGAAACCGAAAGTAAGATCTGAGGTTACATTGACTCAATGTAAAGTGTTTCGCTTTCGCGTTAGGTCTGTGCTGTTCGAAAATCTTTAATTTCATGCGAAATATATTGCTGTTAGAAGGCTTGTGCAGCAGAGCTATGCTTAAACTTACTCCGGTATATTGCTTTAAGCATTACACAAAATTGTCCGTCTCATCTGCTGTTGAACACCCATTGTATCTTCCAAAGTGTGTCAGATGATATCTGTCTAACAACCACTGTTATTTTAAGACAGCACAAAATTACATCAATTAATTTATTAGCATAATTATGTAAAAACCTGCTCATTGCAAATGACAAATAATCAAGACAAAGTCCAAAAAGGTCGTTGACTAAAGCTAGACTAACTTAGGCTTGACTAACTTAAGCTAGACTAACTTAAGCTTGTAAAGCTGCATTTTCTGCATGGGAGACCTCATAGGCTACTTTTTTGGGAAAGAAAAAATCTTTCTACGCATACGCTACTTTTTTCAAATGTAGAAGGTAATTTCCCTTTTCTTGCAGTATCAGAATAAAAATACATCTATTCAGTGCATCTTTAATCCATTATCCCCACAAAGATTCAGGAAACTACCAGAACAAGCACCTGTAGATTTAGCGTATTTGAATGAGTGGCTAGATGAAATGAAATGATTTTCCAGGGCAATATAGATGATTTCCAGGACAATTCAACATTTTAATCAATTTCCAGGAGTTTTCCATGACTGGAAAAGCCACCTCTAAAATTTCAGGTTTTCCAGGTTTTCCAGGGTGCGTGGGAACCCTGTCATGGCTTCCGCGGATAGATAAAGAAATAGTTCGCAAAGCCACTTCAACTTGCCATACCGGGTAGCAGGTACGTGTCAAACTTTTGGCCAGTGGTATCCAAATCACTTTAAATCGACTTCAAATAAGCTAACGTTATGTCAACCGATAATGCATGACCTCTGGGGGTATAATCGTTTCCTAATAGTAGCATTGCCAGTGTGCCAATACAGTGTATTCATACTAAACCACATTAAACACAACCATATCTTTGCCCAGAAATTGAAGTTGATGAGAATTAACGTTAGATGGTCTAAACATCAGCTAACGTCAGGCTACCCCCGGAACCATGTCAAAACACACGTAGGCCTACCAGACCTGGACTACGGCATTTCGCATATATCTCGCTTATTCTTTTCCTTGCTTTTCGAAAACAGCACAAAACAAAATATTACACTACTTAATGTTCAGAATTTGAATAAGATGCAGCTTACCTTTTATATCCTCCATCACTGCATTCGGCTACAATCCAAGTTGTCTTTCAATCGTCCCATTCCTTGAGGGGAATACACCGGAAGTTTGTAGTTTTTAGAGATGACACAACACTTCCGGGTTTTAAAGACTTTCTATGGGGAGGGGGACAATGCTCGCCGTTCCTCTGAAGATTATCCATAACATCGATATTTGAGGGATTTGTTTCGATTAATATACTTTTGTTGAAATACATGGGATTGTGCATCCAATGAACACGCGCAGCGTTCATACAACACCCACAATGCTGTGCAGAGAATTAACCTTAAAGGCATAGCCATGATATTTGGCAACAGTCTACCATGATAGGCCTAGAATCTACACTGTACACCACCTACACACCTACACACACACACACACACACACACACACACACACACACTGGCAATTCTAACTAATGTATGCATTGATGTCCTAGGCCAACAAAAGATCTTTAATTTTATTAAAACTATTTTATTAAAACTATATTGGGCAACCAAAGATCATGGAATACTGACCGGCAACTCTTTTAAAGTCAAATTTTGTAGAATTCTTTCGATATTCTAGAAGTAGTAGCCTAGTATAGGCCTATAGTAGCCTAGTATAGGCTAAGATTTTTGCGCACTGAGGAAGGCATACGCCGAAACGCGTCTGTGCACAAATAAAGGACTTTTGATGCAAGGTGCGCCCTTTTTCTGTTTAATTTGAAGTTTTCATTTGGGCCTGCACCCTTAAAAGTAATATTGAACCCTGAGTGAAGCCTGCTCCCTGCTACAATTTACAGTTGAATTTTATACCATACTAATATATAGCAACAATACTAACAACTATAATAAATTGTTCAACTTATGCTTGTTCAGTCGTAGTAGTCATAGTTTACAGGATTTAGCTGTTTCATTCACCCCTGCTCTCCCCTAGAGCGAAGAATTTTGAATGTGGGGGGTAGATTAGCGGAGGTCTGGGGGATGTCTCCCAGAATAAAAAATTAATTGGATGCATTCTGGTGTATTTTCAACAGCTAATTTTACCAACAAAAGTCACTTAAAGCAACACTTTTCACAATTATTTGAGACAGAACTTTTTCAGTCAGAACATTATGTTTTGGTCTCCAGATTTTCTTGGATGGCGTGTTGTCATATGAAGGGAGGCTAAGCACAAGCATAATTCCTACTAGCCATCCAGTAATTGCACTGTAGCCTACAGCTCTGGCTGATGGGTTTAGGAACCACCTCAAAGCATGTCATTGTTCACTGCATTTTTAACACCAATTAGCATCATGTAGCAGTGCCAGTCAGGTAAGGAAATGTTTTTGTGGCTTTCTCTAGATTAGGCCTACATCAAAACCAATGCTGCGTCAATTCAGTATTTTAGAACCTCCGCAATCCCCTATTCAACTTGTCGTAAACTTGTAGCAAAACACAAGTGTGGTACAAGTGCTGATATGAGTGCAGCTGAATGACAGTTTGAACTTTGGAACACCATACAGTACCAATATGGTGCCGCAATTGGCTCATACAAATAACAATTTATGTTTATGGGTGGGTATGTGATCTATGTTGAATGCAAATAACAAAGTGCAAATAACAAAACAATTTTACTTTATTTTATTTTTACTGATTTTTCATTCATTTAAAATCCTGATCAAGGCAGATTGCATGCAGTTACAAGCAAAAGCCACTTCCACACCATCGCAGAATCCCTAATCATAAATCAGCCTTGATTGTAACTGTTTATGGCTACCACTTTGTTTACACATACCTTGGTATTTATAAAAATGGGTATGCTCCCTTCCATCTGAGAAAATGATTTTTGCACCGTCATCAAAAACAACCAGGAAAGGTGGTCAATAATACTGTAGGTCAAAGAAATAGACAACAGGAGATATGAACTCAATAAGGAACGTCACAACACTGTGTTTTCCTTCTTTACATCATTGTCTGAAGACAGCTTTCAGAAATATCTGCTTTGAAACCTGAGTTTGGAACCGCAACTGAGTTTGGAACCGCATTAATTAATATGCATTTTTATAGATATCCCGGTCAGTGTAAACAAAGTGTGTTTTCATAATTTACAGAGCCACAAATGAATACCATACTTATTTTGAACACACAGCAGATAGCATGTGGACCTTCAGCAATTTGCTGAAATCATCAAAGTATATTCAATGACAACCATGAACATCTCAGCATTATCTGCAAGTCCCTGGAAACAGACTCACTCACTTGGGCTAAATTAACACACACTAAGTAATGTAAGAAAATGAGATACATAGATCACATCAATACAGATTAATATTGTCATTGCAGTTCTTTAGTTATGTGGTCTGCTTGGTTAACTAACAGACACTGTATATCAAAAGGAGATGGGGATTCATCACTACATTTAATATTGAAAATATATCGTATTATACCCGTATTTGGACAAGCTGTGTAGATAAGAGACTTATCTACATCTGAGTGAAAACTGCAGTGCAAATCTTCAACCATATATCGCACAACAACTCGCATGTAGGCACCATGTGTGACCACCAGGACATGGATTGGGATATTCGGAACACTGGACTTGTGTTCATCCTTCAGTTTCTGCAGCATGTTCTGTAGAAATCCTGCAAAGCGTACTTTAATCTGTAAAAATAAAACAGTACAAAAAATTAGTGCATTCTGTTTTTCACTACATGTTGCTGCATATCATAAGGTTCCCTCAACCCTCCCTACACAGTACACACACATCGTGAAGTCCCAGCGCACCCCCCCCCCCCCCCCACACACACACACACACACACACATCACCACCACTTACAGTAGATCTCTTCATCCCCTCCCATGCCCCATATTGCCTCAACAGAAAGCCCTCTCCCCACATAGGCCTATGTACAGAACACTGTCCCATGTCCCATCTCCCCTCCCCTATAAATGATCAGTGGCATGTGGAAGAGGAGTAATTGACATGGGTCACTGGCAAGTCATAGGAAGTACTCTACAGGAAAAATGTAGCGTAGCTGTTCATCGTGAATGATTCTGTAGGAAAAAAACTAAATAAAATCGTATGGTTGGTTTGAACCTAAAATAATGGGCCTTGAGGGTCTCGTCTCATTGTGAATTAGTTGAATAATGTATGGTAGGCTTGAAGAAAAAGCAGCCTAGAAGGACGTTGATACAACCATGAAGGGTGGCATAAACCATTTTCTTAGCACATACCAGTACAGAATAATGACACTGGTGTTTAGCATGTAGACAATGGAGGTAATTTCTTTAAAGCAGAGACGGTTGATGAAGCGAGACGATTCATAAGGAGTTTGTTCCTGTATCAATACAACGTAGGGTTCGAAGCTGATTCGCCCCTTTAAGAGACCAGTAGTGAACAGACCTTGAAAATAAAACAGTAACCAATCAGAAAATGACCACTATGCATCAGCAGGGAGTAAGGTAACATGATGAACTGAAGTGGTGGCTTGTTTGATATTTACTCTATCCCTAATAAATGCGTTGTAAACCTCTGAAAATATGTGTTGCGGGCCTTAACTCTTGGAATTTTTACCTCCGCCAAGGAGGTTATGTTTTCGGTCGCATTGGTTTGTCTGTTTGTCAGCAGGATAACCCGAAAAGTACTGCACGGATTTGGATGAAATTTTCGGACAATGTGTATATTGGGACAAGCAAGAACTGATTCGATTTTGGTTGCGATCGGTGATCCAGAACATGATCTGGAATTTATTTTGTGTCTGTGACCTAATTGCCTTGGCGGAGGTCTGCACTCTCTGAGCGCTTTTCTAGTTTTGTCTATGTTTTGAACAATCTAATTCTATTCTAATTCTAACAATGGAGAGCTGCCAAATGTGGAAGATTCATTAGGGGAAAACAACCTAACAAGTAAAAGAAAACTAAAATAAAGAATTTTAGATCCCGAATCAGATAGAGAATTAAAAATGAGTGGTGTTAAGCATAATTTTAACCTAATATGAAATTTGTGATGGCCTAGTAAGCTTGTTCAAACTTGCTTTCTGAATCGTGTAGCAGTAACGTTAAATGACCAAAGACCTAATAGGCTACATGCGCAACAACAGGTTAGGTTGGTCTGGTAATGTTATTTATACTGGATATTTTTGTAGAAGTAAGTTACAAGAAGCATTTTGGCGCCCTCGTCATCTGGTTCAAGACTTGTGCGCCTCCACATCCCATTGTTATTCCAAAAACAAATGCAAACACGACATGCATTCCAGCTTGCAAAAAGGCTTGCACATCAAAGCACCTTTTACATTCATGTAGCACAAATCTTTCTTAACAGAAAGCTGAGAAAATAATTTATAGATGTGGATATAGTCTAAGACACACATGAAAAAATAGAACTTGTTTCTATTTCAAATGGGCAGTGTGGGATGAGAAATGCAATAACGTCTGCAAACTTACATAGTAGGCGTGGTGGACAGCTCAATGCAAGGTGAAGATGCGTCCTCATCTTGTAAGGTGAAGTAGTTTATTTTTGAAAAAGCACGCCACTGAAACAGTATTTAAGTTTTCGCCTTTCTCTGTGAATCTGTATAGCAAATATATTGGCAAATGTGTCCCACAATTCTATTATGGCAGCTTTCTTCTTATCATATAAATAACTAGAAAAGTGCTCAGAGAGAGCAGACCTCCGCCAAGGCAATGTGGTCACAGACACAATATAAATTCCAGATCATGTTCTGGGTCACCGATCGCTACCATAATCGAATCACTCCTTGCTTGAACCAATATACGCATTGTCCGAAAATTTCATCCAAATCCGTGCAGTACTTTTCGAGTTATCCTGCTGACAGACTGACAGACAGACAGACAAACAAACCAACGCGACCGAAAACATCACCTCCTTGGCGGAGGAAGTGTTGGGCAAGCTACTCAGTAAATGTAACAAGCTAAGCTACCAGTTACTCCACATTATATGAAGCTTCACTACACCAAAGCTACCGGAAGACAAAATGTAGCAAGCTAAGCTATGAAAAAATGTCAGAAGTAGCTTAACTATTGTGAAGCTACTTTTTATTACACAAAAAGGCCAATAAATAAGTCCAAAAATTTAAAAGCCTCCTGAGCACTCTAAGCTCTTTTGTGTCTTCTCAGGCCTTTGAATAAATTCTGTGATCCAACCAATTGTACAAGTATTAGTGATCAAACTATCAGGCATACAATAGTAACTAACTAATTATATCGAAATGTAGCCTACTTTTATATGGGTAAGATATTGTTTAAATTAAACTTGATAGACACATGATAGACACAATTGATTTTCATTATGGACACTTTTTTGAATTATGGCACCTGTCTGGTAATAAATGCATCACAGTACTGTAAGAACTGATCCTCGGTGCATGGCCTAGATGAAAGATTTGCTGTTGTGAACTGATGCCCTGAAAATGTAGCTTGTGGGAAAGCTACCACACTACATGGCCAAAAAAGTAGGCAAACTACTGAAAAGCTATCAGATTCAGAAAATAGCTACACTACAGCCAAGCTACTCAGAAATGTAGTTAAACTAGTAACTTCACTACTTGTAGCTAGCTACTGCCCATCACCGGGCGGAGGTAATAACAATGAGTAAGCAATGATTAAGAAGATAAGTAAATATGTAAGGGATAATGAACGACACGGCATGCAGATAGAAAAATAATGCACATTCGAAGTTCTAATCTAAGGCTACGACGCGCAGAGCCATAGAGAGAGTTCAACCAACTCAAGATTTTTGGTTCTGCTCTCTGTTTGGCCCAGAGGACTGCTCTCTGATTGGCCCCACCTTTCAGTGACAGGCCCTTAGAACCATCCTAATCCCCCCAGCAGTACCTTGCTGCACACAGGGATGTTGTCCGCTGTTTGGAGGATCATAAGAGTTGCCACTTTTTGTCAATGTGCTACTGGTACAAGCCACATGTCAACTAATCCTCTTCCACATTCCACTGATCATTGATATGGCACTTTCACATGTCAATGGCATGTCTTCAATATGTCATTGACACATGCCACACGTAGATTAATCAAAATTGACAACCCCCATTTTACATAATAAGCTTCAATCACAACATTGAATTGAAGCTCATGGACATTTGGAACATAGAGCCCTGGGAACATCGATATGCTCCCTACCAAAACCAATTGTGTTTTTATTTCCATATATTTTCACATGGCCCAGACATTCTGGAAATTACAGACAAAAAAAATAAATGGAAGGAAATGCAGAAAAAAATCAAATTGCAAAATAGGAGAGAAAAAGGCACATTGACCTGCTCGACAGTTTCCCCTTGTGGTGGAGTGAAGTCTGGAACTGACTGGGCTGCTGCTTTTGCCAAACTCCTCATGACATCCATAGGCTGCCCCTCCACAATTCCAAAACTCTGAGGAAAAAACACGAGTGAGTCTATGAGTACGTTTTCACTTGTCACATGGGATGAGCAATAAATGGCCAATATACAGTAGATTTGGTAACACTTTATAAGACAATTTAGCATTAGTTATCCTTAGGGGGAGACATATCTTGCTTTTCGATCCATCGGTGGGGTAGTATGCACATTTACACACAGCTGTGATCTCACAACACTCAAAGCACACATACCCATGCACAGAGCAGTGGACAGCCATTCATACAGCAGCCATTGATATGCTGTTCCAGCGCCAGGGGAGCAGGTGGGTTAAGGTGCCTTCCTCAAGGGCACCTCACCCATGGCTGTGGAGTACCGGAGAGTGTTGAACAATCACTCTTGTACCAGACCTAACCAGCGTGCCACGAATGCCCCACTTTTCACAGGCGGCAAATCCATAATTGAAACAGGACCAGCGTCAGTATGGGACACGGATATAATTTGAAGTTTTACGGTAGGTCTATGTACTACTAATAAAAAAAGCCTGGCCTTTCAGTGTTGTCATCATGATTGCAGGATTTGTGCAGGGGTTTGAGGTCAGGTTTGTGACTGCTTTTGTCCTTTGCTATGCTGCCTGTACTAAAATGGCTTGTACAAACCGATTTCCAAAATAGTTGGGACACTTTACAAATTGAGAATAAAAGCAGAATACAGTGATGTGGACATTTCAAATTTCAATATTTTATTCAGAATACAACATCGATGACATATCAAAAGTTAAAACTGAGGAAATGTATCATTTTAAGGGGATATTAAAGGAGAGTACCGGAGTGAATTCAGGCATAGCCCTGTTGAAAGCGCTTGCTAAATGCGCTAGTTAGCGAGTGGAACAAAATAATTTGGTACACCACAGACCGAACGCGAACGCAGAGGCAAACAGGCACTTTACACTGAATCAATGGAACCTGACTGCTGGAAACCGAAAGTAAGATCTGAGGTTACATTGACTCAATGTAAAGTGTTTCGCGTTCGCGTTAGGTCTATACTGTTCGAAAATCTTTCATTTCATGCGACATATATTGCTGTTAGAAGGCTCGTGCAGCAGGACTATGCTTAAACTTACTCCGGTATATTACTTTAAGTTGATTTTCAATTTCATGGCATCAACGCATTCCAAAATAGCTGGCACAAGGCCACGATTACCACTGTGTGCCATTCCCTCTTCTTCAAACGTCAGTCTGCAAATGTCTGGGGACTGTGGAGAGAAGTTGTGGAAGGAATGTTGTCCCATTCTTGTCTAATACAGGCTTCTAGTTGCTCAACTGTCTTAGGTCTTCTTTATCATGTCTTCCCACGTATGATGCACCAAAAGTTTTCTATGGGTGAAAGATCTGGTGCCTTTCTGCACTGGTGCACACACTCATGCAACCCCATACCATCAGAGATTCAGCCTTCTGAACTGAACGCTAACAATACGCAATAACAACTTGGGTTGTCCTTGTCCGGATGGCATGGCATCCCATTTTTCCCAAAAAGAACTTTGAATTTTGATTTGTCTGACCACGGAACAGTTTTCCACTTTGCCACAGTCCATTTTAAATTAGGCTTGGCCCAGAGAAAACACCTGCCCTTCTGCATCATGTTTAGGAATGGCCTCTTTTTTGACCTATAGAGTTTTAGCTGCCAACTGCGAATGGCATGGTAAATTGTGTTCACCGACAATGTTTTCTGGAAGTATTCCTGAGCCTAATTTGTGATTTCCATCACAGTAGCATTCCTGTATGTGATAAAGTGCCGTCTAAGGACCCGATGATCATGGGCATCCAGTATGGTTTTCTGGCCTTGACCCTTATGCACAGAGATTGTTCCAGATTCTCTGAATCTTTGGATTATGATATGCACTGTAGATTTTGATACCTTCAAACTATTTACAATTTTTGTCTGAGAAACTCCTTTCTGATCTTGCACCACTACTTTTTGCAACAGCATTTGGGGAACTGGTGATCCTCTGCCCATCTTCACTTCTGAGAGACAGTGCCACTTTGGGAGGCTCTTTTCATACCCAATCCTGTTGCCAATTGACCAAATAAGTTGCAAATGGGTCCTCCAGCTATCCCTTTTATGTAGATTTTACTTTTCTGGCCCCTTATTGCTACCTGTCCCAACTATTTTGGAATGTGTAGAACCAAAATGAGCCAATATTTAGCATAACATTTCAAAATGTCTCACTTTCAACATTTGTCATGTTATCTATATTCTATTGTGAATACAATATAGGTTTATGAGATTTATAAATTATTGGATTCCATTTTTACTCACAATTTGTGCAGTGTCCCAACTATTTTGGAATTCGTTTGTAGTATGTATAGTAAAATTGTGAGACATTTGTATGTTTTTGCATATTTTAGAATATTTGGATAGTTTATTAAACCTTTTACTTGTGGGAAAAGGGGAATTTTGTTGATTATATGACGATGACTACACATTTTTAAGATCTTTAAAAAAAATAAAGATTAAAAAAAAAATCACAGATATTGTTTAAGTGCTCCATTTCAACCAGAAAAAAACATGACAAACATTTTTTTTTTTTTTTTACACTCAAACCATAATGCATACCATAGATGGTCAAAATAGGCCTGAAAATTAGCCAAGAACCATAGACGTACTCTAGCGGTAGCAAATTGTATTTGCTCAGCAATATACGTCTAGCTATCAGTCACAGGTCGTATTAAGACATCGGTGATGTCTGAGCTGTCTATCCAATCACAACGCTCTAGATCCATGCTGTGTTGCTCATCAAAATACTGTTTGGGTGTGTTGTGATGTGCTGTGATGTATTGTAATTAATTAACACTATTCAACACTATAGACTGTACAACACTATAGACTGTGCAAAATTGTAAAAAATAATCAGTTTTTATCTATTGACTTGTTCAGTGTATTGTCCAACACAAGTGGGTTACTTACTTTGCCATCCAGCACAATAGCAGAAGAAGGCAACTCAACAATGTGTGAATGTTTTACAGTTCTGCTTAAACCTTGTAATCTGACTTAAAAATGTAGCTTCTGTAAATTTAAGTCAATCAATATTATATTTCATTTGACACTGATTTTTTTTATGAGTAAGATAGGATATAAAGTAGCGCTGGCAAAAATAACGCTTTAAGTCAAGTGATTAATCCAAAGAAATTAACTCAGATTAGTCCTGATGGATATGGTTCCACTTTCATGGCATGTATTATGTCCAATTTAAGACAGAAAATGGCTTGGCTATCATGTCAAACTAGACAAAAATGTGGCCTTGCTCCTGGTGTTTGGGGGATCTGTGGGTGTAGGGGATCTGTGGGCGTAGGGAATAGGTGTGAATTGACCCATTTGAGAAGAACAAAGTCAGTCTTACCAGGGCAAGATAAGGATCCAACATACCCTAGCATCCAATTTGTTACTGAAGGAAATAGGTTACGATTAGAAGTGATTTATTATTGACAGCACTAATATAAAGTGTTATTCAAATGGCATAATATTTGATATCTTGGTTTGGCCCTTAAAATATTGTATGTGTATACAGTTGAAGATAAAACCATGTGAAGGGGTGACCTGGGAGCCTCTGGGTGATTTGAAGATGGCCTAATGTTTCCCTATCAGGACCAGAGAGTAGCCAAACGAACGGCGCTTACTGGCTCCGCTCGTTTCATTTCATTCCACCAGATGGTCGGGAAGAGCATAATGCAGTTTCGTCTTCACCGACACAAATCTGTCCAGGCCAAATTCAGCGAACAGACAGAGAGAGGGAAGCCATTATATTGAGCCCGGGCATCACCAACCTCGAGTTAAGATAACAAAACATTTTTTATATACGTTTTATATGAACTGTGGCATATTGTTTCAAAACATTGCATAGCACATAGCGCCCTCTAGAGAAGAAACAATTGCAAATGGAGATGTTCCACACATTTTGCACGAAGAGAAACAATGTGAAAGCAGATGGTCAAATCAGGCTAAGTAAATAGGACAGAGCAAAATGCTACAGAAAACAAGGAAGAAAGAATGGTAAGGGAGGTATTGTCCCAGGTATTCAGTCCAAAAAAGCAATGTTGTATAGTAACTAAGTAAAAATACTTGAGTACTGTACTTAAGTATGTTTTTGGAGTATCTACACTTTACTTGAGTTGTTAAAAATGTGTAAACTTTTACTTTTACTTCACTACATTTCCTGAGAAAGTTCCTTACTTTTTATACTTTTACTCCACTACATTTTCAATTTGCAGTATAGTTACAAAGTATCAGCTGAAATTGCATTTAGTGTTCAACTGAGTGACTGCAACAAGGTTTTGCATTAGAGATGCCAATTTGTGTATTTAAATTCTTCTTAAAAGGAGGAATATGGTATGAATCAATCCATAGTACAAGGTCACTGAATGCTCTCATGAAAAAGAATGACAAAATTTTAAACATTGTAGTGTGTTGGCAGCTAACCCAAATTAAATAAGGCATGAAACTCATTTTCAATTTCATATTCCTATGCCACATTCTGTTATTGGCTGACAGTTCAGTATTGTGCTTATGTTGTATAATGTTATGTTTATTTTTGTTTTAGCTTACTTGTACTATTACTTAAGTACATTTAATTAAAGATTACTTCTCGTACTTCAGTACAGTAGAGACAATATACTTTTATATTTTTACTTGAGTAACATGCTAGCAGGTAACTTGTACTTCTACCAAAGTACTTTTTTTCAGGGTATCTATACTTTTACTTAAGTGGGACTTTTGGATACTTTATAGGACACTGCAAAAAAAGTGCTTAATGCAGGCTGACATGCATAAAATTAAGATCTTAAGCACCTGGGAACACTGGCCTAGGTGCTTCTCTTAATGGAAGTAATTGTATATTCGTGTAACGGAGGCCAGCTAGCGCGGCTAGCTCGGTGGTAGTGTGTAAATCCTCATCACCCAATTCCATGGGCGCTTCTAACACGCTGAGTTAGAAGCTCGGGCTTTTAGCTCAGTTGGTTAGAGCGTTCCACTCCCACGCCGGGAGTTTGTAGCTTGCGGGGTGGCGGGTTCGAGACCTGTGTGTGGTGCGGACCGCCACCGGCTACATTGGTGCCGTGACCCGGATGGGAGTGAGGATTTGGAGGGTGAGTGTAACGGAGGCCAGCTAGCGCGGCTAGCTCGTGGTAGTGTGTAAATCCTCATCACCCAATTCCATGGGCGCTTCTAACACGCTGAGTTAGAAGCTTGGGCTTTTAGCTCAGTTGGTTAGAGCGTTCCACTCCCACGCCGGGAGTTTGTAGCTTGCGGGGTGGCGGGTTCGAGACCCGTGTGCGGTGCGGACCGCCACCGGCTACATTCGCACCCATCACATGTCACTTACCCTCTCTTTTAATAGTGGGTCCGTCACTAGCTGTATGCCCAGGGAATGTTCATTGTTTTTCAAAATAATTTCTGCTGTCTGCAGTAAAGACAAAACAATATTTAATAACAAGCATGGTCAATAATTGTTTAGTGAGAAATTTCATCTGAAGTCACAGTGATTCTAATTGACATCTAACCTGGTGCGCTCGTAGCATATCACTGACAAATGCATTTGTGAACTTGACATCCCTGAGGTAGATTCCAGCAGCTTCTGACTGTCTCTCTCCTATTTCAGAGAGAGGTGAGTCAATACTCTGGCCTGCAAAAAGAAAACAAGTTGGAATCAGTCTTGTAATGGCAAAGCCTCACTATAAATAACTGGCAATTAACAGCACATAAAGCGTTATTCAGAATTTTGGGCATTTTACCTAATTTTCAAGTCAACAGTTTTTGCTTAGCATGTCTTACCCACTCTACACCTGCATCGAAAAGTAAACAAAACAGACAAGCCTACTCCAGTTGGAACATTGGGTACTTTGTCATTATCTGAAACTATTTTCTGATAGCCTAACTATCAAAACTGTAGATGTAGGCCTACCATAGCGGTGGCAAATTGATTTGCTCAGTGGGTGCGTCTGGTCATGAGCCATTGGTTGTACTCAGACATCAGTGGTGTTTATCCACTCACAACGCTAAAGTTTAGCCAATCACAATACTCTATGTGGACAGGGAGTCGTTGGGTGGGCTTAGCATTGTTTGAATTGGCTGTTTATTCATTTGAAGAAGAGTGTAGGAAGATAATTGATCTGGTCGAGTGTGCTGCTCGTATGGCCTGGGCAAAGTAAGTAGTGTGGAGGAAGACCCACAGAGGAAGAGCGTTACGAATTTCCCCCGGCCAGATAATAGGTTTATAGGTTTAGATTATAGGTTTCCTTGACCAGAGAATCTGCATTTACCCATGGGGGCAGAATTTTAAACTGTGTTTTCAACAGCTTAAAATGTTCCAAATGTCACTCCAAAAGCTAGGTGCCATCAGACACATTACAACACAGCAGTGTGGATGACTACAAATGACTAACAAAGCAGTTAAAACAGTGTTTTTATGCAGTGTTTACAAAACCGTATGTAAACAAACAATATGTGGCTGCTTGCATAAACACACATAACTAATATGTAATCATACACACTAGTGCTATGTTATAAGATTCTAAACATGTTTTCATATTTTTTTGTGGTGACATTTGGAGCATGTTAAGTTGGACATGGAGAATATGACACAATACCCCAACACTACCTCTTCATACTGTATTCACGTAACCTGAATCAAATCTACCCCCTAGGTAATGTTCACAGCAATGTTCAATGTAACAATAGTGACTTACTTAGCAAGGCCATTTTGAGACTAAAAAAGTCAGATTTACCACTTACTCTACTGTAGGTCAAGGGTTCTCAAAGTTTTGATAGGTGAAGGCCAATTAAATTTAGGGAACGTTGAACTGAGGCCCACCAAAGAGGCAGTGGGAGAAAAAAAAAGGGTGGATCCTATTTGTAATCTTTTTGTTAACCATGTTGAATCTCTACAGTTTACATGTATTGCAATATATAAATGCATACAGATGCTGCTAAACATCACTGAATGGAGATTTTTTTTTTCTTTTAAGGCAATGTATGGTTCTAATAGCCAAAAATGTTTTCCCGGGCACTTTGAGAACCTATGCTCTAGGTTAACACACAGTTAAGCTGGTAAACCTGCTTTTTGGAATACCCCTCTGGTGTCATCTGCCTTCAAATTAGGCCTGAAAATGAATGGTAGCAAGCCCAAAATTTGACATGTCACTGATATAACATAACTATGCAGTTGCACCATATGCCAGTTTGTTCTGAGCAAAAGTATTACTGTAAGATAGAGATATTTCATTGCAACTTTTGGCTTGTGGTTTGAGCTTGCATTTTTCTTTGTAAGAGCTCTCACTTCAGCACCGGCAGATATGGTGGCATGAACTTAATTGCTTTTTCAGCATGAAGTGAAATACAACCACTTTGATGAATCTTAACAAACTACATTAAGGTTAGCTCATTTAAAAAAAAAAAAGTTGCATATTTCTTCTTTAACATTAGGTAAAAGATTAAAGGTCCATTCAACCTTTTCGGATCAAACCACTTGTGATGTGATCCTGAGCACACAGGGCATATAACGCATAGGCCTAACGATTCGATACAAAACACATCCCCCAACATTTGAACCCAATTTCATTTGTTGTTGCAATATATCAAAGAAATCAATTTTATCTTCATGACCAATTTGCATCTCCCTCCAGTACTCTGGGATTCTAGCCATTGGCCTTGTTCGCATCCTGTCTGATCCAAACAGCAAACTTTAAGAATGCAGTGCAAGAATATGATCAACCTTTGCCTTAGCCAAGCAATCGTTTTTCAATAGCCGAGATCCAGACCCTTGTATGAAAAGAAGCGTAGACCGATGGGTTGGTTATGAACAGGTAATTGATTTTCTATTACTGTAAAAATTGAGAGAATCCAATTCACTTCATGACCCTTTGGCCTTTTTGCATTGTGCTAGCTACTTGTGATGTGCTAGTGAGGTCATGGTGCATTAGGGGCGCCACTAGAAACTGTGGGCCCTATGACAAATAATAATTTTGGGCCCTCAAAACATTGATTTTAATATTAAAATTTTCTCTGGGGCCCCCCTTCAATGACAGGCCCTAAGAATCATCCTAAGTTTTCCCCTCCTATGGCGCCCCTGGGTGCATAGGACATCACATACAAAGCCTGACCCTATGATTTTATATTAATTTATTGTTGTAACCCATTAAGAAAAACACTCAACTTAATGATCCTTTGACCTCTTTTTATTAGGAACCAAAACCAAATACGTTTTGGCTCTGACTGTGTGCAAACGCTATTTGCCTCAGGTTTACTCTGGAATGGGTAAGGCAGTTTTTATTGGCAGGCTATTAAAAAGTGTTGACTTGCGCTGGCCTAGCAACAGCACTCTTTGTAACTGTATACTGTTTAACATGGAAATCCCCAAAATTCTGAAGTGACTCTTTAAAGGAAAAATCCGGAGTGAATCAACACGCAGTCCTACTGTTTTATAGTGCCAACCGCTATTGATAGCCACCTCAATCACTGGATTTCATGCATCGCAGACTGAGATAGCGAAACGTCAGCTAACGCTAACAGAATGGGGCATTTCAAAATGAAAGGAAGTCAATTAGGTTTTGTTTTTGACATGCCTCATTCAGTTAGTGTTAGCTACCGTTTCGCAAACCTGGTCTACGATGCACGAAAACTGATCATTGAAATGGCTTTCATTAGCGCTTAGCAGTATAAAAACAGTAGGGCTACGTGTTGATCCACTCCGGATTATACCTTTAAGATTTGTAATGTAACCGAAATATTGACTACCACATACCTTGTAGTATCCCATCTCTGTTGAACTGCGTCTCACCACTGATTAAAGAACATAAATCAAATGTACATAATATTCATTAAAATGCTCTATTAATAAGAGCTGACCTTTCAAATTTGTGCTACAACTAATCACTGGGCTTTTTTCAAAATCAATTCACCAGATGAGTTTTTTTTTGTAACCACACCAAGTTGTTAGCTCTGTAGTTGCTTTTAAGAATGTAACCCAAATTCATGATGCCTGGTTCTTTCATCAATGTAATCATAATTTATTCGATGTTAAACTATACCACTACTACCTTGTTGTTACACTTGCAGCTCTTAAACAGCAAAAATGAGATTTGCCTTGTCTGTCACTATAAAAATGATCATGGATGGTTTCTATTCTATGCTTTGCAAACAGCCCCCCCTCTGTGCCAAATAAAATGTAGGCCTAATTAGTAGCAAATGTAACTTCAACTACCCCCCCGGCACACAACGTTCATGGATGTAGATATTTGGGGTAAATACCGTCAGTCCGTCATGGCCATCTTTTCAACCAAAAATAGACGTCCATTTCAGACCGCATTTCAACCAACCAAACAAAGACGTCTACTAGATGTCCATTTCAAACCACCAAATAACCAACCAAATAAAGATGTCTACTGGAGGTTCATTTCGGACCACCTTCTGTATCAGCCAACCAAATTAAACATGTCAACTGGCTCATGGGGGGCATTTAGGCTCATGTCCAACACCATACTGGGACCAGAAAATTAAAATTTTATTCAATAATAACTTCATGGCAAGTGTGCGGTGCGGATCACCACCGGCTACATTGGTGCCGTGACCCGGATGGGAGGATTTGGGGGTGAGTGTAACGGATGCCAACTAGCTCAGCTAGCTGGCAGCAGTACGTGTAAATCCTCACAACTTAATTCCTTGGGCAATTCTACCTGCTGAGTTTGAAGCCTGGGCTTTTGGCTCAGTGGTTAGCGTGTCCAACTCCACGCCAGGGCTTTGTTGTAACTGGCGGGGTGACGGGTTCGAGGCCCGTGTACGATGCGGACCGCCACCGGCTACATGGGCAACAGAAAAAGATCTAGCAAAATTCAATCTTTATACCATTTTTAAGTGCTTGGCAATGGAGTTACAGAAAATTAACATCACTTTTTTACCATTTGGTCAACGTGACCAAAACATGTGGTTCTAAGAGTACAACAACTTTTCCCATAGAATTGTTTTTATACTTATTTTCTATGACATAACTGAAGATAACGTCGTTTTTTATTGTTGCATATTTATAGCGAATTCAATTTCCAGAGGTTATGGTAATAAAGTTACAAATTGTCGGCCTAGTAGGATAATTGCCTAATTAATTGTTCAGTATACGCGTTATTCACCTGGCGGCCATTTTGACGTAATTTGATGTAATTTTGACGCTTGAGGTGTACGGAAGTTAAACGAAGTGCCTGCTCTTTTGGGAAACGGTGGAAAGTTTGCCCACGGTATGATTTTTTCCTCTTTGAGGATGTGCATTTCGGCACACAACAGTGAGGCGCCATGACAGCTGGCTGTGTAGCAACGGTGTAGCCGAGTGTACCCCTGAAGTGTACCCCTCAACGTCTTTAGAACGTTCCGGGTGAATAAGGCGAATTGCCAGGTGTTGCCATCTGCAGGAAGCACACTGGCTGACTCATTTCACCCCACCCAAGGAACAAACACACACACACACACACACACACACACACACACACACACACACACACACACACACACACACACAGACATGAAGTTGAATCCCTTTGCCCTTGTAAAACAGTCTGCTTCCTGTAGATGGCAATTTTTGGTTAAGGTTGAAAATATAATAGTTATGCTTATGGTCATGTTATATTCCTTACAACATTGATAAGGTTGGTATCCTAACAGCTGAACAGTAGTCAAATGAATGGGTGTCTATGGCAGGAAGTGCTTTTGTTGTTTTTCCAAATGTTTCCAATGAGATAGGAACAAAGACAGGGGCCATTTCCGAAATGGCCTACTACTATGCTACACATGCTGCTTGTGCCCAGCACACAGTGCAGCACACACTACTGCTTCCCACAATTAATTGATTAGCTGCAGGTGCTCTATTTGGCTGGCTGAGCCCCATATACTACTCCCCAGTATGCAGCATGGTATGCAAGCAGCAGAGGCCTACTGGCCACATTACCAGAACCTCATTACTTAATGGACTACAGGTGCTCTACCTGACTGAAGCCCCACACTACTCCTGTGATATTTGTCATGTACTGCATACTACACGCTGCTGTCTGCAGATTTCAGTATACGAGCCGTATGTAGTAGTCAAGTAGTAGGCCATTTCGGAAATGGCTCGGGTGTTGTAGAAGTGGTAGGAGAGTACATTTGATGACAATGATGACCAATCAATCACAATAGCAACCTACATAATCAACGTAGTAAAGGGCATAGCAACCACCATATCCAACCTAGCGACAGCCAAACAACCACCTCAAGCACCCTTGCAACATCCTGCAACACCACTGCAATTCCTTAGCAACAACCTCAATCCAGTCCTCAACTTTGCCACAGTCCATTTTAAATGAGCCTTGGCCCAGAAAAAAACGCCTGCACTTCTGGATCATGTTTAGGAATGGCTTCTTTTTTGACCTATTGTTATTGATTGTGTTCACAGACAATGTTTTCTGGAAGTATTCCTGAGCCTAATTTGTGATTTCCATCACAGTAGCATTCCTGTATGTGATGAAGTGCCGTCCAAGGACCAATGATACCTTCAATTTTTGTCTGAGAAACTCCTTCTGATCTTGCACCACTACTTTTTGCCGCAGCATTTAGAGAATTGGTGATCGTCTGCCCATCTTCACTTCTGAGAGACACCGCCACTTTGGGAGGCTCTTTTCAAACCCAATCCAAATATGACCAAATATGTTTCAAATGGGTCCTCCAGCTGTCCCTTATATGTAGATTTTACTTTTCTGGCCTCTTATTGCTACCTGTCCCATCTATTTTGGAAAGTGTAGAATCAAAATGAGCCAATATAATTTCAAAATGTCTCACTTTCAACATTTGCCATGTTATCTATATTCTATATAATTCTATATAATTCTTATATTCTATAATTCTTTCTTCTTATATTCTTCTATTTCTTCTTATATTCTTCTATATTCTTATATCCTATATTTTATATTCTCTCTCTTTATATTCTATAAAATATAGGTTTATGAGATTTGCATATTATTGGATTCCAATTTTATTACTAAAATTAAACTATTTTAGAATTCGTTTTGTATTTGTGGTTATGTAGCTGCATCCAACCTTTTTAAACACTTTTTAACATGAGCATATCCCCTATGACAATTTTCAAATAAAATACACTAAATCTACCTATCTACCAACCAAGGTGTTTTCTTTTGGAAATGATTGACATTTTTGGACATCATCCCAATATAAACGGCAATAAAAGTATGTAATATCTTTAAAGATGTATTCGGCAACTCTTTTAAAGTCTAATTTCGTAGGATTCTCGTTATTCTGGAAGTAGTACATGAGAAAGGCTGAAAAGGAAAAAATCCAAATTCTCTAGCTCCATCTAAACCCTGTAATCGTGGTTGCAAAAATCCAGCGCTCCCTGTAGCCTTCCAACAATCAGGTTCGGAGGGAGGGATAGCTGCCTGTCGATCACAGCTGTGAGTATAGCCAGAGATCCTTCTTTACAGAGACAAATCATGAGGACCCACTTCCTGGAGTCATGAGGCTAATGCCAAATAAGGTAGTTCTGGGCGGTGCTAGCATTTATGCAGTGGAGAAGCTCATTCTGTAACATTGAAGTCTATGAGAGAATCCAAGAATTACACAGAAATTTTAAAAGCCTTATTTTTTTGAGTAATGGATGTACATTTTGGACATGGTATGGTGATCTCCAAAGCTCCCCGCCCTATTTCATGATATTATTGTCAAGACTATGTGACTCTCCATTCCGTAGAAAATGAACTTTTAATCAGGTGTGCACCAAGTCTGTTAATGTGCTGAAGTTTTTTTTTTTTTTTTTTTTTTCATTTTTAGATCATGTCAAAATCATACAATACATATATCAATGTCTATGGTGTGCAAAAATACAAATAATACAATTTGCGCTATCTAGCTTTACTTGGCTTTTGCATCTACAGAGGTTGACTGCTTGGGGTGCCAGCTGCCACACTGATTAGGGTGGCAGCTCACTGGGAGGGCGTGGCCAGGCTAGTGGCTGCTAGCTCGGATGACTCCAATTTGCTCCCATAGACATGAACTAGCACAACATATCTGGCTCCTGAAGGATCTGTGGTGTAGCGGTGAGCAAGCTTCTAACAACATGGGGAGGGTTTGAAAGGCCGTTGAGGAGCGTAGTAGAGACTGGGGGAGGGACAAGAGAGTTGTATGAGTTTGATTTTTTGCTTAAGTCTCGGAATAACGTAGACTTGCTGAATACAGCTTTAACTGGAAGTCAGAGATAAATTTGCATTTCAGGAGCACCAAACTGCTGATGTCACCTCAAATCATATTTAGAGTGCTGTAACTTCTGATCCGGGGCACACAGAAACAAAATTTAAACTATTATATTAACTTAACTTGTTAAACATTAAAGATGAGCTTTGAGATTTTTTACTTGAGACGCTAACGTGTGTCCATATCTTAACCCTAGAACAGGCAGTTACTGTAGCAGAGCTGGAAGGTCCTCAACCAATCAGCAGAACCAATATCTACTCCTTTGTGTAAAGAGGAGCAGGTTGAATACTGTCCATGCCCTACAGAAGCAGGCCACTGATGTAAATGTTTGTGCCCAGACAATCGGACACAGCAAGCTTCATGAGGGTGGACTAGATGCAACGCCCAGTAGTGGGACCAGTGCTCAGTCACCGCCCAGCACCACAGATATCGATTTGCATAGAAAACACTACAACTGTCTGCAACTCTTGCCCTGTACTTTTCACAGATGAGAGCAGGTTCACACTGAGCACCTGATAAACGTGAAAGAGTCTGGAGAAGACAAGGAGAGCGCTAGGCTGCCTGCATCGTTGAGCAACATATGGTTGGTGATGGATCAGTGATGGCCTTGGAAGGCATATCCATGGAAAGACGCCAGACACAGAGCTGCAGAAATTTCATTTTGGCAAAATGGGTTAGCCTGCCACATCATTATTTCACTTTGATTTAGGAGGTCTCTATAAAATAAGCCCTTTATAGGCTGAAAACGTATTTCTATAAATCAAATGCTGCATCATTTTGTTCCTAAGACATTGCCCTATCCATATCATGAATATCCAATCTATCTGTATAGATATTATGTATTTAAAGTGTTACTGTAATTTCTTTGAACAGTGTCGTTCTTAATATAGGCCTATAGCCTACTGATAGGCTACATGTTCAGTCCAAAAGGCATAACCTACTCCTTTGGCAAGTAGCCTAAAATCAAATCGACCTCAACTGCTCTTTAAGACACAGGCAGACACCCATTCACTAGTGTTGTCTAGGCCAAAATGATTTTAGGCACCTAATGCAAATATGAAGTAGGGCCGCCTGTCGCTGCATGAAATTTGAATGATCAAGTCAGTATGGCCAATGAGTTTATTTCCTCAACTCTCCAGCCCAGTAAAATCAGGACCCAATGATATGAGCAGGCTGAAGGAGGCAAGATTACGACAACTGCCCAGTTCTATCCCATAACATTGATAGAAGTTTGATAGCATAGATGTTTAGATTAAGATAATAGTTTGATAGCATAGATGTTTAGATAGTATAGCCCATGTCTTTGCTGCCTAAAGGTCACCATTTGACGGACCTGAAGATCACCTCTCACCTCTGGAATTCTCATATTAACAATATTAGGCTACCTCCCAGTATAGCCTACCCGTACACATTCATGTAGACCTAGGTTACACTTTGAAATAGCACCTATGCAACAGTATCCTAAACCACAGGCTAGAAACAGCATAGACTATTTCACTAACAACAAAACGAGATCGATTTGCTTATCCTTCAGAGGAATCGCAAATCATTTTTCAGCCTACTTCTACTGTTATCATAATGCATCAATAATTGACAAAGCTTTACTTACTGTCGCACTATTGTGAGAATACAAGGTATCATGCTTCCAAGTTTCACTTGCCAGAACCCACACTTCGAAATAATTTGAATGAGACCGGCCTGTTGCATGAGACAAATTTAGCAGCCGACTGCAGCCTATGAGGCGGTCTCCGATTTGATTGGCTGTTGTAGCATTATGGAATTTTGCAGCGTTCTACTGAAATGCCAACACATCCCAAAATCAAGTTTTGCATGTAGGCTATGTGAATCATTGTTAATTATCAGCCACAGAACTGCCAAGCTTGAAATAATTGTACTCTATTAATTATTAGGCTATACCTCCACCAAGGATCTTATGATGTGTGTGTGTGTGTGTGTGTGTGTGTGTGTGTGTGTGTGTGTGTGTGTGTGTGTGTGTGTGTCCGTCCGTCTACGACTGTACAAGATATCTCGAAAAGTACGCAACTGCACGGATTTGGATGAAATTTTCTGACACGTGTGTATTGGGACAAGTAAAGAACTGATTCGATTTTGGTGGCGATTGGTGATCCCATACACCATCTGTGACCACATTGTCCTGGTGGAGGTCTGCTCTGAGCGCTTGTAGCCAAACTGCTACAAACATAGCTAATCAATGAATAGCTAGTTATGTTTAAATAGGAAATGGGTCTAGGTGTATAGGCATAGCCTAGTAGCTAATCACGTTTTTTTTATGTTGTAAGCATTCCTCTTAACTTTTTGTACAGTTGGTCGACTCAACTCAGTAGGCTATTGATAAACTGTATTGGTCACAAAGTTAACAAAATACGTTCGTTTTTGAAGTCAGCACCTCATCACCAGTAGCCTAATCAAAGAACTCAAACGACATTCTAGTTGTTTGCCTATGTTTATCCCTTGACATTGCTACCTGACCATACCTCATTAATGCACTACAGGTGCTCTGCCTGACTAAAAGTTAGAGTCCAATACTACCCCTGTGCTATGTTCGTATACAATACCAAATTCTGCCTTCTGCAAAGAACAGTAAATCATTAGTAGGCAAATGTTGTAGGCATTTTCAGACACAGCAAATGTAGGGCTAGCCTGACACGTCAGACTATATCATAAGAATGTATAGTCTGAAGACCACTGATAGACTGTACCTCAATGGAGGGGCGGGTGATTGCGTTGTCTTTCAAACTGCCTCTCCACGTAATAGGCTAGCGTTCCGGCCAGTGGTACCAGCTGGTATATCAAACTTTTCCCGTAGCCCGTCGGTAACACGGCAAAGACATCTTTTTCAGAACGAAAAACTTCAGTGCACTTTCTTGTTTCACTTTCAAAGAAAATGACAAGTGTAATTCGTCCAAAACTAAAGCCAAAGACGATTCCGCTCTGGTTTGAGCAGGGCTGTCGTCATCGTACAAAGCCCGCCTTACGATTTCCTGTACACATACCGCGCTGTGATTGGTTATCCGCCTCCAGAGGAAGGCTAAAACGGGTTTCTATCAGTGGCCTCTAGACGTACCTCTGTGCAAATTCAAATTTGCTACCACTAGGGGTACGTCTAGAGTCTAGGCTAATGTAGGGCTGCTCAAGACGCTAAGTGTAGGCCTACTTACTACACTCAGATGGGTGGGTAGGCTACCGCATCCACACAGTATAGGGCCGTGGAGTAAGGCCGGGGACTGGTAAGGGGTTCTCTCATCAATTGTGGAGGCCTCCAAGCTCTGGATCGGCGTTTAACGAGGCTCCTTCAAGTTCCTCCCAGTGCCAAGAGTATGAGTATACTATACCATGGAGGAGTTGGCTTGCAGCCTGCAAGGTGCTTTTACCATTGATGCTCCATATGAGCGACTAAGTACATGTTGAAACAAGTACGCGTTTAACACCGATTACAATACCTTACTTTGGGTTTTCATTTTTTAATTTGGTGGCACTATACATGGAATAGGTGATACATGGAATAGGTTTACGGCCCCTGAAGACAAGCATATTAAAAATGTGGTCCTCCTAGTTTTCCAAGGGGGCCACATTTAGAATCCAAGATCTTGAGCAGGGCCGCAAACTTTTCGTGGTCACTATTTTTAAATAATCAAATCGCAACACATTGATTAAAATGCATATTTGCTTTGTTTTAACAATACCTTTGCATGTTAACAACAGCTACAAAGTATTTATTCACAAAATTTACATTTTTAAATTACCAGAATAGAATATTTGAATACCATAACTTTGTTTTTAAAGTGAATTATTCATCTCTAAATGTCCTATTACAGAACTTATTTTGCACTCCAACAGGTAGGCTAAAAGAAAAAAATAAAAATAACACGTAAACACGCAAGGACTCTAATATAAGTACAGTTGTCATAAGAGGAAATGCTGCATCAATAGACCAAACCGGCTTAAAAAATAAATAGAAAGGCCAGTTCTACTCTCTATCTCTATATACGGCTCTGAGAAAGGCTGCGCAACAGCGCCAAAATCCTCTGGTGGCCAAAACCGGAATTACATGTAATGGCTTAGAATCGCCATAGAGAATGAACAGTGGAAAATACCTATAAAAAAATATTTCCTAATGTATTAATGCCACTTAAATTGACG
Organism: Sardinella longiceps; assembly: GCA_027497455.2. NCBI lineage: Eukaryota > Metazoa > Chordata > Actinopteri > Clupeiformes > Clupeidae > Sardinella > Sardinella longiceps. The sequence continues at coordinate 1,668,994 of JAODXP020000017.1, forward strand.
TAGTTTGGGGACATATTATCTATTTATTAATATTCTGCAAATTATAAGGTATATATTAAGTTTTGGAGACTGGTGACTATATTTTAGTTTTAAAGGTGATGAATCATGTCGGCCGCATCTGGTCCGTGTCCGGATGTGGCCCGCGGGCCGCCAATTGAATAGCCCTGTCCTAGGCCCTACGTTCTTAAGATATTTGCAGAAAAATGTCCGGCCACCTGCTGGCCAGCTAGTGTGAAATGTTGTAAATCAATTTACTGTATGCCCCCCCCCCACCCCCCATGGACAGAATATCACAAAACTTGGCATGCATTCAGAAGGTGTCATAATGATCCGACACCTCCAATTCAGTGTGTCTTTTTCACAGATGTTGACAGTTTATTTTAGCTAAAGATGACTATGATAACACATGTAATATAAATTTTTACCTAAAATGAGAAGAACAGAATTAGAAGTGGATTCCTTGTGTCAAACAAAGTAGAAAATGACATTATACAACAATTTAAGACTAGAAGAAACCTATAGACAGCCTTTTCTTGTATACCAGCCATTTTGGATTGTATGCATACCAGCCACTAGGGGGTCATCCCAACTTGTATCCATTGACTTTTGAAATCCTTAGGCCTATTTCTAACACCTTGCCAAAAATCAAAAACTTGTCCAGAAGTGCACGATCTTCGCAAATTCCCTCCTGACTAATAAAGTTTGCTGATGATACAGTAGTTTTGGGCCTCATCACCTCATTACCTTAATGAAATGGAAAAGATTGTACAAGCTGGTGCCAAACTGTCTCCACCTCCTTCAGCAAAACTAAGGAGCTGTATCGGCTTCAGGAAAAAACAACCGCAGAGGCACCCAAGTAGAGAGAGTAAGTATAAGAGGCACCAAGTAGAGAGAGTAAGTATTTTAAGTACCTGGGAACACACATACTGTATCTGAGGAGCTGACCTGGGTTAATAACATCAATGCTCAAGTAAAAAAGGCCAGACAGCGCATGTAGGCCTATCACTTGAGACTGCTGAGCAAGTTTAAGGTTCCCCCTGTGATATTAAGAACTTTTTACAAGGGAGCCATAGAAAGTGTGCTAACTCAGTGCATATCAGTATGGTATGGTAGTTGTCTTGTCCAGGAGCGGAAATCACTGCAGAGGATGCATTTGGCTGAGCATTCATAGGTGTGAATTGCCCCATTTGAGAAGAACAAAGACAGCCAATTGGCTTCAGGGTCTTAGGGCAAAATAAGGATGCAACATTATCCTAACATCCAAATTACTACTGGAGGAAATGAGTTGCGATTAATAGAATTAATTATGGCAGAATTTTGTGATTAATCGGGTTATCTTTTTATATGGTTTGACAGCATGAGTGTGTATCATTATCATTATCTCTATGGCTATTATTTAAATGTTGAATAAAGCATGGCTCTGGACAAAGTAGGTTTGTTCTCTAGTTCAGCCCTGGTATAGCACACACTAATGTGAAACTTGCAATGGGCTTCCCTATCTACCAAAGACACATGGTGGTACATATGAATATATTCCATTCATAAATTACTTGCAATGACTTACTATGTACATACAAAACACCAAACATACAGCTTTAAAAATGTTTAATTAATTCTTAATACATCTATATCCTGTGCACAGCACATATGTACAAAAATAAAAGGTAAACATTTGCTATATATCTACCTATTTCCCCCCCATAAAACACATGGTAACAGGTATAGCCCTTCATTTTAGCAGATCAAAACTAAGGCAGAAGCTGTCATTTATACTAAAAGGTTAGGGTCATTGAAGGAAGCAATAGTTTTTTTCAGTGCATGATTGTAATTCTAGAAGGAAAAACAGCCAGGTGCAACATACAATAATTCACCCTTGTACCATTTCACAGAGTGTAACATCCAGATACAGTGTACCACATATCCAGACACTTGTACCATTTTACAGAGTGTCACATATCCAGATACAGTGTTAAAAGTCTTCATGAACAGGTTTAATGTCACAGGAAACATGTTCTATAAACATGGGTTCCTGGTTACATCTCAGCCGACTAAGTGCAAGGATAACCATTTGACATACAATATGTCCTTACATCAAAATAGGTTCAGATTAAATTGCAAGACAAACTCAATAATAATTGCTCACACCATTTCTGAATAGAGGGGAGAATATGTTAAGGGAGGTTCATAGCATACATTTGCACTTAATACAGTATTTTAAATGTATAATGACATTATATCCATGAGCATTAACAGAGAATGACAGTATGACTGCAATTAGTCTTAAACAAGTGGGACTTGTTGCTCATTAACTATCTGTAGGTGTTTTTGAAAATGTACACTAAGCATTTTACTTTGCTCCAAGTGACAAACAATTACAGATTATCCCCAGGGGAATGGTTTGGTTTGAAGACTACTGAGTATATTTCTGTATCATTTTCAAGACAAAGAAGTCCGTTTTTTCGAGCGCCAAGACAAGTGCTCACTCTACGATTGCTTAGCACCAGTTTCCAAAATCATCTGTAAAAGCATAAATAGGTAAGAAATGTCTCACATGAGGTAAATTTGTGATAAAAGTGCTTTTTAGGTACCGTATACATACCTTCTCCCACCCTCCCTTTCTCTCTCTGTCAGGACTTGACCGGATGAGAGAGAAAGGTGCGCTCAACTCAATTAAAGTAAATGGGGTTGGGGTGCGTAAAACAAGGGTAATACTGGATGATGACAAATTAAACGCACTCTCAAGCTCTATCTATCTCTTGACTTGTTTAGTGGAAGCATGTCCCAGATGGACGCATTTCAGCCCATGCTGTCTTCAGCCACCAGACTCATTCATATTTGTTCAGTATGGTTAAGCAGTTAAGTTAGGCATAAACTACCATCAGGCACATGACAATCTAACGACATATTTTTTTTACACAGACTTATGGCAATGTTAAGTCTGCAAATCGATGGCAAATGACTTGGCCCTATTTCTTATCCTATCATTAGTTTATAAAAATCAATAACAAACCGATTGTAATAAGCAATGTTCAACTCATGACTACACTCTTTTTGGTGGCAGTTTGACAGTTGTAAAGTATCGGGTATATTTGGAATTCACATCTAGCCTACCAGCTGGTCAGATCCAGCAGAATTATGGGTAACGGGAAAACTATTCACTCCAGGTACTGTAGACTTCATTGTTAGTTCTGGTTCCAGGATCTTACATAGCTTAATTGATCTAATTATAAAATAAAACAGATAAAACACAGCCCTGGCTTTCTAATGAATGATGCAAAAACATTGTTGGACTGCTAACAACATTGAGTGAACATCCCCCATTGAGTGCACATTGAATCTGTAATGGGGCCACAAACAAGACTAAAGCAGCACCTATTTTCACAGCATGAATATCACTTTAGTAAATGTTTCCATTTCACTCTCATGACAATCACAGTGATGAACATAGTCATCTATACAATGGAGGTGAACAAGCATGTTTCCCTCTGAAACCAACATGCACACTGAGGTAATATAATACTGTCATTTCATACCCATAAACCAAGGATATTTATCCCAGTGACACGGTATAATTTGCACCTGTTGTAAGCACCCAAGTCATTGGCTATATCAAGCCTCTTAAAGAACAATAATAGAAGTCCCTTAAAGAATTGTAATAGAAACTATACGTAGCATAGACACTGGAGTATACAAATACATTTGACAAAGTCTGCTGTTGAAATGAGCAAAATATGTCTTGGTGTGTAAACAGAAAATAAATAATCCCTTTCTTCTGAAGTTCTGTTTCTGTTTCTATTTTCTCCAAACTAAAATGTGCAAATGAGTGATTTGTTGTTAGTTTAGCTCATAGCCGTGGTAGGAAGTGTGTTACAGTCATGGCGATGGAGGCCTTGTAGCCTTTCTTCATGCGCCCGTTTTTGCTAAGAGCAATGTAACATCCTCTATGTAGGGAAGACTCATAGGCATTGTAGTTATTGGGAAGCAGGGTCTCCTTGAACTTGCATTCATCTTGGTAGACTTTCTAAAAAAATTCATGAAGTAGAGAATTATCAAACAGCTCAACTCGAATCCAGCAAATCTTAATCATTCAATGCAATTAAACTGTTGGTCTCAATATTCATCTCTGTTCAGAGATTAGAAATTCTAATACTATATTAAAATAAATGTAGCCAAGGTATGAAGTGGTATAGACACTAAACCATTTCAGAGGTCCATTTGGTTGGATAGGAATGCACGCCATAGAATTTACATCATATTTATTAGATTACATTTATTATTGGGCCCACTGGTAGAGCCTTTATCAGGGCAGTAGGTGTTCTCTATACTTATGATTTGCATCAAGAAAAAATATTTGTAAGACTACTTTGAAAGCAATAGGTTTTCAGGCTAAAACTTATCGAATTAATAGAACTATTTGGCTGCTCTGAACACAGCTTGCACTATGGAGAATGTATGTTTTATGACCATATACAGTAGACCTCAAATGAAGATGAGATGGCTATTTGAATTGAAAAATTTCCCACTGTAAATCGGTTTTATTTATAATAATAATGTGACATGTATTCTGTTTTAACTTTAACATACCCCTAAAAATTAAAGTACAACATTATAGGAAGGCTATGATGCATGATGCTAAGCTCAAACCTTCAAAAAGAGTGCTATAATGCATAATTTAAATGCAGTGATGTATGTAACCATGATATTTTTTTATTTTTCTGTCTGTAAGCACCACTTGTACCTGATGATGCATGTAGAACAACATGTACTGTAGAACTAGATGTAGATCATTTGTACACTCAAATCAGGTATGGGATAAGATAATACATATAATATTCACATAAAAAATGGGCCTCTGGTGTTAGACAATGGCAGAATTCAATGCAATGCATGTTCGCCAACAGGAAAGAAATGACCAAGACATTACTGTATGAGATATCATACCTACCGTTCCATACAATCTCCCACGGTTATTCATTGCGACAAACAGCTTACTTTTCACCCCAAACAAGCTAACGACTCCACGCTCTACAGCAGAGATCTCTATTAAACCTGATAGAACAAAACATTGAATTAGTCTACACAGAGCAGTGCTTCAGCTATCCTATACTGGATGAAATAAAGGGAAACTTTGAATGGATTTTAATCAGGATGGCTGCAATGCAAATATTTTGTAAGCAATATGCTGTGCAAAATGTCCAGCCGATTTTAGATAAAACTTATTTCACCCATGGACACTGCCCATATAAAATTATGCCATTATGTCATCTCTGAGCTTGGAGATATGTAACCTATACAACTGGTGGGCAGTCTTTTATTTGGGATACATTTGTCTGTTCTCATAGCGGATTGGCTATCATGCAGAAAGCAGGGATACGGACTACATGCTTTGACTTGTAATTATTTGGGGACCAACTCACTGTACTGGTTTTCATTATGTGCGCCGTTTATCCTGCCGTCTGGGAGGATCTGTAGGTGAAACCCGATACCCACGTTGCAGTACAGCCTCCGCACTCTCTTGATACCAAGCAAATAGTCACTCTCCCAGTTCAGGTCAGATTTCTCCCCCGAGATCCCTAAAACGGAACGGGAGAAAAGGTTCTCCCATGTTTCCTCCAATAAAATGGCATTAGTCCTGTTTGAGATAGGATACAATGATACAATCCCACACAGGGACGCAAAGAGAACAATCGCTGTCAACGTCCAGTGCGTGTTGGCTTCGTAGGACATACTGATGGAGAGCTTTTGCGCAGTGGCCATCCAGTTTACCTTCAGGGCACGTGGTCAAAATTAATGACCCTAAAAATAAGACTCTTCTTGTTTTTCTTCCTTCAGCATGGTGGCACAGACTTATTTTTGGAACAGAGTTCAGGACTTCAAGCATGCAACAACAGCCACTGAACTGATCAGAAGCCTGCAGAGACAGAGCAAACCTCAAGATTAAAAAAGTGATTACCATGTTTTACCAACCTATGCCCCTTACAATGAAGAACATAGTACAAGAAGAGGATCTCCCGCTGAAATGTTAAAGCTTGCATTCTGGCAACATGATATCACACTGACATTACAGCTGTCCTATCAAATAGAAAGGTCACGGAGCACGAGCGGGAGGGTGGAAAAAGAGAGAGCTAGGCTACAAACTACGGTGGGCAGTGGGAGCAAAATGGTGGGCTATAGCCCAGTCACTGATTGGCACTGCTTGCTCCCAAAATTGGATTAGTGGTGATGACGGGCTGGTTCTTTATTTAGAGGGAAGGTGTAAAAACAGTTCAGAGATCACCACATGGCAATGATGAGTCTCACAGCACACTTCCTCAGTTATTGTTGGTCAAGCTGGGTCCTTTGGGGACATTTAGGCCTAATCTTAATTTCCATAAACACTATTTCAAAAAAATTATTATAGCCTAGGCCTATTGGAAAACAAACTAACCATATCGGTCTAGTGCATGTTATATTATGTGGATATTGTGTGGCCTTATTTGTCCACAACTATAACAGGAAATAACTTAATTCACACAGATTTTACGGTAAACAAGCAGTTTGGGACTTTTCATATTTCACACTACCTCAGTAAACATGTGGATTTGTTTACACACTAAGGGATACTAACAGTGATAATCTGACAAGGAAATACAGTGACATAAATGTTGCAAGGCTATTATTTCCAATTAAGGAATGGAGGTGCATGTTAGCTCAGAATGATTTGATTGAAATTATTTAGGTTGTTGGATGTTTCTGATCAAAAATGCACTTTGTTTAGACCTAAATTCTTGTGCCAGTTAGGCTAATTTCTGCATGATCTGGTTAGATTTAAATGTGTAGATTTAAAGGAATATTCCACCTTTTATGAAAATTGGTTATTCACACTCTTACTTGGAGTTACGTATGTGGATAAAAGCAATTTGCTCTCAGCGCATACATTTTCCTACCCTGGCAATCCCAATTTTAGTTTTAGCTTAGCAAAGGGGCTGGAATGCAATTCTCTGGCTACTTTACTTTCCAGCCCCTATGCTAAATAATTGGGGTAGCCAGACTAAGAAAACACATGCACTGAGACCAAAATGCTTTCACCCACATATATAACTTTAGGTAAGAGAGTGAATAATCAATCTTCAAAAAAGTGGAATAATAGCCTAAGGTTCAACACATAACCTTTAGTAACACAAGACTATAAAATAGATGCTGCAGTGGCACATGACAGCATGGGACATAAAAACTATTTGTCTGATGAAAGATTTCCTCAAAGAAGGCTTTAATCATAATTTTCAAAAGTGAATAAAATATTGCGAGAGGATTCTTGGCCAAAAATGAAATTACTCTCTGTAGGCTAAGTATATTGCTCATACTGGGATATACTTGAAGAAGGACATAACATTTATATATTATACTTGTACTCTTTATATAGCCTACAATAAAAAGCTTAAAACATAATATGATAAAGGCACATTATCACCATCAGAACAACATGATTCAAAATTCCACTGGTTGTGGGCTAATTTGCTGTGATGTCAACCTCACAAAAATATAGTCATCTACATAATCTTAAAGCTGACCAAGTCTCAGAGATATATGAAAAAAGAAAAAAAAATATTTGTAACAATAATGCTGAACACAGTACACGAAAAAATGTTCATGGTCAAATTTTCTTCTTTTGAGGAAAAGTTCAAGGCATCTTCTTACCATTGTGAAAACACACACACACACACACACACACACACACACACACACACACACACACACACACACACACACACACACACACACACACACACACACACACACACACACAGTCAACCCTGAAGAGATTCAGGTGAAGTCAAGTTTTAGCAAAAAATATATTTGGGCAATTCCAGCGTTATGGACGTGACATTTGCATGCATTATTGATGAACAAAATGCCACATAACTTCTGCAGGCCTAGCAGTAGCCTATTTCACAATTTTGTTAATGTTCTTATGCAAACTTCATGGCTGAATACACACAAAAAAATAATATCATGATTTACATCGTAAAAATGTGAGCCTTTCAATTTGCGTTATGGACGTGACGAAAAATGGTCAAGCTTTTATGGGAGATTAGACTTATCTTATAGAGAAAGGTAAATATTATTCCATTCATACCAAACAGGACACCTCAGTGAACACAGAAAAATATAGCCTGATAAGCCAGACTCTCTCATAAATGTAGGCTATGGCAACAAGTGATAGACTCCCGGCTAAAACGAATCAGCGCAACTAGCAAATAACAAGCGATTCTGACAACACTAATCCCACCCAATAGCTCCCTGTCCAGATATAACGTTATGATTGGCTAAACACCACAATGTCTGAATACAAGTGAATAAACAGCTCAGACACCATGAAGGTCTGACCTAATCACTTACAACTAGCCCAATGGGGCAGAATTTTGAACTGTATTTTTAACATCTTAACATACTCTAAATGTCACCACAAAAACTATGAAGTATCAACAGACACCTTACAACACAGAACTGTATTGTGTATAACTACAAATGGCTGAAAAAGTAGGCTATGCCATTTGTATGTGCAAGCAGCTAAACATTGTTTGTTTACAAAACGGTTTTGTAAACACTGCATAAAAACACTAAAAAAAATACACTTTAAAAAATACACTTTAACCACTTTGTCAGACATTTGTAGTCATAAACACTACAGTGGTGTGTTGTAATGTGTCTGATGATGTTACATAGCTTTTGGGGTGATATTTGGAGCATGTTTAGATGCTGAAAACACAGTTTACAAATCTGCCCCATTGGGCTAGTTGTAAGTGATTATTCTCTGTTCAAGGAAACCTATATGGTTGGACCAAAATGTCTTGCGTCTTCAGTATTGGCTAATCTCAATTAGCTTGAGCAATAGAGCTCTTGTTGAAAATGACTGAAGTTGCCATTTAAATGTAAATGTAAAATAAGTTGGTTTTGATTGGGGTTATTTTGGGAAACTTTTGATTGGGGTTATTTTGGGAAACTTGTGACGTCTGAAATAGCCTTCCAAAAACTATTAGAAACAAGTGTGAGTGGTTAATTTTAACGTAACAATTGAAATAGCCTAATATGAAAACAAAATAACTGATAGCATTGTAGTTTTGTGTGTGTTATCACCCATTCTATGCCCATTCTAAGCCCCTCCATAGACTTACAGAATAGCTGAATAGGATTCTGCTCTTGCAGGACTTGCTCAGCTGACTATTTACATTGGGACCATTGTTTTCTGAAATGATTTGTACGTCCATGTAGATGAGACTTTAAATTCTAAGGTGAGGTTGACTTTTTCATGGAATTGCCAAAATAAATGACAAATACTAAATAAAAGTTGAAAGATTTTTTTTTAATTAATTAGTACTGTTGTCTGACTGTTAATTAGATGAATTACAAAATTGTCCTGGGATTAATATATGGGCAATTCCAGCGTTATGGACGTGACATTTTCGTGCATTATTGATGAACAAAAGGACAGATAACCTCCGCAAACCTAGCAGTATTTCACAATTTTTTTTCATATTCTTCTGCAAACTCCATGGCTGAATACAGGCAAACAGAAAAAATGAATATCATGATTTGCATCATAAGAATATGAGCCTTTCAATTTGCGTTATGGACGTGACGAAAAACGGACAAACTTTTGAGAGAGCGTAGTTTTTGCTGTGAAGTGTGTGAAATTTCTAGAGAAATGTAAATATTACTACATTCATACCAAACAGGACACCTCAGTAAAGACAGAGAAAGACTTAATTTCAGATGTAAATGTAAAAAAAGTTGGTTTTCATTGGGAGACATGGCGTTATGGATGTGACGTTATGGATGTGACGTTATGGACGTGACGTCTGGAAAAACCCTCCAAAACGATACAAAACAATTGTGAACGGTGGATTTTAACCTGTAACAAGAGAAATAGTAATATAACAATGAAAAATAACTGATAGTATTGCAGCTTTGTGTGTGTTATCACCCACTTATGTCCATTATAAGCCCCTCCATAGTCTTACATTACAGCTGAATAGGGTAAAAATTTTAACAAACAGATATCCTTTCGAAACTTGCTCAGTTGAATATTTACATCGAGACAATACTTTTTTGTATTGGAAGTTTTCTGAAAGAATTTGTATGTCCATGTAGGTGAGACTTAAAATTTTAAGGTGAGGTTTACTTTTTCGTGGAATTGCCCATATATATATATTTTTCTCATATCTACATCTTAGGAATTGGGCAAAAACAGGACCTGATTTGGTCACTTTTTGTGGCACAGAATGGAGTTAGAAGGAAACACAACAGCCTTTAGTGCCTCGAGACAATGTATTTTATTTGTGCATTCTTCTAATTAAATTCGATTGAACTGTACAGCCTAAGGTCTTTGTATTAAAGGAGACAGTCAGTTTTTAGCATGTTTAGCCCCTTTTCATGCGTGTCTAGGATGCAAAAGAATCATTGATCTTGAATATTTGGCTCATTTAGAATCCCCCCTTTTCTGCTTCGCAATGGCTGGCTATGTGCATGTCCGATAATGTTAAAACAACCCTAATAAAGAGGTGCTCCGGAGTGATTTCAAGCATAGCCCTACCGAACGAGGCTGCCAAATGCACTAGTTAGCTAGTGGAACAAAATAATTTGGAACAGCATAGACCGAACGCAAACACAGAAGTGAACAAGCACTTTACACTGAATCAATGGATCCTCATTATTCAAAACCGAAAGTAAGATCTGAGGTCCCGTTGACTCAATAATGTGTTTCGTGTTCGTGTTAGGTCTATGCTGTTAGAAATTCTTTCATTCCATGCGAAATACATTGCTGCAAGGCTCGTGCAACAGGGTTATGCTTAAACTTACTCCGGAGCTTTCCGTTAAACCTTCCGCTTAAAATGTGCTGCTCACGGAGTGTTTAGTGGTGTCTGTTGATGTTCCAAAACAATTATCATAGAAAATACTGTACAGTAATTTATGTGACATTTTACATAGAATTTGGACATTCTGGAACTTTTTTTGTGGAAATAAAACCAACTAGCACAACAAGCAAACAAAACTGGATGGGAACTGTCTTTGGCTATGAATTGTCTTCTTCACTTGGAACATCAAGGGGCACCCCTTACCACTCCGTGAGCAGCACATGTTTTAAAATAAAGATTTCAGGTTGTTTTAAGGACATTATTGGACATGTACATAGCAAGCAAGGGCAACAAAAGCAATGACCAACAAAACTGAGTGACTATGGTATTTAAATAGGTGCATTCTTGCTTCAAAGTCAGGATTGTCATCATGGTCATTGCAATTAAGAGGAGTAGGCTAGTTTATGATTCATTGAAATTGTTACACTTAAAACTGTAATTGCAATTGCATCTCAATGTGCACTCAGTGTCCCCCTAAAGAAGACTAGCAGAAGAGTAGCCTTTTTTAAGACGTCAAGTTGAACTTTACTTAGGTGGGTGAACAAATTACTATTCAAATCCTTGTAGCCTATTTACAAGAATTTACTTTGAAAAAGATGGCCTCGTTATTATATGTGAATTCTGCCCTATAGCCAATTTAAAGTGTGTAATTAAATTTGAATGATATCCACCCACAGGAAAATATCACTTTGTCTAATAAAGTCACAGATTTTCTGTCATTAACGCATGAGTAACAACACAGAGTTTGTTGGAATATAAGCTCAAGAGCACCCCAAACTCTGCAGCAAGTTGTCCCATGTTATCAAAGGATCAGGATGAAAGGCTCAGCTCTCCTGCGCCAAACACAGTCGCTCGAACAAAAAACGAAAGCAATGGAAAAGCATGGGGTTTAATGCTTATGCGTGCATCATGCAAAGTAAAAACAGTAAGACAGAGACAGTAAATTTGTTGTGCGGGAAGACTACAGGCTCTGCATTGCTTAACTGCCGGTAGCCTGTTTAAACAGGAACACTGTGTCAGACACAGAATGTCAATCAAAGAGGTACAAGTTTCATGTCAAATCATGACAGAGGCTGTGCGTCCGTGCCACCCTTCTCCCATTTACCATCAGTGAAGCTGAGCTTCCGTGGAAATAATGATTTTTGTGTATTATAGCTGAATTAGTCAATTGCTGTCTATGGAGGTAGTCAATTGATTTCTATGGTGAGCTGACAGCTTTGTGTCACTGTATCTCTATGGTGAAACTTACATGAGGTTTAGAGACCCAAAATAACATTTCTGAAAAGTTTATGGAACAATGTTAATGCTAATTGACAGTTCAAGTGACTGCACACGTTTAGCATGCTTTATTTATAACTTATTTACAAACTTTTTGGTGACATTTTAGGGGAGGCTGAGGTTCCCTTGCAGTCTTATAATAGCCGCCTCGGGTGACTATAGTGAGTAAATACAGTTAAAATCAGATCAACGTAATGCTAATTGGGTATAACTGACTTTGGCTATAAATATGGCAGGGAGTGATTAGAAGGACCTGAGGAAACATATTTAAGCAGCAATTTTCTGAGTGTCTTAGTACAGTAGACATCTGTCGTAACGCTTAGTGTACAGTTATCTTCTATAGCATTCTTGTTTTTTTGTCCACTCTGAAGATCAGTTCAAGAGTTTACATTTGTGACCTATTTAATAATTATTATTGTTGTCACACTAATGGCTAGCCCACATATACTTTACTCCAAACTCCAAATATACTTTCTTTTCTGGCATAGAGGAGGAAGCAATGCTCAAAATATTCAAGCTGCAATCAGAGTATTTTGAAGAGTAAAAACAACAGCAAAAAAACAAAACAAACAAAAAAACAAAAAACTACAACAACAACAACAACAACAACAACAACAAAAACCCTGAGGTTTTCCCTATGTATTGGTTGCCCATTGCTTACAAAGTTGCAAACTTGGTGTTGTGATATGCAGTGACAATAATGTAAAAGTAGTCCCATGGATCATAAGGACATTAGCAAAGCTTACAAAGAAAATGACCACATTGACCAAATATGGAGATGGGTCTGTTCTGTTTTAGGGAGAGGTGTTGAGGTGTCTCTTGAGTCATTCAAAAGATCAATTTGGAAGAAGTGTGATGTGATTTTACATTTGAAACATTTGTAATACCAACCTAACTCTCTCTCTCTCTCTGTGTGTGTGTGTGTGTGTGTGTGTGTGTGTGTGTGTGTGTGTGTGTGTGTGTGTGTAGGGTTAAAGTTAAATGACAGCAGAAAAATGTACACTTCTGAAAATGCAATCACCACTTGTGGCACAGACATGCCATAGTAGTCAGCATCTCAGGTCTTTTTGGTCAAAAATGACATGGTTTGCTAGGAAAATTGCAATAGCACCAAAAATAGCAGAGCAGACAATGTAGGCGGTCACAGATTTTGTAAACTGCACAATCATACCCATGAAGAGAGTTGGAAAGACTTGAGACAACAAAAAAGTACTGTCTAGAATGGCAAAATCCAGACCAACACCACGATTCTCGTGATCGTCTTGCTCTGTGGAATCAGATGTTAAGACAGTCTGGTAAAGCTGTGGGGTGTAGTATTCTGAAATAGCCCTGTTGAAATATGCATGTCCATTGACACTACCAGGTTTATGGTTCAAACCCTCATCAGGATCATCAACCTTCAATTCAACAGACTCTCTTGTGATGGCGACATTCTTGTTTAAGGCTTTTACTTTTCCTTTTGTCATGTAAACCTAGGACATAAAGAAAACATTTTATGATTCCATTGCAATATTGGAAAACTAATGAGATATCCCATCATTTAAAGTCTAATAAGGCTTTGTTCAGACTGCCAGCCCAAATCAAATTTTTAGCATATTGAGACTGTATCCATCTTGAATTTTCCTTAATCCAAACATCAGAAAACAACATGAATTGCAATTTTGTAGTTTCAGATGTGTCTCTGGCTGAACAAATGTCTCTTGCATCATTTGCAACATCACACAAACAATAAAAAAGAAACATGGATCAGAAAGATGGAAATTAAATAATTTCATAATTTTAAATATAATATATAACCAGTATCATTACATTAGGATTACAGAGTCGATGGGAGATATTTAGTCATTTATTTTCTGATTCAGAAACAATTTGGCCAAATATATCAGACTAAGCTCGTGAATTTGGTATTGGTTCATAATGGGTTCATAATCAACACAACAAATGCAAATTTCTAGCAGTCGTCAGTAGGAACCTAGCCTACTACCAGAGACCGTTTCTTTGCAACTATGCTGAAATTGTGACCCCCACCGGACTACAACAACCAACCAAAGTTTCAGGGCTGTTTGGAGGACATACTCCAAAGAAAGTACTTGGGTGGTTCTTGAAAAGATTGAGAGAAATGTTCCTTTTGTGATGGCTCGCTATATGGAGACACATGTTGACTATGGGGGGTTTCACACTGAACGCGGTTTGCCGCTTGTAAAACGCGAGTATTCTGAAAAGTGAGTGACAAAAACATGCGAGGTCGAAAAATGATAAATGTACGTCTTGTTGCTATGCAGTGTTGGGTAAGTTACTTTAGAAATGTAATGCGTTACAGTTACAAGTTACCCCTTCGAAAACGTAATTGTAGTGTAACTATTTTGATTACTTTAATAAAGTAATGTAACTAATTACATTTGATTACTTTTTGATTACATTTCTACATTTTTGAACTTTTTTTTTTTCAATTGTCAAGCAATTTTGAGTTTTTGAATCCTGGCAAAGTTAACTGTCACATAGGCCTATTATTCAACTCTGACAATGCTAAAATCCTTTTTAACTCCCCCAGCAATGTCAGAGTTCACTCCGAGCAAATAGTTAAAATACTTGGTGAACATCACTGAATAAGCAGGTGTTTGTTTGTCAGAGATTGCTCATGCAGTATGTGTGCACCTGATCAATAGAGCTCATTTTTATATCCAGCAATGGGCTACAGGCCTATGTTCTACTTTCTGTCTGACAGTCAGGCCTCCTTGCTACTGCAACTTAGACCGCTGTAGATCCTGTAACAAGTGAGTGGTGTTGGCAACATGATGGTACTGTAGAAACGATTATATTAGAATAGTGTCTTTTAGCTGTAGTAGTGGCATGTACTGACATAGCCAATGTTTCTGCAGATGATATTGGGATCATGTAACTGAAATTGTAATTCTGAATATTTCTTGAAGTAACTGTAATTCAATTACACATTTTTTCAAAGTAACTGTAACTGATTACTGTTACTTTTATTTTGTAATTAAATTACGTAATTTCGTTACATGTAACTCGTTACTCCCCAACACTGTTGCTATGACAGCTAGATTTGGCTAAACCGCTAACTCCCCGACTTAGCTATGACTGGCAGCTAGGCAACGGGCCCATTGTTGAAGAAAACGCGACCTCAAAAGTTAAACTATTTTCAACTTTGAGCGCTTGCGTTTTTTAGTCGCTTGCGTTTTTACTTGCGCTTTTTTTACGCGAGGCGCTCAGCAACGGTCAAGTCGCATCGTTCCATAGGGAAACAATTGAAATCGAGCGCCTGGAGGTGAAAAAAGCGTGTCAGTGTGAACGGGCTCTATGAAGATCTCGTAACATTATACCGATGTTCCAGTAGTGGAACCACAGCTATTGTAATGGGTTATGCAATCTAGACACAGTACTGTAGGTTACAAGAGGATAGTAACAAGAAATCTTACCTCTTTGTCTTTATGGTACTGACAAGTAAGGGTGTAGGGCAGAGTCTGCAGGGTAGCATAGGCAAACCCTGTCAGAGCAGACATAGTAGTGACCAGGACCACATTCTTGGACAGGCAAATGATGAGAGCAGAGATGGTGAAGCACACCATACTGCTAAGGTAGACCATTCTTGAGCCAAAGAGGCAGACCAAACGGCTCATGAGTAAGGAGAAGAGAGTTGAGGTAGCACCCTGTAGAAAAAGGCCCAAACTGCCCATTCGAATGCCTGTGTAAGAAGATCATTATGAAAGACAGATGTAAACTAGGAATAAAAATGAAACTATACTGTAAGCTTATATTAGCTAGCCTGACATAGCCCGTCCATAATACGGCTGTTCACCCGTATCCATGGTCTAGAGACGGTCTTCTGGGCTACACTATTAGCTACACTAATAATACAATCTTTCAAGTCAGATATTCTGAAGGAAATAGTGACAAAATTTCCAGAAGCAATATGCTGTTAAGTGGACAACATAAGTAGTGATGAATTTAGGGGGATCCAGTTGCATCCAAAATCCGAAAATCAAACTTGTTAGAAGAATTTGTTGTCAGATGGGTGAGCTGGACAGATGGCAGATAGACTTATTTCAAAGATTTCGATATCATATTCATATTATTATTTTTTTCTATCAGATACGATGCGTGTTATTTGGGGTTCACATTCAGTAACTCAAATGACCTGTATCTATCTTTAAAGTGAATGCCAGATAAACCAGAGTTGTGTAAGCAATGTAAGCAAATTCGAAATAGCTAATATCATTATATTATTGATTCAACTTGTTCACTGCACTGCTGGCTCACTTATGGAGATGGCTTTATGATTAGTTGCTGATTAATTTCCCATAACAATATATTTACAGTTATGGTTCTTACCTTCGTCGTAACGTTGTCTCAGTGTGGATCCTGGAGCCGCACTGGGGACACCTTCATACAACCCCTCTCCCACAAAGTCTGTGTAGAACAGCATGAAAGACATAACAGCAATCCAGCTGCAAAGCTGTGCAATGCAAAGTTGCCGCATCACACGCGGCACATGACAGTAGCTGCGGTAGATGGCAGGTGTCATGGACCAGCACGTCCGCAGAAGACACAACAGAGCACCAGACTTCAGCAACCTGAACTTGCACTTCAGCAGACAACAACAGGAGCCTGGCACCCAACGGCCAGTCTGCAGTGAGGTTTGCTCCAGAGATGCAGACGGATGCCATGGCTCCTCTGACACCTTCATAGTGACCAGAACACTTGACACAAAGATGAGAAGGAGCAGTGAGAATAGGCACTCTGCCTGTCCCCCAAGGTAAACTGACAGTAGGCTTTGACTCCAGTCCAGAGCGGGAAGCAAATATCCAATACAGCCTCCCAGGCTAACCATGAAAGAGAACATGGCAAAAGCCTGGCTGCAGTCCTCCTGGTCATGGTACAAATCCGACAGCAGTGCCTCAAGAGGAGTGAAGCACAGCTGGCCACAGAAATCTAACAGGCCCACACCCAGGATAAGCAGGCCCACATGAAGCATTTGACCTCGCCAGAAGTAGGCTGCCAGAGCATCAGCATGTGGGATGATGATCAGAGCAAGCAGCACACCTAGTGACAACAACCAGATGAAAGGCCATCGGCGCCCATAACTGCTGTTGCA
Source organism: Sardinella longiceps (assembly GCA_027497455.2). Classification (NCBI taxonomy): domain Eukaryota; kingdom Metazoa; phylum Chordata; class Actinopteri; order Clupeiformes; family Clupeidae; genus Sardinella; species Sardinella longiceps. The sequence goes on from JAODXP020000017.1 coordinate 1,686,280, forward strand.
GTGATCACTAGCAGATCCAATTAGCGGGATGAAGAGTAGCCCAAGGACTGGTCCTATACCTAGAGACGAAGGATCACAAAGTAAGTAGTGCCCGTCTCCATAGACACTTGGCCATTTGAATGCAATGAAACTGGAAATGAACATTACATGGAACCTCAAAAGATTTCATGACTTTCCCAAGCAGTCAAATCAAATAGGAAAATAAAATAATAAATGAATGTCAATAAGTGGTAACAATAATGCTAATATGGACATTTCAAGTAGAAGTAGCAGTAGTAGTAGTTAGCCTAGAACTGTAGACATGCTCTGGTGGTAGCAAATTGAATTTACTCAGCGAGTACGTCTAGCCATCAGCCATATTTTGTACTCAGACATTGGTGGTGTCTGAGCTGTTTAAATCCAAACAAAACGCTCTACGTTGTATTCAGACATTGTGGTGTTTAGCCTATCACAACGTTCAATCTGGACAGGTAGTCATTGAGCAGGCTTAGCGTTGTTTGAATCAGTTTGTTAGTTGCTCTGAGTTGCTCTTTAGCCATCTTACCCGAGGATCTATCACTCGTGGTCAGACTATACATTTTGTGATAGTCCAGCTTGTCAGACTAAGTAGTAGTAGTAGTAATAATAATAACTAGCAGCACTAAGAGTTCTGACCTCCACTAAGGCAAGAGGGTCACTGACGCAATACAAATTTGAGTAAAAGTTCCAATCACGAGTACTACGAAAATAATCTGTACCTTGTCCTAATAATCATGTTGACTAAAAAATGTATTCAACTCAGTGCAGTACTGTACACACAAATTTATAGATAAACAGATAGGCGCCAGCGAAAACAACCTTCTTACCGGGGATGATGATGATGATAATAATAACAATAATAATAATAATAATAACAACAATGTGTGATTTTTTAATTAATTATTAATCACTATTATTATTCAGCTATAGTTCAGCTTTTGAGCTGACTATGAAGCAGCCATAAAGACGGTGAGTGAGACAGGCAATGCAGATCAAATGCAGTGTACAGTGCTGTACCTAAGACCATAGTCATGTACTGCTCCTCCACCCCGGCCTCCAGCAACAGTGGTGGCACATAAGTGATCCCAGCTGCCACACAGATCTCTAAGCCACAGGTCATGGAATTTAGCAGGATGGGTCGCCACTGAGATCTCCATTCAGGCATATTTTCACAGCCTGCCTTCCTGTCTTTCAGAACTGTCAAATCCAACAGATGGTGTCCTGTTTAGAGCCTGAGGACAAAGTGGCCACCAGAGAATGGGAGCTGGGACTGGGCGCCTCAGATATCCTAATTGATCCATCTTGCTTTAGGCATTTGAGATCTAACAAAACAGACCAGGGAGATGTAATGTTAGACACCACTGTAACAGACAACATGAGGGGTCAAAAACAATAGAAAAAATATAACATGTAGAAATGTTTAAAGGTAAAAATAATAACAATTTTATTCAATAATAACTTCATGGCAAGCTAAAATTAGACTGCAAGTTGGACGCATAGCATTGCTCGAACAAAAAAAGGCTATGAATGCATTTTTCTACCTCACCCACAAGGGTGGGCACTTAAAAGCCTGCAATGATGGGGGTGGGGGGCTTGTTCATAGTAGTAAATGTGCATGCAAATTCATCTAAGTTGCATTATATTTTCTGGTTCTGTTTACTACAGACAGCACTTGAGAAGCTAATCTACAGGGTTCATTATGTGTCTGGTTTGTTTACAGAAAAAATAGCCTATATGGAAACTGGCAGAAGATGCAGAATATATTAAAAATGATTTTAAAATGGATTATTTTCCTTGTGTACCGTTTATGTCCTACAGCTAGGACACCTAGCATCATCGGAAAGCTGAGATGGTTCAGTTTCACATGATATGTGGATGGTATCTGTGTGACAGTCAGACACTACAAGCAAGCAATAACCAAGATGAACATATACTGTAACATCCACATAAAGAACATAGAAATCAGCTGATCAGTGGAGCCTGATCTGACCATCCGCTTTCACATGGTTTCACTTTCTGCAAAGTTCCTGAAACATCTCCATTGGCAATCACTTCCTCTCTAGAGGGTGCTAAGCAAGGTTTTGAAACATTTTGCATAAAACGTTTTGTTATCTTGACTCAATGTTTCTCTGTTCGCTGAATTTGGGCCGCACAGATCAGTGTCAGAGAAAAGGAAACTGCATTACGCTCTACATGACTATATCTGGTGGAACGAAATGAAATGAGCTGAGCCAGTAGGTGGCGTTTGCCTGGCTACATGTTAGGGGGGCTTGGGGACATTTTAGGGATGCTTCTTATTTCTTACCAGACTGACCACCTCCTCCTGTCCCGGTCACGAATCTCCCCTTTTGGAACCACTCTTGGAGGTAAAAATGTTTTTGTTTTTTATCCATTAATACACAGACTGACACTAACTTCAAACTACAGCTGATATGGTAAAAGTCAGCTCATATGGTAAAATTCAACAACCTCAGCCAATGGTTAGGGTGAGGTCGGGCAGAGAGATTTCATTGGACCAACTCAATGTCCTTCAAGAAAATCAACCAATGGTTTGTGTTTCGTAAAATTGTAATGTAAATTCCAAAAGAATTTAGGCGGTTTCTCACTTAAATGATTTGAAAGCCAAATAGGAGTTGTTCAATGAATACTATGAAGCAAGCCTGCAATTTATATTAAAAACTTCAAATTATCTGAATTTGAAGTGCCCATAAATGCCAATTTAGAATTGGTTGTTGATTTGGTCAAAGGATAAGGGGTAGGCTTATAGCAGCATGCGACTTGGTGAGGATGCGTGAGGGTATGGTCCCTGAAAAATATTTTTTGGGCAAAGTGGTCCTAGGCCTGAAAAAGTTGGTAACGTTAATAATCAGGTTTGCTTGCTTTTTCTGCTGCAGTAGCCTAACATTTCAGCCCACCAAGGCTATTAGCCCTATTGGCTATAATAGCCTAGGCTACCTACCTAATACAGGTAGACAATAATAAGATTTCAACATGTGCCCCATCTCCGAACCTTTTACATTTGGAGGAAAGTTTGATGAGACCCACTGATAGCCGAACGAGTAAAAGAGGCGCTTTTGTGTAACTTAGGCTACTCTACACAAAATCTAGTTAGTTGGAAATAAAGCTATTGTTATTGAAAGTTTACAAACGAATAAAGCTTCCTTTTTTTACGTGGATTAACACGTAGACTAGCCTATGGAAAGGACCGGTATTCCACATGTCTCCTCCCTTTACTTTATCAACACCCCAGACACCGAACATCAACGCATTTGAAATTCCTAACCCGGTCTACCGTAGGTTAACATTACCATCCGTTGTGAAAAGTACACTTAACATCACTATAACATTGTCAGTTATGGGCCCAAGCAAACAAATTATCACAAGATATAGGATTTAAGGAGAGCTATTCAACAACTTGAACCAGACCAAAGAATTTTCTGCGAGAAGCCAACTTCTTGCAGCCCTAGCCTTGGCTCAAGCTGGAAGCGGAAGTACAATTTACATTCACGCACTAAATATTTTGTATCCAACATTAAAAGGTTTTCTTAAATGGAGATCTTATCATAAACTTTGCGTAGAAATATATTTTCACTTTAAGTTAACTTACCTAAAACCAGCCCGCAAATCCTCTGCTGTCGCGTAACTTTGCATGGAATCCAAACACGTAGTGACGTGTGTAGTCGGGGGAGGGGCGACTGGATGCTGTGTGTGCAGAGGTGGCTAGTGTGCGTGCAGTCAGTGTGGCTGTGATGGGGGTCGGCGTTGGGGTAGGCTATAGCCTGACAATATAGACTATCATATCAATTCAATTTACGTGTAGAATTTTAGGCTAAGGCTACAGTCTATAGTGGAAAAATATAGTCCTGATAATGAATTTATTGGCCTACACACCCATCTGTAATTTTTTTTTTTTAATACAGTGGAATATTTTGAACATAAAAAAGAGCATCTTCTTGAAATGCAATTTCTATTTGCTGACTAAAATCTGGGCAAATTGAAGACGTAAAGGAATCTGCCCCACCTTTTAGGTCAATTTTTTCCACCTCCTCTTAAGACAGAGATAGTATTTGCGTCCTGATTCACACCCATTCAGCATAAGCCTAGCCTGGTCATGACCATCCCCTTGGTCTACACTACACTTTTAGTATAAGGGTCTGGGATCTCATCCATTGATGAACGATTGCAAGTTGGAGGCGTGAACTGTGCGGTTTGAAATGATCTAATTTCACCCGATCGCTAACGTTGAGCGGCCTCAACAGCAGAAACCTGGCGTAAGCCTTAAAGAGGTGCTCCAGAGTGATTTCAAGCCTAGCCCCTGCCGAACAAGCCTGCCAAATGCACTAGTTAGTGAGTGGAACAAAATAATTTGGAACAGCATAGACCGAATGCAAACACAGAAGCGAACAAGCACTTTGAATCAATGGATCCTCATTATCTGAAACCGAAAGTAAGATCTGAGGTGCCTTTGACTCAATGTAACATGTTTTGCATTTATGCTGTTCAAAATTCTTTCATTCGATGCAAAATACATTGCTGTTAGAAGGCTCGTGCAACAGGGCTATGCTTAAACTTACTCCGGAGCTTTCCTTAAATACTTCCGTGTTAAAAGGGTTAAATGAACAAAATCAAACTGAAAACACTTCTGTGTGTGATCCTGTAGTGATTAAGTACTAGACAGTTGTATATCATACTTTGACCTCCTAAAAACGTGACCTACCCATTCAAGTTCAAGTTCAAGTTTTATTTGTCACATGCATAATCATGGTACACAATTTGCCGTGAAATGTGGATCTGGTAAACTCCAGATACTGTGTTGTTAAAGTAAATAAATAATAAAATAAAATTATAATAATAATAATAATTGCTGATGGCTTACTATTTACATTAATGATTATATATATAAAAAAAAATTAAATTGTCCATTCACCATCTGGAATTGCTCTGCACAATTCAATGCAATTCCCCACTACACCCCATTGACTACCTTAAGTATTAATTCTAACCTACTACCTGTATTTACACACATTGCAGATTTGGTGAGTTCACTCACTAAGGAAATGGTTGTCATTTATGACTGCTACACTCGCTTTTTAGCGCGGTGTCGAATTGGTCGCTGCGAACAAGGCCAATAGCCAGAATCCCAGACGGAGTCGTGGAGGCAGATGAATATCCAGCGGAAGATTATAGGAAGGCAAAGCCAGACTAGCATATGTCATGGTTGATTTATACTCCTCCTGCTCTAGTTGGAGACGCTGTTGTAGAGCCCCTGCACAGCTTTCCAAGGCATAACTGACACCTCCCAAATTTTCTAATCCGTCTCGCAAATGTAACTGATGCTAACAAGCCTTGGCTAGCAGGCAGTTATGCACCAGTATGTGTCAATTCTCACAACCCTAACCTTCAAGAGTGCTCTAACCGCCGAGTTTTAAGCCTGGGCAGCTCAGTGGTTAGAAAGTTGTGACCCGAGTGTGGTGCGAACAACCTCAGCTACACGACTAGTGCAAGCATGGGATTTGCCAGTGTATGCCAACTAGCGTGCCCATTTCAGGTAAATATCGACACTGTATGACTACATTCCGTAGAAAATACACTTTCATTCAGGAGTGTACTGTCTGTTAAATGTACTGTGCTAAATGTGCTAAAAGTTTCTTTTCTTTTTAGATCATGTCAAAATCATTCACCCAATGTATATGACCAGTCCATGTCTGAAAGTTACTGCAGAAGTAGCTGAACTACTGTATAGTATATGTGAAGCAAAGTTTTAATTGACCAAAAAAGGTGTAATAAATAAATTCAAACTTCAATCAATCAGGTCTCTCAAACAAGCATAACATAACAATAGTAGCCAAACATAAAATATTATATGTGTGAAAGAAGAAACAATTGATTTTTGTTTTCATTATGGACACTTTTATTCTAATTATGGCACTCCCCAGGCATTAAATGTATCACATTACTGTAAAGTAGTTTATGGGAAGGCTACAACACTACAAAGCCCCCAAAAAACTACATGGCAATGCAGAAAAGCCAAGCTTAGAATTCCCCTATTTATCTATAAAGCTTTAAAGGACAACTTCGGTCAATTGTACTTTTTTTGAGAGCTAGACAATCTGGCTGTCAAGCAAGCCTGGCCAACGGCTGTTTTTGATTATTCCAGAACCCACAGATTGCCAGTCCACCACTCCAATATACTATTAACATTACACTTTATTACATTATTGGTATGGTGATTTTGGGAAATACACTTTGTTATTACATTATCTGAAATGTATTACATTGAGAATTTCTTACGTTTTGGAGACTTGGGAGGAGATTTCTATTACATTATCAGCAGTTATTACATTAGTGGCAAAATTATACAATAGTAGAACATTTCAGGTTCTACTTTTTATTCCGCTTGTAATTGCCATTTGCCTGTAAACTTTAGTGACAAACCTTCTAATGGAGCTTGTTTCTGGCTGGTACTTGATGACAGAAGTGACCAAAGTGGGTGTGTATGTAGTCATGTAGTTTCAAGTAATTTTGTCATCGAGTCAAGAAGAAAATGCTATTACAGAGAATGCTATTACATTTGTTATTACAGACAACAAGACCTTGTAGACCTTGAGCAAAAAGGGTTGAACAGTCCAACACAGTTCTTGCAGTCAGCGCTTGGATGTCAGTGTCAAGGTAGAGGAGACACGGAATATCTGAGGAAGCATGTTACTCAGCTGATAAAACATCTCTTCTGAGATACTCTGTGAATGAAAAACAAGCAGAATATCACTGGATTAAGCATGGATTTACTCAAAGAAGATCAGCTTTAAAGTGAAACTCTGGCGCTGAGGCTGTTAAAGTTCATCATGTATACAAGTCAAACTTTACTTGAATGAAAAGTAGGTCAGTAGCTGGGTTTTTCAGATCTGATGCAATTAGCATTAAGAGCCATACAATGGGTTTCAATAAGCGTGCTGGTGGAACATTGTCCCTCCCTCGCTACTTAAAGGTAGGGTATGTAGAAAATATTGAAAATAAAATGGTAACCATTCAAAAAATGACCACCATGTATCAGCAGGGAGTAAGGTAACATGATGAACTAAAGTAATGACTTATTTGACATAATTTCTATATATCCCTAATAAACCCGTTATAAACCTCTGAAAATACACTACCGCTCAAAAGTTTGGGGTCACATAGAAATGTCCTTATTTTTTAAATAAAAGCACTGTTTTTTTCAATGAAGATAATATTAAACTAATCAGAAATGCACTCTATACATTGTTAATGTGGTAAATGACTATTCTAGCTGCAATAATGCAATATCTACATTGGTGTATAAAGGCCCATTTCCAGCAACCATCACTCCAGTTTTCTAATGGTACATTGTGTTTATTAATTGCGTTGGAAGGCTAATGGATGATTAGAAAACCCTTGAAAACCCTTGTTCAATTGTGTTAGCACGGCTGAAAACAATTTTGCTGGTTAGAGAAGCTATAAAACTGACCTTCCTAGTTGAGAATCTGGAGCATCATATTTGTGGGTTCGATTAAACTCCCAAAATGGCCAGGAAAAGAAAACTTTCATGTGAAACTCGACAGTCTATTCTTGTTCTTAGAAATGAAGGCTATTCCATGCGAGAAATTGCCAACAAACTGAAGATTTCCTACAACGTTGTGTACTACTCCCTTCAGAGAATAGCACAAACAGGCTCTAAACAGAGTAGAAAGAGAAGTGGGAGGCCCCGCTGCACAACTGAGGAAGAAGACAAGTACATTAGAGTCTGTAGTTTAAGAAATAGACGCCTCACAGGTCCTAAACTCAAGCTTCATCAAATAGAACCCGCAAAACGCCAGTGTCAACATCTACGGTGAAGATGCGACTCCGGGATGGGCCTTCAGGCCAGAGTGGCAAAGAAAAAGCCATATCTGAGACTGGTCAATAAAAGGAAAAGATTAATATGGGCGAAAGAACACAGACATTGGACAGTAAAAGATAGGAAAAAAGTGTTCACAGTGGACAGACGAATCAAAGTTGTTTGTATCACACAGAAGAACATTTGTGAACATTTGCTGAACAACGGAAAAGATGCTGGAAGAGTGCCTGACGCTATCTGTCAAGCATGGTGGAGGTAACGTGATGGTCTGGGGTTGCTTTGGAGCCAAAGGTCTGCAATGCTATAATTTCTGCAAATGGAGTATTCTTTGACGAAAGCAAAGTTTGAAGGAGAAAATTATTATTTCAAATAAAAATCATTATTTCTAACCTTGTCAATGTCTTGACTATATTTTCTATTCATTTTGCAACTCATTTGATAAATAAAAGTGTGAGTTTTCATCGAAAACACAAAATTTCTGGGTGACCCCAAACTTTTGAACGGTAGTGTACAGTATGTTACGGGCCGTAACTCTTGGAATTTGTCGTTTATGTTTTGAACGATCTAATTCTATAACGGCGCATTGACAATGGCCCTGTGCTCTCATATATATTAGCATCTGCCAACAGCTATTAGTTGCAGTCATAGAGTGTATAGTTGCAGCAAAGATGCTTTGATAAACCGTCTCTGGTTGCATTATGGATTAGTAGACCCACAAGAGAGACAGGTGGCGTTATCTCCTCAAAAAACAAAAGACGCATTTCCAAGACACTGTTCAAAGAGCAAGACAGCGCAGTGAAGGTACGGGTAATTTTGGAATTTTGGCTCTAGTTGCGTCGTGATGATGGATCATGCTTATAATTTCTGCAACTGGCAAATATCGACAAAACTTTTTGAAACAGACCAGTCTACAGTGTTGCTACTGACTCAACGCATGCTGCTTGTTATTTATTAAATCAGGCGCTAGATTGGGCTATTTCCTACTAATTCATTACGTCTTGCATGTCTGCTGCAAACTTGATAGTCAAGTCCTTGTGAATGTTCAACGATTGTAGGTCTGCATTGTACAGACTATAAAAACATCGCTAAATTATTTTATGAGCTTTCTGTTAAGAAATATTTCGTGCTACATGAGCGTAAAAAGGTGCTTTGATGTGTCGGTCTTTTTGCAAGCTGGCATGTCATGGTTCGTTTTTGGAATAACAAACATAGTGGAGTCGCATCATTCTTGGATCAGATGACTAGGGCACCGAATATGTATATTGCAACTAACTTACTTCTATAAAAAAAATAAAATCCAGAATATTTTAAGTTACCAGGCCTACCTAACCTGAGAACGTTCACCAGTGTTTTTATGTAGGGCTACAGAACGTTCGGTAACAATCCTACATACTGCTCCTTTAAGTGCTAAAAGGGCTCAACATACCATAATACTTCACCCATAGCATTATCAGACCCCCTACACTGAGTATTTAGAGGATCATCACTCAGGATGCATCATGCACAATGTTGCCATGGAGCAGACACCGCCATCGGCAAAGAAGGGGTGTGCCGGTGTGCTAGTGAGATTGAGATGACGTTCTAACTGACCACCGCTCCCAAGAAAACTAGCCAACGTCCAGTCTTTAGATAACAAATTATGTGAGCTACTGTATGTGCAAGAATCAACTTTCAGGGGGAATTGAGGGACTGAAACATCAACCGTCTCACAGAAACTTGGCTGTCGGTAGGGTTGGGACATGATTTTCGAATATTCGAAAATCGAAAGTGCGTACGAATATCGAATGGTGAAATCGAATAGTGTTTTAGCCATCATAAATAACAAACACCGTTTTGAAGACGTTTCCTAACCAATGTTTCATGCAACGCGTAATTTAGCCTGAAGGTGCCGCTAACAATAAACCTGTTGCCTACAGCGATAGAGTAGCAGTCCTATAAAATAACAGGAGGCCAAGGAACAGAAATACCCCCGTTTGGCACAGTTAGCGAGAGCTTACTTGAGTATGCCTGCGTCAGTGCCATCGGAGCGAGTAGCCTATTCTCCGCAGCTGGATTAATTGTCAATAGACTGCGCAACCACCTCCATCCTGAGCATGTGGACATGTTAATTTTTTTAAACAAAAATTTGCTGTTTAATTGTTGTCATTACAATTCTAGCCTATTACTGGTAAATAATGTAGCCGTCCAGGCAGTCCATTCAGGCCGTTTCAGTTGCGCAAAGAAGACGTTTATTTTCTGAACTTCGATTTGAGATAGGAATATGGTGTTGCCTACAGAAAGTCAACGTCTAATTAAAAAGCAGGCCTACTATGCGCATAAGGCTAAAAACCTTTTTTGTAAGCGCTGATGTACGTTAAACAACGTGTTTGATAAAGTAGACACTTTGAAGGTTTACGATGCCTCTTCATTTTCTCTATCGTGTGTGTGTGTGTGTGTGTGTGTATGCGGTGAGCGAGTAGCCTATATTCTCCGCAGCTGGATTAATTGTCAATAGACTGCGCAACCGCCTCCATCCTGAGCATGTGGACATGTTATTTTTTTTTAATAAAAATTTGTTGTTTAATAATATTGTTGTCATTATCATTCGAGCCTATTACTGGTAAATAATGTAGCCGTCCAGGCAGTTCATTCAGGCCGTTTCAGTTGGGCAAAGAAGACGTTTATTTTCTGAACTTTGATTTGATAGGAATATGTTGTACAGAAAGTCAACGTTTAATTAAAAAGTAGGCCTACTATGCTCAAGGCTAAAAACCTTTTTTTGTAAGCGCTGATGTACGTTAAACAACGTGTTTGATAAAGTAGACACTTCAGAAGGTTTACCATGCCTCTTCATTTTCTCTATCCTGTGTGTGCATGCGGTGGGCGGGGGCGGGGTCGATTTTCGAATAATATTCGAATACTTGTTATCGATTTTCGAATAGTGTTTTTACCCAAAATTCCCATCCCTAGCTGTCGGAAGACACCATGCCATCGTACCCACTGGGTTCTCGGACAGAAACTTTTGATTTTGAGACTATAATAGACTTCCAAAAATTCTTTCGGAGACTTGGGGGGTGTTCACATTGGTGTTTTTTTTCTCAGCTGCGGGTGGATGTTTTACATTATATCCCTATGGTACAGAATGGTTTTGAAAAAAAGACTGGGCGCTTTTTAAAAACACCACCGCTAGGAGGTTTTTTCCCCTGCTCCGGGTGGTTTTCAGAGAGAGAGAAAACCAAAGAGAAAACTTCAACTCACCAGTGTTGGGCAAGCTACTCAGTAAATGTAGCAAGCTTAGCTACCAGTTACTCCACATTATATGAAGCTTCACTACACCAAAGCTACTGGAAGACAAAATGTAGCAAGCTAAGCTATGAAAAAAATGTTAGAAGTAGCTTAACTATTGTGAAGCTACTTTTTAATACCCAAAAAGGCCTACAGATAAATCCTGCGATACAACCAAAGCATTTGTGATCAAAGTATCAGGTCTCTCAAACAGACAGTAACTAACTAATTCTATCTAAATGTAGTCTACTTTTGTATGGGTAAAACATATGGGAGCACAGACCCCTACCAAAGCAATGTGGTCAGAAATGGTGTTCTGGATCACCGATTGCCACCAAAATTGAATAAGTTCTTACTCATCCCAATACACACGTTGTCCGAAAATTTCATCCAAATCCATGCTGCACTTTTCAAGTTATGTCAAGTTACACAGGAAGACACACACACACACACACACACACACACACACACACACACACACACACACACCGGCAAAAACATAACCTCCTTGGCAGAGGAAATAATTAATTACATTAAATTGACAAATGATAGAAGACACAATTGATTTAGTTTTCATTATGGGGACTTTTTTGAATTATGGCAATAAATGCACAGTACTGTAAAGAACTGATCCTCTGTGAATGGCCTTGATGAATGATTTGCTGTTGTGAACTGATGCCCTGAAAATGTAGTTTATGGGAAAGCTACCACACTACATGGCCAAAAAAGCAGCTACACTACTGAAAAGCTATCAGTTTCAGAAAATAGCAACACTACAGCCAAGCTACTCAGAAATGTAGTTAAACTAGTAGCTTCACTATATGTAGCTAGCTACTGCCCAACACTGCAACTCACCTAGAAAAAGCACCCGACGTCAGGCGCTTTTTGACAGCTGACCAATGAATGAGAACTTGTGTCACAATGGAAGGAATTCTGATTTTATTATTTTGGTCGCCATCTTTAATTTCTAACGTCGTTACCGACAGATCAACTAGTTGTTCTCGTTAGTGAAAATGAAGAGCGCTGTGACAAAACCAACAACACGTTATATCATAATATACCACATGGAAACCACCCGCTATTAAAATGGGGCTACTTTTCTCATCCAAAGACTATATCAGGTGCTGGTTGACACTGATACAAGTAACCTAAGCTAAAGTTTGTAGCCTAGCCTAACGATTGTAATGTAGTTATGTTCTAGAATGAACTCTTGATCGGTGTAGTTTTTTGGACAGACACCCGCTGGCAGCTTTTGCTTCTTAAAAATCCACCATGGTCAGGTGTTTTCTAAACATAAAAAAACGCCTGTGTGAACGCCCCCTTAGGCTGCAAGAATTGTTCCATAATAAACATCAAATGTAAATGTTTTTGATATACAGTACCATCTAATTGTGATTTTGACGTAAGTGTAAATGTTACAGAATCTAGGAATTATCAGGCTTCTGTCCCTTCAGATAGAGGGGTTAGATGCGTCAGACAGAAGTTTACTTACATTTCATCTAAGAACAGAAATGTCTCTCTGGACACGTATTGTCGCCTAGTTGACCAAGATGTACAATCAGCCCTAAGAGACAAACACCAGTATAAAGTCTCTAACATCTTATCTAAAGCTTAAAGACAAACTCTGACAGAACTTAATAATGTTATAATAAGGTTATTTATCCTGCCAATAAAGACGGGGCAATGGTCATCCAGAATCTTTCGGATCATGAGTTATGCAGACAACTAGGGGACAATAATTTTTATACCCAATTTGATTGTGACACTACTGATCGATTTTTGGCTTTTGTCCATAACAAATTACAAAAAAAAAAAAAAAAAAAAAAAAATGGTTGGATAAAGGTGAAATTATCAAAAATGAATTTGGGTTGATGAAAATATACTCCAGTTATTTACACCTTACCTAAATTAATAAATCACATACCACTCCCTTACTTGGCAGACCCTTAGTAAGTGGCATTGGGTCACTGACATCTAATATCTCCACCTTCGTTGACCACTGCATAAAGCTTTGTCTGTGTGCCAAGTCCCAGTCCCATTTCCCTTCCCACTCGCACGCACTTGTTTGCGAGTGTCCTCCAAAGTGACACCCCTTGATTGTGTCGTGAGAAGTGCAGAGGTCGAAAAAAGGACAGCACTTAGCGTAAACGTCTTCACCTGTTTTACGCGGATGGATGGATATAAGGCTCTAAACCGAGGTAAACTGGCACAAGATATTCATGTCCTGTTACACAGACTATCCTATCTTAATTGTTTAAATAGAGGTCAAACTGTAGCCTATGCCCTGACGCAAGTCATTAGGCTACTCATAACAGTTCTTTCTTTTCATCCTAAAACTAGTTGTAATTGCATGTTCAGTAAACCATTTGTTGAAAGTTTTGATATCCTACCCTTTTTTTTTACTGTAATATTAAACTCTTTTTTTTTTGCGTAGCGTCCAGTGTGATGTCATCGCCAATGCGTGACGTCACTCAGCACCCCCTACTGTAAATTACTTCCAGCGTCCCTGCAATGGGCAGCACAATGGCACAAAGCCAACTGACAGGAACACTTAGCTGCAAGGTGACAGCTACCATCCTATGCACCTAATAATTAAGAGCCTTCCTATCAGTCAATTCCATCCTGCTAGACGAGTCTGTAGCTCGGACATGTCTTACGAAGCACAGGCCACAGACCTGTCCCATAAGTTTATTATAAGCAGGAGTGGATAGACGCTGCTGAAAATCGCATGGCAGCAGTCACACAGGACGATTGTCTAAATCCGAAGACTGGCCACTTGCAAAAGTGAGATCCCACGCTTTGCATTACTAAATACTCTCCATTGGGGTCAGTATTTAGGGATATCATAACTAAGCACTGGCACATTGTGGAATTGGAATTGGAAAAATTTGCAGATCCACCCATTGTAGACATGCCCCTAATTTGAGGGATATGTTAGTGAGATCATACAGGCCAACTTTCGAGACCAGACATAATCCTTTTAATATACATGTCGGCAATTATAAATGTGGCCACTGGGCGCAGTGCGGATACACACAGAAGTGCAAGACCTACACACACATCCCCATAGTGGCATAGCCTTGACAATTTGGGCTGTCATCACATGTATCTGTCTATTTGATCAAACGTCCATGCTGCCTTGCATATGTAGGCAAAACTAGTAGACCTCTACACACTCGCATTTTAGAACACCACAGCAACATAAGATAGGTGATGTACGGAACCCCATAACGGCCCAATTTCCTCACTGCGAGGCACAGCATTAGTACCTTCAGGTATATAAGTATAGAGAAACTCAATAAGCTCCATCGAGGAGGCAATCATGACCATCTGCTTTTACAACGTGAAACATACTATATATATATGCTCTCAACACTATGGCCCCCTCTGGCTTAAAAGAAGAATTTGATATTAAACCTTTTTTATAAGAATGGACACGTATAAAAGTCTATTTTGTCATTTGTGACACTACCTAATATCTGTAATGTGTCATTTTTCTTTTTTTCTTGTCTTTTCTTTTTGTAAATAATTCTTTATTCTCAGTGGTGAGTCCATGTCCCTTGGGTAATGTGGGGTTTCTTGGTGAATTGTTCTTCATGTGTATGTGTTGCAATCATATTGGGAGTGTCTTGGGTTGTAAAAACTGCTAATTGATTGCTATACCCGCCCCCCATCTAATTGCTCATTTATTAAAACACCTATTGACCCATACAACTGAGGAAGACCTATACAGGTCAAAACGTTGTGTAAAATAAACTGGAAGCAACAGTGTGCGGGAGTGGACCCATGGATAACCCGTGAGTTCGAGGGGATTCGGATCGATAGTAATTAAATAATTTAATATTAATTGTATAATTAATATTGCCATAACCATATGCTTTTTATGTCTTTATGTTTGAGCTAGACCTGACTCAACTGTCTTTCCATGAGATATGAGTGTGCCTATGTTTTAAGTCATTATGGGCTAGATTTATCATCCGTTTTGCGATGGTGCTATCCGTTTTCAGGCGCTATTTCCACGCAAAGACTGCCAATGCAGTCTTATTTACAGAGAAGACGCACCTGCCTGAAATCTCAAAGCTGCGCCTGAAATCGCAAGCTGCGTTTCAGGGAGGGGAGTGGGATGGTTGGCTAGGACTATGCGCAAACTGCATCAAATTACGTATTCCGTGGTATTTACAAAGACTGCCCGTAAGAGTGCGCCTGTATTTGCGTGGGCCAAATACTGTCTCTTCAAAGCAGGTCTAAACCAAGCGCAAATCGTTTTGTATTGTTTAATGGCAGCAGTGATAAGATAAAGTCGGACACATGTTTGGGAGCAGATACATGTTTGCCTCGAAAATTACTCTTTTCTAATTAAGCAAGAAGAAATAATCTGACGGTACAAATTAAACAACAATACCACAGGCATTATTCAATTACTGAATGTAATCAAAGATGATGTTCACATTCCATCCCAACACCTGTTGAACTACAAAAATTACTAAAATAATAGTAATTAAGACCACAAAGCCATATCGGTCTGCTTTGAATTTATTTTCCCCATTGTTAATTTTAATCAATTCAAATCTAACACATTCATTTACCTGCCAGTTATTTCTTGTAATGTCAGACAAAAGATCATACTTTTTGGGGGGGGGGGGGGTCGTGAGGACTTTTTGGTGTATAATATAATTGTCCGTTAGTCACCTCATAAACTAATAACTCTGTCGCTAAAGTAATTCTTCATTACTTTACTTGCGCTTCTGCGCTTCTTGCGCAGGATCCAGGATAGAGATCACATGCCGCCACATGCTAGAGGCACGCTAATTTTGCACTAGAGGGCGGGGTAAGCGCTGTTTGCCTTATCGGTCTGAGGATTGATAAATACATGAGGAGGCACTGCGTGCGCTATTAACGTTGTCGCATAAACAGGCAAATAGCCTAGTCTTAATAAATGAGGGCCTCTGTTCCTATTGTTCCATCAATATAGATAAGGCAGAATATCATGTTCTTGCTGTTCTTC
Organism: Sardinella longiceps; assembly: GCA_027497455.2. Lineage (NCBI taxonomy): Eukaryota > Metazoa > Chordata > Actinopteri > Clupeiformes > Clupeidae > Sardinella > Sardinella longiceps. Next base: position 1,702,419 of record JAODXP020000017.1, read on the forward strand.
TACGTGCATGGCCTACTTTCCTCCCCTGTGTCTATCGGTCAACAGCTATCGGCTGGCACTATGGTCTGACTTTGTGGGGTCCACACATTGGGTCCACGTCAACTGGGAACGTCCAACGCCATCTTCCGTCGACCTGGGGCTGTAAAAATAGTCAGGAAACTTCCTGTTTAGTTAGAGCAGCAGAGCTGATGGATTTTTGTGGGTAGCATGCTGTCTCTCCCTTGGTGCACCATGGTTTTTGTTTTGCTTTTTGTTAATAAACTCTGTTCCAGACCTTTTCTAAACCGTCGTCTCGACTGGCTCTTTACATGGTTTTGGTATCCTGATTTAACTACTAAGGATAGACAGGTTTTTTTTATTATTTAGGTTGTGGGCGGTTGAAGTGGCGAGCGAAAATGCACAATTGCAGAAATAGGCTACAGCGCTATATGATGTCTTCTGTGCAATCCTCAAGACTGAAATGTGACATCCTTATATTAGGGATCACTGACACCATTTCTTTCTCCTTTGAATGCTACAAGACCGTGTTTTGCATGTTCCTGCAACCAGCACATCAACACATTTTTTTTTTCTTCAAATATTACTTTACTTGTAAGCTACTGGTAGGCAAGGTTTAAGTGCCAAGTAAACAAAAAACATAAATGAAACAAAAAACAAACAACTGAGCAAAACAGAAAACAATAAATAATAAGTTACACGATGCACTATCCATCTTTCATTTAATTACGGAATACATCGCTAAACATAAGCAACAATTATATTACGAAAACTGTAGTGCAAACCCTCCCTCTCTCAAGGAGCACTTTGAGGTCGCACCCCAAACGAGATAAGAGTTTTGACACCTGTGCTCAAGTTTGATCGATAATTTCAACAGGCAGTAAAACACAGGACACGGCACAACATTCAGACACAATTACGATTAGGGTTGGGTATCTTTTGGGTTCTATTCGATACCGATGCCAAATCGGTACTTTTAAAACGGTTCCGGTGATTGAACGGTATTTAAATCGGTACCTGAAGGGAAAAAAAGCCCAGTGCTTAAATCAGTAGCCTATACCTGAAAAAATTGTTTATTGCCATTATTATCAGCAGTATTTACAAATACTAGTAATAATAATAGCATGGTAACACTTTGCGGTAAGGGTACATGAATTATCATGAACTCATGCATGATTTCATTCATGATTCATTCGTGATTCATGCATTACTTCATCTCTGAATATCTAATGACTCATGAGGTATTAGAATGAATTCATTGTTTATCATTAATGACCTCCTGCTGAAATAGCAGATGATGTTAAGCATTAATTACTCTGGGTACATCATCATGAGTCATGACTAATTACACATGATCATGATGTTTTTGTTCAAAAGAATTTGATATAATTTGATATAATAAAAGTACTTATTTAGCCTACTTTGGCCTAGTTCCTCATATCCATCCCATACGTCAACTAAATTTTACCAGTTTAACCATGTCAACACTTTAGTTGAGGGGGCACGAATATGATGAATTCATCATGATCATGCTAATTAATAATGACTCATGCTAATTAATCATGACTCATGATGATGTACCCAGAGTAACTAATACTTAAGATCATGTGCTATTTCAGTAGGAGGTCATTAATGACAAACAATAAATTCATGTTAATTCCTGATAACTCATTAGACTTTCAGAGATGAAGTAATGCATGAATCATGAATTTATTATGAATGATTTCATGCATGAATTCATGATAATTCATGTACCCTTACCGCAAAGTATTACCGAAATGGTATTTGTACTGAATGGCTTGCCATTGTAAGGCAAAACGACTTGCCATAGAATTGACCTATGGCTAAACTTGCCATAGAATTGACCTATGGGTACAAGCAACTCAGACACTAGGTATCCTGAGAGGCTGGGCGACAGGGTATATTTTTTGCCTTTTCCCAAGCCTCATCTAAACCGAGATGAGTGTCTGCTTTGGATAAAGTTATGCAGCAGACAGACCACAACATTAACCGAACGTGGACAAAATTAACAAGGATGTCTACATCTGTTCTAAGGCAAATCAACATCGTATTCAAGCCAACATATTGTCACTTTGCTGGAAAGAAACAGAAAGTTATTTTAACATCCCTTAACCACAACATCAACAAACGTTAACGTTAGCGAAAGATAGCTAATGCTAGCCAACCTCTCTGCCCAACTTTATCTCCTAGCTGCGTTGTTCACAATCTTTGTTTGCTGGGAGTGCGATGGCAACGAGATGAGGTTTATCATTTTTACACTGGGACCCTTACATTGTTGCGTGTAACTTCAGCTTGTCATCGACTTGTTCAATGACAAAATTTTTAATATAATCCTCCAGTGCATAGCTAAGGCCCTTTTGATGACTTCAAGATGATATCTTTCTGTCTTCAAAAGCCATCCTGAAAAGCCTATTGGATTTATACATTGGACACTCTGTCCCCAAAAGGACTTTACAAAAAAGGTCTTAGGTCAAATTCTTTGTTATGTTGTGGGTTGTGTCAGAGCCCGTTTACGGCGAGCCATGGCACTCCTATTAACGCCATTCAACCTGCAATTCCAATTGCAAATCCGCCAGGGGGCGATCGCGAGTCAGTGGAAACTGAGTGGAAAATCAATGGGCACCTATGAGGTATAGGGCTAAATGTATAATTTTCACATATTTAGGGACAACATATCACAGATTGCATTTTATTTTAAGCAACTCTGACATGGATTTCAATCAAAATGAAATATATTTAATACATATGACCATTACGTTTTTCATCTTTGAGCTGTTTTTTCCCCTGACTCACTAGCATTCTGCTACTCTATTCTGGTGAATGGCCATAGGGAAAGACTTGCTGTGTCACGTGACAGACACTTTGGAAGGGATTTTACAAATGAACAAAAACTGCTAAAAATATTATGTGTGGACTGAGAATTAAATCAAATTACTCTGAACCGCATGCATGAATGCATTTATTCAAGAAAAAAATTTATCTAAAGAAATGCAGCATTTGAGGGTGCAGCTGCATAGAACCCAATTCATTCTTCACTGACTCGCGCGCGCCATCTAGGCGCAATACCACCGGAGTGCTAATTCTCCCCTATTAAAAGTTCTCTGGTTGTGTGTATGATCTGTTTCCTCCATTAGGGTAATGAAACTGTATTTATGACTCTGTATTTATGTGTTATCTGGGTGAGATGTAGTCATGCTTTCTTGTACTTTCTCTCTGAAACATTGTATATATTGTAAATATTGTATACAGTACAGACCAAAAGTTTGGACACACTTTCCCATTAAATTATTTACTTTATTTTTATGACTGTTGCCTTCAGTGACAATCTACAAAATAAACAAACTTATGAATGAACACGTGGCATTATGTACTTTATAAAAAAAAGTGTGAAATAACTGAAAACCTGTTTTATATTCTTGTTTCATCAAAGTACCCTTCTTTTGTTTTGATAACTGCTTTGTACTCTTTTTATTTTTTTGATGAGCTTCAAGAGGTAGTCACCTGAAATAGCTTTCCAACTGTCTTGAGCAGTTATTCATTCCCAGAGAAGCTAAGAACTTGTCGGCTCTTTTGCCTTCACTCTGCGGTCCAGCTCACCCCAAACCATCTTGATTGGGTTCAGGTCCAAAATTTTGTCATAACCTCACTTTTTTTTGTTAAGTACATAATTTCATATGTGTTCATTCATAGTTTTGATGCCTTTAGTGAGAATCTACAATATAAATTGTCCTGGAAATAAAAGAATCGCATAGAATGAGGGGGTGTGTCCAAACTTTTGGTCTGTACTGTATGCGCAATGTATGTTGCACATGTCACTTTTACCAGGAGATTGGCACTAATGGGGATCTCCTGGTTGGGGGTTGAACCACCTGTGGGATCATGGGTAGTCTATTTAAACTGGGTTTTTTATGTGTTTGTTATGTCTGATGAAGGGCAGGCTGCCCGAAACATCACATTAAATCAAGGTAAACGGGAGCTTGGTGTGCAGACTTTATTTTCAGTTTTCATGTGACTTCTCTAGTCTTGCACCCAAAAACTTTCAGACGGTTGTGCGTGTTTTTCTTTTCTTGAATTCGCACTGCAATTTATCTATTTATTACCGCACTTGCTAGGCTAGGCTATATTTTAAATTTAGATTTAAACCAGCGGCATCACTGCCTTCTGTATAGCGTAAGTGTGAATTGAGTAATTTCCCAGTCAATATTATTATCATTGATAACGTACAATATTTCCCTTTAACAAAATCAATGAGACTTGGAGACTTCAGTGACCTTTTGACCTAGTGAAATTGGCAACCTCAGTTTGTCTGCTCTCTCCATGTTTTCATTGAATGACAGGAGGTGACCCTCACAATTTCATTGAAGACACAAACTTCTCAGGAACAAAAAAAGAACTGGTTTTGACCGGTTGCCACAAAAAAAAAAAAAGTTTAATTAAAAATGATAACGTTTCTGGTTTCATTTTTGTTCCTAACAAAATGGCAAAAGTTTCCGGTTTTCTTTTTCGTTCCATGAACCGGTTCAGCCTAGTGGTAAACTGATATTTTTTTTTTTTTTTTTGAGGTGGTGGTGAGAAATTTCCAACCAAGTCGAGTTGCGTTTGTTATATTTTATTGCCTTTCAAGGGCCTTAATTGGTGGATCTTTTTTTCTACCTTTTACTACTTTTTACTACCGCATGGACACCCTGTGCCCCGATTGTTCTAATCTTGTTGAGACAAAGAGTGGAGACAAAATTATTGGGTGTTATCCTCTTGATGTGTGCGGTGCAACCTGATAAAATCGGATAAGATTTTGAAAATCATGTAGTGAGAGCCCATCATTAGAGTCTTAGATCTTACCTGTGGGACAAGAAACTGGACGGTCCTTGAGATCCCACCATCCCACGAAGCCATCTCCATCATAAAGCCTGTCATTTAAAGCAAATTGTCATTTTAAAGAAACTAAAGAATATAATAATATGCACTCATATAAAAAGTTAATAAACAATTAACATATATATATATATATATATATATATATATATATATATATATATATATCAGAGGCGGCTATCATAAGACAGCAAGGGAACCTCAGCTTCCCCTAAAATTTCTCCAAAAAGATCATACATAAACTATTAATAGAACATGCTAAACGGTGTCAGTCACTTGTATTGTCTATTAACTCATTGACTGCCAGCCGTTTTCAGAATAGAGAGTTCCATATTGCCAGAGGTTTTGGGGAATTTTGACTGTTTTTTAAAGAGCCACAGAATATTATGTGTTACGACTACATAAACAATGAAACTACCACAAGAAAGAGCAGACTCTCTTCTTTCACCAGAAAAAAAAGTTCGTTTCTACCCCTTTCCATTGCTTAGAAATCAGCAGGCGAACATAAGCTACTTTCTCCAAACACACCCGTTTTTTATCAAAAAAGGGAGAAAATTAGCGTTTTGTTTGACAACGTTAGTGTCTTGGATGCACGTTTTTTTCGGTCTATTAGCACGTCAAACATCGGGAAAATGTCTTCCTGTGATAAGACCACAAAAACAACAGTAACAGGGGGCTTTTGGTAATAAAATAGACATTGTTGTAACAAGGTAAATATATGCTATTTACAGGCTGTGACAGCGAAAACTCAGTGATCAACAACTGGCTCGCAAATTCTTACCTGACCCGGAACTGTGAGCTAGCTGGGCACTGAAACAAGTCACAACTGCTATTTCCGTTTGCCCAAGGTTGATCTCCTTCATCTCCCACGATCGGAACACTACTCGAACTACTATGGCAGTGACACATACTCTGATCGAGTGTGAACTGCCTAAATTTCTCCGATTTACGTCTGCACTTTGCTAGCGGCATATTTAGCCATGTCATTAGCTTTCTCTACTTCTCCCTTGGCCATACCTATGAATCTATGCTCATCTCACATCCAAAGTGACACACTGCCACCCTCAGGATCAATTTGGAACAACAATTTTCGACGGAGAATTCTGATATTTACAGACAAGGTTCCCTAGGTCTTTCTGCAGCCCTCCCCATTAAAAACGCAGTTGACGTCTAAAGACGTCATTGGCAGTGAACGGCAGTATTTCAGTTGACGTCTAAAGACGTCATTGGCAGTCAATGAGTTAATATCAACACCGTTTCAAAATGTTTCGATTTCGTTGTTCAGAAATGTAATTTCGGGTCTCTAAACTCACGCAAGTTTCGCCATAGAGATCCCATTGACGCGCTGTTGTCATCTCCCCATAGACCCCCATAGAAACTCAATTTGAAGTGAAACTCGCGTTTATTGGCTAATTCGGCAAAAATACGCAAAAAACGTCATTTCCAGGGAAGCTCTGTTTCAGTTGGGGTCAATGGGAGAGGGCGGGCTCGGACAACGAGCTTCCATTTCATGATTTGACAAGATACTTGGACCTCTTTGATTGGCATTCTGTCTCTCTCACACTGTTCCTGTTTGGAAGGCTACCGGCTAATAGATGATTTCGACTTCACGTAACAATCAGGCAACGGCCGGACACGCCCACTTTCAGGGGTAAACTTGACTGGAGTGATAACGTTATTCTCAATGCAAAAAGGACTGTACTTCAGCAGAGTCATGGCTTTATAAGTTTGGATTTGTCAGTTTACAAGAATAAAACCCACAAGATCGTTTTATGTAAGTGTTTTCTTTATGTTAGAGGATTACAAACTACACGTTATTGTTTAAATGTCGCATATTTTTCCGTTAACCAAAGGAAGCACAGAACTTCTTCACAGCTTAGAGCTGTTGTCTATGGACGTTAGCGGCTATATAGCAAGCTAACCGTCAAAACGGCACTTCTTTAGGCTTCTGAACACATCTAAATGTATTAATATGGCAACATTCATACTCTAGCATGTTTATACGATCTTGCTGTCAACAAGTAAGACCAACCAGTAAGCTGTGTTACTCTAATATAATCAATTTGCCCATTAGCAAGCTAACCGGAGCTAACACTAACGTTAGCAAATACGGGAGTTAGCCAGCAACATCAGGACACTGCAGACGAATTTGACTGTGAATAAATATATTCTGACCACTAATCATTTGGGTGAAAGTAAGTCTTAAAAACCGCTATATTCATCATATTGTTTGATGGCCTGAGAAATTATAAGAGGGTATTAAGTGTACTTGCTACTCCTCATCTCCATTCATTTGAATGGTCTTCCGATCTTTCGTTTACCCCCCAAACGGGACGTCACACATGTCATAATGGCAAAGTTCCCGGATGTTTGAAATCATCTATAGACAAGCTAAGCAATGTTGAGCCTGTACCAACAACAAATTTACTCTCTCTGTCTGTGTTATCGTTATTAATAATACTTTGCCCATGCCCATGATTTTATTCTCTATTATTTAGTTCATTGATTGATGTACACACGAACTCACAAGTGACTTTTGATTTTAATCAGTGATTCTTGCCTCTGTCACTACTTAATAGAGCTAGCAAAGATAGCTAATCTTCGTCTGATTAGGCAAATTTTCAGGCAAGAGATCTGTAAACAAATGTTGCTATGGTTACTATACGTCCTCATTGGCCAGCTAATGAGAACGTAGCAGCTCATCATGAACGAGACAAGAGAAGGGGACCAAAACAGAAGTGGAGAGATGTATATTTTCAGTCATGGTACTTTAGAGATGTGCGTTTTGAGGTCAGACATTATTTTAACCTCTTGAAAAAGAGAACCCTATAACATGGCTCCAATAATAAAGCATGTTTAAAGGAATTATTAGGGAATTATTTCTGTAAATTCATTGCAAATTGACTTGGGAGGGTTTTGCATCTGAATAATTTAAATAGTTTAAGCCAATATAGTGTAGCATATGTTGTCATTCAAATGCAACTGGATCTCCATTACTACAATTAAATTATGCATATTTCAATAGAACAAACACCCCCCCCCCCCCCAAAAAAAAAATACAGATTGCGCAATCTGAGCTTCCCCTATCTGAAAAACCAGCAGCCACCACTGATATATATATATATATATATATATATATATATATATATATATATATATATATATATATATATATATATATATATATGGGCAATTCCAGCGTTATGGACGTGACATTTTCGTGCATTATTGATGAACAAAAGGCCACATAACCTCTGCAAACCTAGCAGTATTTCACATTTTTTTTCATATTCTTCTGCAAACTCCATGGCTGAATACAGGCAAACAGAAAAAACTAATATCATGATTTGCATCATAAGAATATGAGCCTTTCAATCTGCGTTATGGACGTGACGAAAAACGGACAAACTTTTGAGAGAGCGTAGTTTTTGCTGTGAAGTGTGTGAAATTTCTAGAGAAATGTAAATATTACTACATTCACACCAAAGAGGACATCTCAGTAAAGGCAGAGAAAGACTTAATTTCAAATGTAAATGTAAAAAAGTTGGTTTTCATTGGGAGAAATGGCGTTATGGATGTGACGTTATGGACGTGACGCCTGGAAAAACCTTCCAAAACGATACAAAACAATTGTGAATGGTGGATTTTAACCTGTAACGACAGAAATAGTAATATAACAATAAAAAATAACTGATAGCATTGCAGCTTTGTGTGTGTTATCACCCACTTATGCCCATTATAAGCCCCTCCATAGACTTACATTATAGCTGAATAGGGTAAAAATTTTAACAAACAGATATCCTTTCGAAACTTGCTCAGTTGAATACTTACATCGCGACAATACTTTTTTGTATTGGAAGTTTTCTGAAATAATTTGTATGTCCATGTAAATGAGACTTGAATTTTTAAGGTGAGGTTTACTTTTTCGTGGAATTGCCCATATATATATAAAAATAATTGATGCTCTACCACAGGCCGTATTCACAAAAAATATCTGATACAATTTCTGATGACTCCTAAATCGTGTTAAAAGTCATATTTAGAGAGAGAACTTACAGAACTGACAAAATCGTAAAATTCTTGGTGTATTGTAGAATTTGGGAAGGTGGCTTTCATAGACACTTTTATGTGGATCTTAGTCAGTTTTATGTCCTGACATCATAACTCTTATCTGAACAGAATAGGCTATTGATGACAGACAATTTTCACTTCAGGCTAGACAATGAGGCATTATTGAATCTTGAAACTATTTGACTTACTGTGCGTTCAGACCGAGATCGATTCAAGCGACATGGGCGACGGAAGTAATTGACTTTGTATGGAGACCGTCGATTTCGACAACAAAAGTGGCAGGTGACTTGGGCGACTTGGGCAATAAAATCGAGTTAAACTTCGGTTAACTTTATGTAATGAGCTATGATGCGGTTGGGCAATTACCAATCAGAATGTCGATTTACTGGGGAGATGCCTGTAGAGAAGCAGGATCGAACGTTTGAATGCTAACGTCATGGGCAAATTTGCCGTTTTGGTTGCTATGCTCAAGCAATGTTTCTTGGGAGTCTTCGGCGACTCTTGGCAATTTATCGCTTACGGTCTGAACGTTGAGTTAGGCTACAGTTTGAAACTCACTTGTTTCACTGATCTGTGTTGTCCATTGGTCAATTTTTTTTTCCTGACACGGGGCAAAATTTGGCTCGACTATCAAACTAGACAAAGATTATGGCCTAGCTCCTGAATGTCCAACAACAGCAGAGGGTTGATGTTTGGGGAATCCATGGGGGTAGGACGTAGGTGTGAATTGCCCATTTGAGAAGAATAAAGCCAGTTATTTAGTATCAGGGTATCAGAATCCAACATACCCTAGCATCCAAATTCTTACTGGAGGAATTGAGTTGGATTAAAAGTGATTAATCACGATTAATCATTGCAAAATTTTGTTATTAATCACATTTTTTTTAATCGTTTGACAGCACTAGTTCTAACAAATACTTGGGGCAGGCTAATATAGCCAGTAGAAAGTCCATTTCACCTACAGTGTGTGTAGGTGTATGTAGTACAGGCTCAAGCATACAGATCAATCTCTCACCTACACTTCTCAGTGACGTTGTCCATACTCTGGCTGACCTGCTGAAGACTGTTTACTTGAATTTCCACCACATTGTAATATTTCTTGAATATAATTTCCTTGGTCAGTCTTACCTTTGACGCACTTGAACACCAGCTCTGCTCGCTTCAAACACCAGGGTATTGTCATCTCCTAAAAATTAGATCATAACAGTGTATAAGGTTTCTAAATTCAGCCTCGATTACAGACTATTATAGAGAGCAAGGTTTTGGCCAGTAGCGCGAGAGAAACTGAGAGCATTAGACGATGGAGCACATTTTCCAGTGAGACCAATCAGCAATGTCAGCAATTTGGGAATTCTTTAAGATAAATGACGACGACAGGAGAAAGGCACATTGTAAAATCTGTACTGCTACGGGCTGGTGATTAAATAAGGTGGATAATATTACAATCAACAGCTTTGTTGCATATCATTGCAGGCTACTGAGATGCCGTGATAAGCAGTGGTTAGCCAAACATAAACTTTCCTTGCGAATTAAAAACAACATCTCAATGTCTCCCGAGCACAAATGAGCCAAGGCCAATTGGATCATATTAATAAACCAATTGTATATTACAAAAAAGTCACACTGTAGTTTTCTCTGTGTGCATAAATTTTACTGTGCTGTTCCGAGCACATGCAGCTATAGTCACGATAAAAGCTTGGTTGCGCCATTACGCTTTGAGCCAGAGGGGTGGACTGTACCATGTTATTACAGCAGACAATATTACCACTGTTTCATGTGAATACTGCAATTGGTAGTCTATTTTTAACACCCACATACAATTATTCAGGCTACATAACATTTCACAATGTTAAAAAAAGAAAGAAAAAAAAAACTTGCTGTAAATATTTTGAGCTGCTTAATAAAATTCAATGATTTCAGCCATGATGACATACAATCTGTTTTCCTTGACATTCTGTCTTTGCTTTTGTCAACTAGGCCTACTGTATGCTCCACATTATAATTTGATGAAAGTTTTTTGTTAAAGATTTTTGAAATTGTTTTCAGATTTAAACAAATTAATACATTTATAAATGTATTAAATAAATTAATTTCCACTCAATTTACAATTCTACAAGGTGCATAATATCTACACACATTTGCACATTAGGCCCAATTTTTGCTTCACACTTTCATGGAAACCCAATCTCAGAAATATCGGTATCTGTACTCGGTATCGGCAAGTACACATGCAAAAGTACTCGCACTCGTATCGGTTTTTAAAAAAGTGGTATCGGTGCATCCCTACTGAAGTTGGGTAAAAATGTGTGTCTTTTTCTGTCTCTTTGTTTATTTCCATTTTAATATCTCATCCAATACCATATTTGCAGAGTGTTTAAGCTGAATTTGTCGTTGCAATACTGAAACTAAAGCATTTTAAACGTTGTGTTTTTCAGCATATCAAATGTGCCTGGTATTAACAATAAATTGTAACTGAGTGTAGCTATTAAATCAGAGGTGTTTTAAACGTGAAATACAAAAAAGATTGCATTGCAAAAAAATTCCAATGACTGAGCGGTATACTGCAAACGTTTTTTTTTTTACATAGAAATTCTGATCCACTCGCAAAAAAAAAAAATGCAATGTGTAAAGGAAAACTTTATTTTGGTCCGGAACTAACTAACTAAGTGAACTAACGGATTTTCCTTGTGTGAAAATGCCCTTAATGTTGTGTCATGTTTGTAACTGTAGGGTGGTAGCACAAGGAGCCTGACTAATGTGCTAGTGGTCTGAAAGTTGTGGGAAGTAATTGATAGTTGACGAATGTAAGCCGCTTTGCATAAAAGCGTCTGCCAAATGAATAAACATAATGTAAATGTAACTAGAATCACAGATGGAGTGACGAGTGGAGTAACAAGGTCCCTTTGATTTGATTTTATAATTTTTATATTCAATTTGTTGACAGTGTGTGTGTTTGTGAAAATTATGAAACTCTGGGTACCCAAGTCACACTGCTATCATCTATAGCATAGCTACTTATCTCCTGGAGAAATTAAGTACAGACTTCAGATTGGTTGCAAGACATTAATTCGGTATAAAGAACATAATTATCTATTGACATTGACAAAATGGCAAAGTTGACCTCCGTCATGTTCAGCATGGTTCACTTTTAAGTATTCCTTCATTACTTGGCAAAACCACTCATTCTGATAGCCTATAGCCCTATGTTTTTATCTATCCTTCATTCACCAATCAATCCAGCCATGCAAAACAAGTCTCACCTCTGACATATCATGCACCAGCAGGAGGGGAATTGTGATAGTGGTGATGTCATGGGTACAGCAGACTTTGAGAATATTTCGCAAGCCCATGATGGCTGGATCGCGGGCTGTGATATTGCCAGACCGCACATTGTCATCCACACACAGATGGAACACGACATGGACCTCAGACAGGTTGGAATGTCGAGAGATGTAGAACTCACCTGGAAAGTCAAGTCAGACTCTATCATCACACTTTAAAAACAAACTTGATAGCAAAAGAAGTCAGTTGTGATAACTACCGTTCATATCAATAGCCTGAAAGGGTAACAGTTCTCATGATAGACTTGGACAATGGCCTTGATTGTCAATACACTTTTAAGATTACAAACTGGTGTGGCGAGAACCATCTTCAGATGAACATCAGTAAGACAAAAGAGATGGTGACTGAGCTATACTGTATGTCCACTCTGTGAATATTCACTGATGCTGCCTTTTTGTGATGGAAGTCAGTCACAAAAAACTGGAATGGTCAGGGGCGGTCCTACCCTCTATGGTGCCCTGGGCGAACATCTTATCTTAAGGGATTATGAAACCCACAACTGTGGCAGTCATAAGTCGTTACCCCTCTACGTATTTACCTGGGTAGCTAGAAGCTAAATAGTAGTAATAATAACTCTCTTTCTCTGTCAGCCACTGCAAACACAACAAAGCAAACAAAATGTACTATTGTGTTTCAGCCAGTAAGCATTAATAACACGGAAATCAAGATTGCAGCAACATATAAAAGTGCCCAACACAAAGGCTAAAAACATCTCGTTCATTCTCGAGCTACGGTGAGCTGCGAGCCCTGCACTTCACTGAGCTTACGCTGCTTGATACATTGTATGTAACACAAATGCACAACCATTGCGCAGGCTACTGTATGTTATCCCATAATTGGTCTGCGCAATAGTGTTGCATCCCCAGTTTTTCGAATACAATACCGGCATCTCAAAGTTTTCATGCATTCATTCATTCAGAGAAAGACACTGGCCATTTCCATTATGGCATACTGCTATGCTACATGTGCTACATGCTGCTTGTGTCTCGGCACAATCGTGCTTCCCACGGTTAATTCATTAACTGCAGGTGCTCTACTTGACTAGCTGAACCTCATATACTGCTCTCCAGTATGCAGCATGGTATGCAAGCAGCAGAAGAGACCTACTAGCCACATGACCAGAACCTCATTAATTAATGGACTACAGGTGCTCTACCTGACTCAAGGGTAACAGAGCTCCATACTACTCCTGTGATAGATACAGACAGCAAGTCTGACCACGCCCACAAATATAGCTCCGCCGTGGGGGAAGTCGAGAAAAATAGTCCCTCATGGGGGAAAAAGCATGAGCTGTCTCCTAACTGTCATAACTGAAACAACTTTCAATCACAAGTCTGATTAGCTCAGTTTAGCAAGCTAAAGTTAGCTACATTACCTTTACTGGTAACACTTTGCGGTAAGGGTACATGAATTATAATTCATGCATGAAATCATTAATGATTAATTCATGATTCATGCATCACTTCATCTCTGAATGTCTAATGAGTCATCAGGAATTAACATGAATTCATTTTTTGTCATTAATGACCTCCTGCTGAAATAGCTCATGATCTTAAGCATTAATTACTCTGGGTACATCATCATGAGTCATGATTAATTACGCATGATCAACTAAAGTACCGGGTATTGGCAGGGTTCAATATTTGCAAATTGTACAATTGAATCAATGGTAAATAAATTGCTCTCTCCATTTATTTCTTTATTCTTGCAGCATACAGGTCATCAACTAAGAATTATTTTTTAAGGCGTTCATCATATTTGTGGCCCCTCAAATGAAGTGATGAAAGTGACATGAATTGCAGGTTAGTTGCTCATGAGTTCATCATGTTTGTGCCCTCTAAACTAAAGTGTTGACATGGTTAAATAGGTAAAAAGTTGACGTATGGAATAGATAAAAATCAATGCAATGTCTGGGAAATTCTTGGAAAGTCTACATGATGGAACTCATGAGGAACTAGGCTGAAGTAGGCTAAGTATCCACTTTTATTGTATCAAATTATTTTGAACAAAAACATCATGATCATGCGTAATTAATCATGACTCATGATGATGTATATCCAGAGTAATTAATGCTTAAGATCATGTGCTATTTCAGCAAGAGGTCATTAATGATGAACAATGAATAATGCATGAATTCATGCATTATTATGCAAGTAATGCATGAATCACAAATGAATCATGAATGAAATCATGCATGAATTCATGATAATTTGTGTACCCTTACCGTAAAGTGTTACCCATTTACTATAGTGATGAATGAGGTTGGCTAGTTAGCAAGCTAATGAAGCTAACAAGCATCAACTAAATCGTCCTCAGTATCGCGTTTGGAGGGGTGTCAAGGTTTTAGCATATTTTAGCTAAATCAGCCAATAAGCGATCTCTGATCTCTGCGTGAGGTTTAGAGACTATCAAATAAATGTATGTTTAGGTGATTAAACGACTGTGTAAACGCCACCTTAGTAAATCAGGGCCAGGGTGCCTCGTAATGAATGATGTTCTGAGTAGGACAAGATTCCTCACCAGGGAAATTAATTAGTCTGCTTTACAGCTTAGTTTGAAGATCAAAGAATGTGGAACTCGCTGTTTAAAACTGCACAACAAAACACAGACACAGACAGACAGACAAACAGACCTGGTAAGATATTCGCTGGATTTCTGTCAATACTCTTCTTATCCTCTGCCATACATGGTCTTGGCTGGTCTATTGTGAAAATAAGTGAAAAACACACAATCCAATATTAAAGGCATCAGAAAAAGGAAAACCATTTATACCTGGTTGTGTCCACCAGGCAGGTTGTGCAAGGGCTTAGAGGACTTAAAAGGAAGATTCAAGATTGATTTGCATAACATTCATCATTCATTAGGCTATAAATTCATAAGAAAATGTTTATTTTTCTTTGTTTTATGTTTTCCTGTAGGCACGTCTATATTTAGGCTCCATTAGTTCATTATGTTAGAATTGCGAGGTACGAAGAACAACAACAAAAAAAACTTGGAATATTACCACAAAATATTACCACTGTTCGTTATTTATATTTTGGGTCACCGGAAGAAAATAGGGGAGGATCATGCCATTTTTTTCTTTGTTGAGGTCAACCAACATTTTTTTATCTAAAGGGAAGGGTCATTAAAAAAAATCTTTGTTGTTAATAATAAAAAAATCCTTTCTATCAAAAATGAGGCAAAAAAGTTAATATGCGAACTCAAAGTCTAAAATCCCTGACACCTTCACTTCACACGGCAGGACCAACTTCCTCCAACGCCCACTGAAAACCTTGCAGTCTCGGGATAGAACTATCGACATAATGTGCCATTGGTCCATCGGGCTCATAACATACAGTTTTGACATTGCACCAAACTCATGGATAACTGTATTTATTACCCAATGTACTTTGTTGAATGGTCTGAATATTGTTTGCTTTAGGCGTGCCCACTAGATGTATTTCAAATGAATGTATCCAATGCTTTTAAGTCTGGTATAATCATGAATGTGGAGTTGTTTTTTTGTTTTGCTTTTGTATTGTGTCTAAAGAACGTTTGTCAGTACTGAAATGGCCACCGCCTTCGTGAAGTATAGTGTTCAAGATGACCTCCCAATGGCATTTGCTAAGAATATTAGCGTGGATAATCAAGGCTTGTCAAAAGATAAATGTAGAAGTCAATGGACGGCTGTGTCATATGGGGGAGGGTCATCCAAAAATGATCAGTCTCTAAGGGAGGGTCGTGCCAATTTTGAGAGAAAGCTGGGGAGGGTCCTACAATTTTATCCAGACTCACGTTCAAGTCTTCCGGTGACCCCGAAAATAAATAACGAACAGTCCCTTACTGCGTAGTCTAAGGATGTCACCCTAGCCAACATAATCAGATGCTTACTGCAAGAGTAGCCTACTGTTACAACCACAGATCAGACCAAGTCTGTTTAATTCGCCAAAGTTGACAAGTCATTCTTCCCGAAATGTGCAGGACAGAGAATTAATGATGGAGCAGCTAGATGAGTTAGCAGTAATAATGCAATAATGCATAATACATTATTACATCCGGCAAGGAGGTTATGTTTTCGCCCACGCGTGTGTGTCTGTCTGCGTATCTGTGTACAACATAGAACAACATCTTGAATTTATAGTCTATGACCACAATGCCTTGGCGGAGGTCTGCACTCTCGGAGTGCTATTTATAGTTTTGGGGTCCAGCATCGGACTTTACATAACAGCTCACTAATAAGAGGGTAGTTTTGTGGTTTTCTCTTACAACTCATAACTACTCACTTCAATGACTAATAACTGAATAATAACAGAAAAATGACTGACTAATTTTACTTAAACTAGTGCATTGCCCGTGTGTGCCCCCATCCAGCTAAGCGTTGCAAAGGGGAAGTGGCTACGGTTACAGCGGCAAAAGGCAACTGCTTAATTTTCTGATATCTTATCTTTTATCCAAACGTTACCAGTGGTTAGAGTGCCGGGCTCCCACGCTGGGATTTTGCAGCTTGCGGGGTGAGGGGTTCGAGACCTGTGTGCAGTGCAAACCGCCACCATTGGTGCCGTGACCTGGATGAGAGTGAGGATTTGGGGGGTGAGTGTAACGGAGGCCAGCTAGCCCTGCTAGCTTGGCGGCTGTACGTGTAAATCCTTACAACCCAATTCCTTGGCCGCTTCCAAAAGCTGAGTTAGAAGCTCGGGCTGGAAGTTTGTAGCTTGCAGGTTCGAGACCTGTGTGCGGTGCGAACTGCCACCAGCTACATATATCACAGTAAATCTTGGTCTTTTTCCACTGCTGGCTGAATGACCTAAAGAGTAAACTCTTGTTCACAACACTCATTGTATAAAATGTGGATCTATGGATGTTAACTCACCTGGTTGCTCTCTATGTTTACTATTCTGTTGTGCTCTTGCATATAACACCACTTGCTGGACTATTTCCAGCTGTTCCTCCAGGCGTGGAAAATGGAAGTCTGTGCATTCCATGGACGCTGTAGCAAAGTCTGAAACCAAACCCAAAGCAGAAATATTTACATGGTGCATGATGACCTGATACATTGCCCAAGAGGAGCTCTATATAAAATGTCTTAGAGCCACATACTAGTTTATATACTGCACAAAAAAATTGAAGGAACACTTGGAAAACACATTAGATCTCATTGGCGGTGGATTTTCCTATTTCAGTGTTTTCTAGGAAATGCATATTGAGATCCACAGTACTGGGTAGTGGGCACAGGGCCCACGTCAGGAAGTTGTGTCCTCGGTCAAGCCATATGAAGTCCGATTGTCTGGGCAGAGACATTCACATCAGTGGCCTAATGTAGGTCATTCTGTAGGGCATGAGCCATAGATGAGCCAGAAGTTTTTGGCTGCTAGCCGGCTCAGCCAAATCCTGAATGGCTGCTACAGCCGCCAAAACATAAATGGCTAGAAATGTCTGGAAATGGCATTTCATGTACAGATGTCTAGCCTAAATACCATCATCCCTATCATAAATTAGGGTTGGGTATTGATTGGTTATTTTTTTTAATCAGAGCCTACTTTTAAATCTGTAGTCTACGGATTCCTAAATGATAAATAAATATATATATGAAAAAAGCCCAAGCATTAGTCTATTATTATTACTACATTATAATAACTGTATTGAGCTAAACAGTAGCCTATAGTTGTTACCAACATCTCCAACTGCAAATTCAGTATCTGAACTTATACTTAATGGCTTAGCATAGTCTATGCAAAAAAAATGACTTGCCATATTTACTGAAGGCGCGCATCACGCTGGTTCGAGGACAAACGCAAACAGGAGTCGCCCTCTTGACTAGCCTGGGCCTGCCCTGCATTCAATCATTTCGCTGCAATTTCATGATCAAGTCAGTATGGCAAAGGAGGCAATTTCCTCAAACTCTCGAGCCGAAAAAAATCAAGACCCAAAGAGAAACAATCAGGCTTCAGGAGGCAAGCTTACGATGACTCCAGCTCTGTCTGTCATAACATTGATAGAGGTTTGATAGCATTTGATAGCCGTTTAGATTAATCCTGCCTGGAATTCCTGAACATGGTCGCGCAAGCCAGGCTACCTCTTGACAGTAGGCCTGTGTCTAGTAGTTATGCTGAACATGTCCTTCTTCAGGCAAGTTTTCAAATGTTAGAATGTTCAGGTTTAGGCATACAGGACACAATTTATTTACTATCTACTTCTGTCAGTACACGATGGAAATGATGTGGCTATGAAACGTCTCGTAGCTCGGGAATATTCCTGTATAAAGGTAGGATGTAATTGTAATCATCAAAATTATAGAAAGCTTTCTTATTAGTAACAGTATTAGTGATATGGGGTAAACTTGCCTATTTTTTTCTAATTCTGTCCAAGCCAGTCAGGCTCATGCTCATGAACCACTGTTATGTCAAACAAGACATTTATTGACCTAAAACCCATGCTCCTGTATGCTCAGCTTTGCGAGACTCCCAGTTGTGAAATCATCACTGTGTTTAGAATGTTCATAAATTCAGTTGGTTAAAACTGTGTTTGTGCAAGCAGCCCAATATTGTTTTTTAAACAATATTGTAAACACTGCATAAAAACACTATTTTAACCACTTTGTCAGACATTTGGAGTCATAAACACTACAGTGGTGTAGTGTAATGTAATTTCTCTGTTGATGCTACATAGCTTTAGGGGTGATATTTGGAGCATGTTTTGATGCTGAAAACACAGTTTAAAAATCTGCCCCATTGGGATAGTTGTAAGTGATTATTTTCTTTTCTAGGAAACCTATATGCAGAGGTGAAAGTAAGCCTATACGCACCTATACTAAGCAGGGCTCTAGACTAACTTTTTGCACTGGTTGCACTGGTGCGCCCAACTTTTTTTCTTGGGTGCGCCCAACTTTTTTTCTTGGGTGCACCAGGACAAAAGTTAGGTGCACCCAAATTTCCGAACACTTTCCATCGCAGTTTACAAGGTTTTAAAATGGTTGTTGTTGTTGTTGTTGTTGTTGTTAGACTTAGATCCTACCTATCTACTGAACATAGCGTAGACACTTTAATTATTTGAAAAAGATAATGCTGAAATTAAATATAAGACCTGCGTTTGATAAACCGGCAAAGAGGTTGAAAGGCCATTGTTGCGGTAAAATTCGGCAAAATGCGGTAAAATTCGCTAAATGGATTGGCGATGAGAAAATAGTCGAGAGAGAGAGTGAGTTAGTTTTCATGGTCAGGCAACCAATAAGGATAAAAAAACGGGACAGTGGCTACTCTATAAGAAATAAATTACAGGCTAACTGCAACTCAGCTGCAACTGGCTGGGTGTTCCGTTTTCCCCGGACCCATTTCCCCGGACCTCTGCCACCCGGACGGGAGGGGTCTGTACTCGGTAATCATCAATAATGGGAATATGGCATTGCCTTTCCGCACTCTTTACAGTAGATGCAGTGCATCACATTTTTTGCCCTAGTCATATTATCGCATCACAACACAATGGCTTCTCTCATCTAGTTTAGTAGCTAGCTAGCTACCTGGTAGGCAATTTCTATGCCTAGTAGGTAAGACACGCACTGACATGCGCGCATGCACACACAAGCACACACAAACACTGGACTACGGCCGCCGCTCTGCGGCCAACCAGATGAAGGTTCCGCCTTTCTTTAATTCTGATTTGTTTAGACCACGATGTTGCACCCAGACAGAGCCCAAATAGACTTTCGGAGTTTCATTTTTCCCCAAAAGACTGGTCGCACCGGTGCGACCTCCATATTTTTTTAGTCGCACTATTGAAAAATTAAGTTGCATGTGCGACCAAATTGGTCGCACTCTAGAGCCCTGCTAAGTACAGGTATAAGATAGAGATCTGCATTGGGACTGGGTCCCATTGGGTCCCGGGGGACCCAACGCAAAACTTGCGGGAACGGGCGGTTTGCACTTGGCTGCGGGTGGGAACGGGCGGACAACTTAAAAACACTGCAGGAACTGCGGGACTGGGACTTCGAGTTGTTCTTTGCTATGTAACATTTACTTATTCAAAAGGAATTAACTTCATACAAACATGTGGCAAGGTCTCTCTGTTACTCCTTACTTTCGATATCTCATAGATTGTCTGCTTCTACGTTTCCTCTAGCTGGCAGTAAATCCATCCATTAAATCTTATGTTGGAGCGCCCTCTAGTGGACAATATAGTTTCAACAGTTTAAAATTGATTTATTTACTCTGTAACAGTTAAGCTGATAACATTATATACGATATCACAGTTTCTATTCGTATTTTTTCGAGAAAGATACCTGCTACATCTGATAATTTTCATGGTTTTTTTTGCAAAGCAGGCTGTTTTATGTGCCGTGATGGTGCAAGGTTTTTGATAAAACTAAGTTGCATTTAAATGTAGGCCTATTGTGTTTCTGATGTCTGTCGAAAAGAAACCTTAACCTCAATCACTGCGTGAATATATGAAGGTAGGAAAAAAGAAATAAAATAGAGTGAAGGGGAATAGAATATGAAACTGCCTTTATTTCATTTAAAAACTACATGGAAATAATGAAATAGGAGCGCTATCCCGACCAATGCGTCAAAAGCCATGCAGGCCAGGAAAATGACCTGGGGACAACCCCAAGAATCTCTCTATTAATAGCCTAAAATACACTTTCTCCTGCGGGATGGGAGAAGACATAAAATCAATGCATCTCTATCAGTGTGCGGGAATAACTTCTCTTAGTATTCGCGGGTTGCGGGCGGGAATGGACATACACATTGCGGGAATGGGCGGACACGCTGCGCACACTTGCGGTCACGGGCGGTAATGGTCAGAAATTCAGTGGGAGCGGGCAGGAGCGGGATGAAGAAAACAGTCCTGCGCAGTTCTCTAGTATAAGATTGACAGGTGGTACGTAGTAGTGGTAAGAGAAGAGGGTTTGTGCCAACCAAAACCCAAAAGTCACATGTATTGATTAAGTGAAAACACAAATACCAGCATTATGGCATTAGAAATGAGGAAGGAACAGGTTTGGATGTCTGGGAATGCTCCATACAGTACATCCATATAGGCCTAGCACACATAACACATAGTCCCACTAAAAAGTCCCCCGCCCGAAAGTGTGTCGATAAAGTTGTAGTACTGGTAAGAAATTGAAACTACTTTCACCCCTGCCTATATGGTTGGACCAAAATGTCTTGCGTCTTCAGCATTGGCTAATCTAAAGTAGCTTGAGCAATAGAGCTCTTGTTGAAAATGACTGAAGTTGCCCTTTAATCTTCAAAAGAAGCGCAAATGACAACAATGCCAAACATCCAGCCCAGAGTCTTCTTAGTGTGCTAAGAGTGAGCATTATCGGGCAACCAGGCCCAGATCATTATCAGAGAAGTTCATTTGACCTCATGTCATACCCAATCAAAAAGTGTTCTTTTAAAAAAATTTGAGCAGTGAATGTAAAAATCTGGTTGTAATCAGCATATTAAAAACTTTATGCTGAGTAGCATGGGGACATGTATAAAATACATGGTTAACAGACCTCTTTTGATGCCACTGTAGGAGTTCACCCTATTATCTACCAACAGGACAAGGCCACAGAGTGAGGATGAGTAGAGAGAGAGGGCTGTCTGTAGTCGGCGAAGTTTTACTCCACTGCTACCATGCCGTCGGTGCTTGCAGAGTTCCAGCACATCACACCGCACTAAACGCAAGTTATGCATGGTCTTCAGCTGAGCTCCTAATAACAAAGACAACACCAAACCACATGATATAGTAAATAAAAATGTAAACTTCATCTATGAGGGAGAAAATAAAAATACAATAATACAGACAATAAAACAGAATAATCAACGCCAAAATTTTAATGATTGGTGATTCAGAATGGCTTGCTATGTGCATGTCTGGTAATGTCCTTAAAACATCCTTAAACCTTTATATTAAAATATATGCTGCTCACAGAGTGGTCAGTGGTGTCCGTTGGTGTTCCACAACAATTATCGTAGCGAAATACAGTTTCTTTCACATTCTGGAACTATTTTTTCAGTGTAGTAATACCAACTAGCACAACAAAAAGGCAAATAAAACTGGTAGGAACTGTATTTCGCTACAATAACTAATTATCGTCAAAAAAATTTTGTTCCTTAATCTTTTTCATCATAGACACTCCATAAAAGGGGCTAAACATGCTCATAACCGAACCTCCCCTACAGCAATAGTTTGGAGTAATTCCAATCATAGCCCCCTGTTGAATAAGCTTGCTGAGTGCTGTCAGTAGAAAGCTGACAAGACCATTTTGTACAACATAGACCAAATTGCGAATATACACGTTACGCTATCAGAATGAATTACCCACGGTATCATTCAGTTAGCGTAAGCTGGCAATTTAATATTTGCTCCATTTTGTTCTAAGTTCTTTCCTTCTCCTTTCTAGTCACAGCACTGAGCAAACTCATACGGGCTAGCGCTGGGCGATTATGCGATCTCGATTAGGGATCGCGATCAAATTCAGTTCGTTCACGGTGATCAGCTGTGGGCAGATTTTCTCGATCACGTGCGTTACATGCAGTTGGAAAGGTGCGCACCAACTGCTGCCAACAATTCAACTTCCCTGCACCACTGTGAGCAACCCTTTACCAGAGAACTTAGCCGTCGTTTCGGGTATCTATGAAGACACGCATTTCTATCGTCTTTAGAAAATTCTGGGATCATTCCATGTTGGCACACGGACAGCCACGAGTGAAAGTCTTCCGCGATCGTTAAAAAAACATTAAATTGTAAAAGTAGAGTGTTGTTGACGGTAAAACAGGCGAGGAAGGGAGAAATAGTGGGGCACATTTAGAGGTTGCAACATTTATCTACGGTTCCCATTCACCCTTATGCTAGACATAAAAGTTTTTTTCAACGTTTTGTCATCTTCAACTCCAGGAGTGTTGGACATCCGTCCTCTATAGTATTTATGCAGACGCAAAGACTATCTTTGTCTAACATGAAATCAATTTGTCATTAAAATGAGAGCCTCCTGCAGAGCGAATGGAATATACATTACATGCATTAAATGCAATTAAATACAATAAATGCATTTCACCCTGGATTAAAGTATGCTCATGCATTTTAGGCATGCATCACACCATATTTCACCTTGCCTGGTAGAAATTAATGTGTATCATGTTTCTGCTATATAAGACAGTTTATGAAAGTTTATGCATTTTGGGATACCATAATTGCAATAAATTTATAATAATAATGTGGGATACCATAATTGCAATAAATTAATAATAATAAATAATTAATTACACCAACAATTAATTACAACATATCATTCATGATCATGATTAAAAATCGAGATCGTTCAATATGGGAAAATAAATCGTGATAACTTTTTTTTGCCATATCGCCCAGCCTATGATTGGAATTACTCTAGCTATCCCGAGCATTTCCATAAAACCGGCTGACTGACTAACGAACTTTCCCTGACCCAAATGATCAATATATGCAAGATCAGAAATAATGGGGAAATGACCAACTTAACAAGCTAAGAGCCCCCACTCCCCCTTCTATAAGTGTAGTTCACTGTAGTACAGTAGCAAGTGAAGTAAGTGTAACTGTTAGTAGTCATACATTTGTCAACATACAGCGAAATATAGTGTGCCTGTCTTTATTGTAAAGACACTTACCCAAATGGATTGTGAAGCTCTCTTCCAGCTGTCTCTGTTCTTCAAAGAGACAAGAACCGGACTCAAGGGCTTCTGTTTGTTGACTGGTTTGTACCTTAATCTCCTCACTGGAAAAAAATATGGACTACTTTGTAAAAGAACATATAACAAATAAATGCATAACAATGATGTACTGAAAGAAGCAAGACATACTTAATTGCACTGTTATTGGGATTTTTCAGATCATGGTGGAGTCTGATCACCCACTCCTGGTATTCTTGCTTCTGAATGCCGGTGACCTGCTTCAGCTCAGTGACCCACTTACACTCTAATTCCTGAACATGAAGTAGAGAAAATACGGTTACAATTTCTCATCTAGAATGCAAACACGTCCCCTACACACATCATCTTGATGCACTATTTTATATTTCTAGTTAATACCAGCACTTTAATGCCTATGACTAATACCACGTTCAAAAAGAAACAAATGACAAGTGATGTCAGAAACGAATCAGCCAGTAAAGAGGACTCTGAATATACTTTGAAAAGCAATTGGTGAGGTGTATCTTTTTAACCCGCTACGTGAGAATGCTCAAAAACGAAGAGTCCACAGAGTTTCATTGTTTAATAAAAAAAGGACAGGCTAGGGGGGCGCCGTGGCTCAGTGGGCTAGAGCGTCACACCATTACTCCGGGGCAGAGGTGGAAAATAAATAATTACATTTACTGAAATTACTGTAATTAAGTAGCTTTTTAGGGTAATTCGTAATTTTTTAAGTAGTTTTTCAAATAGGTAATTTTACTTTTACTTGAGTACATTTTGAGGCAAGTATTGTACTTTGTACTTCACTACTTTTTTAAAACCTCCCTGATTACAGAGTAAAAAAAAAAATCAATGTGGAGAAAAAAACAGTTGGCTTGAACTGACAGTAAATTCAAACTATTTACTGTTGCCTAGATGCTGTTGCTTCTGGTAGGCATACTGTAAATGTTGAGAATAGCCAAGAAACCTGTGGAAGAGTTTAACCCAAAAGCAAAGGAAATCCTTGCCCATATTTCACCCAAGGAACGCAGTCAGCCAGGGTAGCCTAACTATTGCTTCAGTCCAGGTCAATTTGGGTCTAGCCAGGGTAAAGGTAACCCCGAATACTGGGTTGGTGAGATGCCATGTACCATACCTTAGTTATGCTGCGATAGCCTAGTGCTGCCACCTTCTGCACACTTGCCATCCTGTACAACCCTCTTTCTCCTCTCTATCTCTCTCCCTCTCCTCACTCTAGCTAGATTATATGACACATATCATGAAGTGATATCCTCCTAGATTGGCCTAATCCTCTTGTTTCTGTTTCTCTTTGTTTCTCTTGCCTCCTCTGCCCCGACGCACTGGCTGAGTGATTAACCTCCCGTACCTCCCTGCCACCAACCCTACCCCACTACGGATGCTGACCAACCTCCCCGGAGCCACACACCATGACCATCCCCCTTTTCTCTGAGGCCCGTGATGGAACTGGCCTGATGGCCCCCTGATGACCACTACTTAGATGGCGACCAACACCCAATGAACTCTGATCCCACTCCAAATACTGACTAATCCCACACTCCAACTACTGACTCCATCCCTTGGCCCTGACTGTCGCACAAACTATGTGTATATCATCTCTGACTACATTCAGTACTCATACTGTTTTGTGTTAACCATGGTCAATCTATGTATCAGACTTTACGGATACTTTATTAGGCCCCAGGCAGGTAGGCTGAGTCCATGAGGCGTGGATCTGCCCAAGGTTTCTTCCTACATAACAAACTATTTACAAAGCGAGGGAGTTTTTCCTTGCCCCTGATTCTCATGGATGCTTCCCGTACTGTCTGTAAAGCGCCGCGAGACAATGTACTGTATTTGTGCGCTCTACAAATAAAATTGAATTGAATTGAATTGAATACTATCAATACATAAAATCTCAGTAAATCGGCTATCTTACTCTACCACTCTGGTGAAGTCAAAATTAACAAATCACTTTTTTTTTTATCACAAATGGGAATCAGATTTATCAATTACTCCCGGTGCCGACTTCTGGACCAAAATGTGCAAAAACATCTACCTTATGACAAAGAATAGTAATTTACAACTAATACAATACAAAGTTCTCCACAGATTTCACTTCACTGCACATAAATTGGCTAAAATGGGATTTGGCTCTGATCTATGCTCTCACTGCACACTAAATAACCCAAACACATACATTCATGCAGTTGCATTCCAATCAACCACTTCTGGGTGAGTGTCACAAAATCTCTCTCTTCCATCTTTGGCTGTCACATCCCAGCATCCCCCTCCTTATGCATACTTGGTGATACATCCACAGTCAATCTAAGCAACTCCTGCAATAAAACTCTGCTTGTAGCGCTGACTATCGCCAAGAAAAGAAAACAATCCTCATGAACTGGAAATCTAGGAACAACATTCACATCACTCACTGGAAAAACCTGTTAACCGACTATATATCATTAGAAAACCAATCAACTCCAAACTTAATCAATACTCAGGATACAACCTCTCCTTGGTACCCCTTTATCACCTATCTACAGTCCTGACCTCTTTGCCTGAAATCCATCTCCACACTAGCATAACACACTTTATCAACAGATACACATATCATTGAACACTGGACAGAGGATAGTAGCTGGAACTATTATCCTTATTATAATTATAATTATAATGATTATTGTTATTGTTGTTGTTATTATTATTGTTATTATTATTAATGATGATGGTAATAATAATGATAATACTATTTTTTATAAATAGCATTCCCCTCTTCCCATCCCCCTTTTATTATACACTCCCTTATAACTTTACTAACTTCACTCTTTCTCTCTGCCTCTCTCATCATTTTTCTACCAGGGCCCCATTGGATGGCTCGGGAGACTCGGTCCTGGTGGGTTGCTGTGTGGGGTTGGCATTGGTTGGGTCCTGTGGGTTATCTATTGGCCCTGGGCCCCTATGGTGTGCCCTTTTCATGCGCTCATGGGCACGCCTTGTCCTGGAAGCACACAGCTCGCCTTGCTCTTTTTTTAATTGCACTACATGTTAGATGACATTCATAACCATAAACATAAAATCTACAAATCAGACTAGGGAAAAAGTGGAGTGCTGGCAGATGCCTCATACAGTATCTCTCTGCATACCTCTCTTATTTTAATGCATACATCACAGAGGAGGCATACGTCTTACACAGGGTAAGTGTGGTGTGCATGGGGAAATCCTGACAGATATTCACCATGCACGCCCACTTCTTTTAATGCTACACACTAGATAGAGCCCTCAACCTAGTCATTCACATAAAAATTTAGGTCAAGAGTGGCGTGTTGGGTGTAGGTATGAGGACGAGGTGTGGTCATGGTAGTGTGGGATGTGTGCATATGTTGGGGGCCGGGGCCGATGGGTGGCACGCGGGTCCTCCCCTCTGTCAGCTCATCGCTGTATAACTGCAGGGGCCGGGTGGAACTGTGGCCATTAATGGGTGCCCAGGTTGTCAATCAGTCAGGCAATCAGTTACTCTTGTTATTACATTTAATTCTAACAGAATATTATTTTTTTTTCTTCTAACGGAATAATTACAACTCCTCTTCTCTGAAACCCTCCTTATCTGTGTTCCAGCTTATTTCCTCCTGGCCCAACAACAAGTCAGTCTTACACACATGCACAAACACACATACACACACATACATTCACACACAACCACTGCCCCCCCCCCCCCCCAACCCTAACCCCCACCCCCATCTCAACACCACCTCATTCACACTCTTAGAGCTATTGTCCGCCCCCCCCCCTTCTCTCTATTCCGGTCATCAATTCCCTCCCTGATAATCATATCTGTACGCAAATCTTCCTTACCCTCTCTGTTGTCAATGTTGTGTTGTGTAAAGAAGCCAAGTCAATGTGATGTCTTGGTTTCAGTATGTGTTTTGTGAAGTTAAGTGTTTGTGTATTGTACTTGTTTTTGTTTAATGTTGTACTCTTGTGCCTGTCATAGTGTTGCATTTTTTGTAATGTCAAAAATGTTTGCAATAAAAAATAAATAAATAAATAAATAAATAAATAAATAAATAAATAAATTAACAAATCACCCCATAAAAAGAACAAGGTGAGCCGGCTGGGCTGATCCCTGTCACTAATATCTTGGTCGGTTGCTGGGTCACAATGACATTAAAGTTTGATACCTAGCCTACAACTCTAAGGCATGAAGAATACATTTCTTAACTAACAAACAGAAAATCTTATGAGTTTTTCCAATGGAAGTGCTCTCTCAGTCATGCCATCTGGCTGTGCATGACACGTAGCCTAAATAACACTAGTGTATTATATGGTAGACAGGTAGGTAAGTACATATGTAAAACAGTTAGTTTTACTTCAGCTTTTCCTTCTTGTAAATATTCTTTTTTTGTCCTTTAAGAATGTGAGAAGGGGGGGGGGGGGGGGGTGGGGGGGGCGATAAACATTCATTCATTTTCATTATAATAACAAGTTTGATTGTGGTTGCTGAGCAGGTGGTTTATGAATTATGGGGTTGCTAAATAAACCAAGCAACCTTAAAGCACTGATTTTGATTATGATGATTTTTTTTACATCCAATACTTGAAAGTAACTAGTAACTTGTAATTCCAGTAAATTTAAAATTAGGTAATTTTTACTTTTACTTGAGTAAATATTTTGATGGCTACTTCTACTTTTACTTAAGTAGAATTTAAGCAAAGTAAAGATACTTTTACTTAGTTACAATTTTTCTGTAATTTTTCCACCTCTGCTCCGGGGACCTGGGTTCGAGTCCGACCCAAGGTCATTTCCCAATCCCACCCCATCTCTCTCTCCCACTTGTTTCCTGTCCACCTCTATACTGTCCTATCCAATTAAAGGAAAAAAGCCCAAGAAATATCTTTTTCCTAGTTTGTGATTTTAGATTGAAGTTAAAAGGCCTACCGTCTGCTTTACACTGCACTTTTCTTCCCTTACCAGTCGTTGCCTATACTAAAGTAACTAATGCGATACCGATGACCTAGCTCATATTTGGCTTATTAAAATGGCAAGGAAACGGCAAAGCGACGTTCACTTATTTTTATACTTATTTTGGTGTTTGTTAACATAGTTCACAAGCTACTTTGGACATATTCAGCCTCCCAAAGTTCCACTCAGAGAAGAATGCCTTTAAAGGTAGGGTATGTAGGAAATATTAGTTAACCAATCCAAAAGTGACCACTATGTATCAGCAGGGAGTAATGCCGCTTTTCGATACAGCCCAGTACCTACTCAGCCTCGTACCTACTTGGCCCTACACTACACTACCCCACTCTCGGCTTGCATTTCCACTGAAAACAAACTCCAACTTGGCCTGAATGACGTTGGTGGGGTGGGCGGAGTAACGTCACTTTTCGGAGACATAAATTAGAGAATTGGCACCGGTGAATTAGCGCTGACAGCTAACCCATTGGGGCAGAATTTTAAACTGTTTTGAACATCGCAATATGCTCCAAATCTCACCCCCAAAGCTGTGCAACATCAGTGAACACCTTACAACGCAGAACTGAAGAGTGTATGACTTCAAATGTCTAAAATAGTGGTTAAAGCAGTTTGCTTGTCAAAGCAGCAACATACCTGTTTATACTCCAGCTAATCCAAGTCAATTCTGCTATAACTACTCCTTCAATGGCAGAGACGAAAACTTGTATTTTGCAGACGTGAAACATATTCCAAAATCTTCCTTTTTTGTGTTCAAACATTACTGACCATAGCCTGTCATGAGCATTACAATAGCTGCAATGCCAGCACAAAAGACGTCTCTTCAGATGTGTTCTTACGTTGCCAGATCTTGCTATATGCACCTAGCGAAATTATAGATTTATTCAAAAGTGAAATTAATTTATATTTGTTAATAGAAGTGCATTTTCAATGAAAACAGGGACAGTGAATACAGTGAAAATGCTTTTCTATTAGTTTCACTTTTGAATAAACCTGTAATTATTGCATGGTGCTTGCACAATATATCAGATACTCAGATATGGCAACCCAGCAACTTATCGTGAACAGATAGACAAGATTACGATAGCTTTGTTGTACAAGGGCATTATGGGTATTGTAAGGATAATGTGTCATGACAGGCTATGGTAACATCATAGTTAATGTTTGAACACAAAAAGGAAGATTCTGGAATATAATTCATGTCTGCCAAACAAGTTTTCGTCTCTGCGAGGGAGTAAAGTAGCGGAAGCCAGGATAAACAAACAGGTAACGATATGTGGCTGCTTTAACAAGCACTGTTTAAACCACTTCTGTAGTCACTTGAAGTCATACACACTACCATTCTATGTTGTGAGATGGTTGCATAGCTTTTGGGGTGAAATTTGGAGCATGTTACGAGGCTGAAAACACAGTTTAAAATTCTGCCCCAATGCTCCCTCAGCAGAGTGGCATGGACTGGCCGTGTGTATGACCAATCAGCAGCCAGCAGCCACGAGATGGTACCTGCTCAGCCCAGCTCGTACCTGCTCAAAGCAGGTACCGAAAATGGGACCGGGTCTGGGCTACAATTGTCGGCGGAAACGGTCAGTAAAGCGGGTAGAGTAGAGTAGAGTAGTGTAGGGCTAAGTAGGCACTAAAATCGTCGGTGGAAAAGGGCTATTAGGTAACATTTGCTAACTCTCAAGAGGGCTGCGTCTAGGTAGTTTTGAGAACGTTCACCAGTGTTATTATTTAGGCCTAGATTCTACGGAACGTTCGGTAACAATCCTATATACCACTCCTTTAAAGATAAGGAATCATAATGTATTGTAGGTTCATAGATGATACTTTTCTTCTTATTAAGGGTAACCAAGATGAACTGATAATTTATAATAAGTTATCAATGGACTATTCAAAGGAAAAAATGGTTACACTTCATTTTAAGGATCACATGTTAGTCACTAATGCATGCCTAATTAATGTCTCTATTAGTGACTTGTAAAGGATGTATTAAGCAACATCAGCCATTTGTTAGGCTATTCACAAATATTTTATTCATGTAGAATTAGGCCTTTGTTCTTTAAATAACCTAGATATGGACTTAGTAGGCCTTGATCTCTACTTACTAATGAGTTATAACTGCCAGAAGAGTATATGTATAAACTCCTAGTATACTCTCTCAATAAATCCTTTACAGTGGGAGAACAGTTGTGGAATATGTGAGCATGCAGCTACACCTCAATGCTATATTTCACTGCCCGTGTTGCATATGATTGCTTATTCTATTCTCTCACTATTAGGCAGTTATTCAGACAGTATACTAGGAAGTTACACATGTTCTCTTCTGGCACTTACTACTTATTCGTAACTCGAAATCAAGGCTCACTAGGTCCTTATCAAGATCATTTCAAGAACAAAGGCCTAATTCATCATGAACAAGAAAGATCGGAATTCATGCCTAACAAATGATGCTTAACACATGCCTTACAAGTCACTAATATAGCCATTAATTAGCTATGTATTAGGGGCTAACATGTGATCCTTAAAATAAAGTGTTACCAAAAAAATTTTTTTTTAAATCTAACTATTCACAAGGACGTAGATCATAGGCTTCATACCACTCACTATAGGAAACCTACGGATCGCAACTCTTTTGCATTACGAGTCTTTCCATCCACCGCAACTAAAAAATAAATATCCCGTATGGACAGTTCCAAAGGCTAAGAAGAATATGTGATTGAGATACAGACTTTGCATTGCAGTCAGCCAACATGACACAGAGATTTACTGATAGATCATATAAGAAGCCAGGGATCTCCGCAGGAAATAAAAAAAGCTTTGGATATTGATCGCCAATGACTTCTTCAACCGTCTAACAAAAGGATATTTTATATTTATATTTTTTAATATTAAATTTATAACGCGCTGTAGTATATGCAAGCTTCCCAACATTAGGAAAACTATACTATCCAACTGGAATATCCTAAGGAGCGACCAGGCCCTTAGAGAAACATTTTTTTTTAAAAAAAAAATACCTATTATATGTATAAGCAAGCCCCAAGTCTGAGAGCTAAACATTTAGAATCCCCCCTTTTCTGCTTCAGAAGGCGTCCTTAGTGCATGGCCTATAACGTCCTTAAAAGGGTGCTCTGGAGTGATTTCAAGCATAGCCCTATTGAACGAGCCTGCTAAATGCACTAGTTAGCAAGTGGAACAAAATCATTTGGAACAGCATAGGCCGAACGCAAATGCAGAAGCGAACAAGCTGTTGTTAGAAGGCTTGTGCAATAGGGCTATGTTTAAATTTACTCCGGAGCTACGCTTTAAAACAACCTTCATGTAAAAAGTCATCATTAGAGCAGTGACCAAAGTCTATTTACCTGTGTAAACGTCACTGACCACGCCCTTCATGAATTTCCCCATATAACGAATACAGGGTTTTTATACAATTGAAGAGTTCAGATGCAAAACCCCCTAAACACCATTTTTGTGAAAACTGAGTTAACGATATTGTGTGAATCCTGTATAAATCTAGAATATGTAAATGAAATGTTTTTGTGAAAAAATAAAATAAAACCTGCTCCCCGCCGTGTCTAAAATATCTGTTTACAATCAAAACACTGTAAACGCCTGATGAAAAATGGCCTTTTTCTCAAAAAGTGGTCAAGTGGAGTTAGGGGGTTTTGCATCTGAACTCTTCAATTATTCCTTGGACTCAACGCGTAAGTGTCTAGAGCTGGCAAGGCCATAATAGATTTTTTTTTTTTTTGTAGTAGTAGTAGTAGTAGTAAATTACAGAGTGCAATTGCGATTTAGACACAATATTATAATAAAATAACCATGTAAATTGTTAATTTTGAAAAGTTATGAAAGGTTTAATTATATTCATTCAGATTGAGTAAAGAGTGAATGCCAATCACATACAGCCACCTAGGTGCATATAATATCAGTATTACATCTGATAAGGTTTTTTTTGCAATTTAGTAATTATTTGAGCATATAGGGCATTAAAGGGTTAAAATATGAAAATGCTCAAGGGATATCACCAGGCACCCTCTTAAATCTTAAAGATCTACTTCAAATCTATGAAAAAAACTTTAATAAAAAAATGCTTCTGGACTATCTGTGCCACATTTTAAAACTATAGTAAAGACAAGAATCAAATAAACACACACACACACACACACACACACACACACACACACTAGAAATAATATATATTATTATTATTATTATTATTATTATTATTATTATTATTATTAATAATAATAATAATAATAATAATAATAAAATATTGCTTACCTGCTGAGCATCAAAATGTTGGGAGGCCACTGCATTTACATCGTGGTCACTGAAAGTCTTCCCCAGTTCCTGCATCACAGTGTCCATTGCAGCTGCTTGCCTGAGAGTTAAATCGGCACATCTTGTCATTTTTCAAATTTCGTACACACATTTTTCACTATACTCTAACTGAACATCCAAGATACACTTAACTCTTCGGTTTCAAATTCTCTGAATAGAAAACTTTCTGATTTTAAACATATTTAGTCCCTTTTCGTGTTGTCTAGGATGAATTACAATGGTCAACATTTGGCTAGTTTAGAATCGCCCCTGACCTGCTTTTGGAATCCTGCCCCAAGATGTTCCAAAACAAGTTTTGTGCCAAAATACCATTCCTATCAGGTTTTATGTAATGTTTTGTGAATCCCACGAACAATACTCTTCTAACATGAACTCAATGGAATTTACAAAATACAGATCAAAGTTTAAGTGACTTGATGGGATAGAACAAATACACACAGAAGAATGCACATACTCTCAAGAAAAAAAGTCAGTCACAGTAAGTAAGAATAATATTAAATGATCAATAGTATGTGCTTGATCATCACTGATTAGCAGTTACAAATTTCAATTCAATAATTTTTTCAATTAATCATCTAGCCCTAATTCAGTACTTCTGTGACAGATGCCTAGTAAAGGTTTGTCCCAATTGAAAAAATGATTGAGAAAGACAGTGTTGCACAATTATTACACACAGAAGATGGATCCACCAAACACTGATCACAATATTGGGAAAAAAAAATATATATATATATCACTGACCGCTCCTGTAATTTCTTGATCTCCATATCCCTCTCGCTGATAAGTTCAGAAATGCTAACATAATAATTGTGCTCCAAGTTTAGCAGAGTATCGGAGGCAGGTGAGTGGATCAGTTCATGGTAAACATCTGCAAAATCCTCATCCCAGCTTGGCTCTTCCGGATGTGAATGTTCAAGAGTTGTCTGAAAAAATATAAAGAGAGAGACCATCATATTGTTAGATAACTATACACTACAGCTGTTTTCAGACCAGCAATCCAGAGGCCACACCAATTGCAGCGGGTACTGAAGTGCTATGCGAGCACATCAGGGCCGTCGCAACAGGACAGGCAAGGGCCTTGATTTGAGTTGCTCTTTTTTTACTACCCTTTTCTACTTTTTACTACCACGTGGACACCCTGCTAATAATGATGCGTTTGACGGATTATTTGCATAATGTTCAGCAGAGCTCACATTTTGACGTGACTGATCTACGCTTTGCAGGATGATTTGACGTGCTCCATTGAAAATGAACTCAAATCTATCCAAGTTCACAGATAAGGCAGGTAGATATGTAATGATAATAGGAAAAATAGAGGGAACACTAATTAGTCTTCTAAATGTATATGCTCCCCCTAGTAGCGATTGGAATGTTTATAGAAAATATTTGATTTAATGACAACAAAAGCTCAGGGAGCAGTAATTTGTGGTGGAGACTTTAACCTGCATTTGAATCCAAAGCTAGATGTTTCTAATGGGAGGCCATCATCAAAGCCAATCATCAGGAAGATGACTATATTACTGAATGACTTGGGCATAATAGATGTTTGGAGGGAACTGTATCCAACCAGTCGAGACTACACATTTTACTCTGCTCCTCACGCATTGTATTCTAGAACAGACTACTTTTTTGTCTACAACAAACTCTACTCTACTACAACTCTAAAAATGTGGCAGAAGGCAGTAAAACATTGTAAAATAGAGGTCCCCATGAAAATTCTGAGATGGTGTGCTTTTGATTCTGACTTCCCCCCAGCAGGCTAGATAATACATTTAGGACTTGGATCAATAAGGGTCTTACGACTTACCACTCTTTTATACATAAGGGTTCATTTAAAACCTTTGAATCACTCAGGAAAGAGCATGGTTTGGAAAGACATGATTTTTATAGGTACCTCCAGGTCCGCCATTACGTCTGCCAAAATATAGTAGGTATGCCAAAGGCAGGGAAGATGGGCATTCTGGAAGTGTTCTTTAGGGCATGCAATTCCCAGACATGCAATAAAATCATCTCCAGACTCTATCATGGCATACAGTACAGACCAAAAGTTTGGACACACTTTCCCATTAAATTATTTACTTTATTTTCATCACTGTTGCCTTCAGTGACAATCTACAAAATAAACAAACTTATGAATGAACACGTGGCATTATGTACTTAATAAAAAAAAGTGTGAGATGACTGAAAACATATTCATACATATTTTACATAACATATTTTATATTCTTGTTTCATCGAAGTATCCTTTTTTCGTTTTGATAACTGCTTTGTCCTCTTTTTATTTTTTGGATGAGGTAGTCACCTGAAATGGTTTTCCAACTGTCTTGAAGAGTTATTCATTCCCAGAGATGCTAAAAACTTGTCGGCTCTTTTGCCTTCACTCTGCGGTCCAGCTCACCCCAAACCATTTTGATCGGGTTCAGGTCCAAAATTTGTCATAATCTCACACATTTTTTGTTAAGCAC
Organism: Sardinella longiceps; assembly: GCA_027497455.2. NCBI lineage: Eukaryota > Metazoa > Chordata > Actinopteri > Clupeiformes > Clupeidae > Sardinella > Sardinella longiceps. Next base: position 1,738,132 of record JAODXP020000017.1, read on the forward strand.
ATAATTTCATATGTGTTCATTCATAATTTTGATGCCTTTAGTGAGAATCTACAATATAAATTGTCCTGGAAATAAATGAATCGCATTGAATGAGGGGGTGTGTCCAAACTTTTGGTCTGTACTGTACGTCAGGCTGTCACAGACAATACACTATACTATTAAAGAGAAGTGGGAGAAAGAATGTAACCAGATTCTCTCAGTTGAGGATTGGGAGAAACTATGTGAATTGCAATGGGGGATAACCTGTTCAAATACCTGGCGCGAGTTTAGTTGGAAAAACCTAATTAGGTTCTTCATTACACCCATACAACAACGACAACAATTATCTAACATAACATGCTGGAGAAAATGTGGAGTCAATGACGCTAACCATTGCCATGTGTTTTGGGAGTGCCCAGTACTGGCTCCTTTCTGGCAGGAAATCCACCTTCATCTAGAAACAGCTCTGGAGATGACCATTCCATTTAGATTTGACACCCTGTACTTGGGAAATATCTTATTTGATGACTGGGACTATAATGATAGGAAGTTGACACTGATACTCCTAGCAGCAAGTAAAAAAGCTATATCAAGGAGGTGGATGAAACAAGAACCTCCATCACTTCACGAATGGTTAGATATTATTCATGATATTTACATTATGGAAAAACTTACTTTCTCCTTAAGAACACAGTGTGAGAAATTCTATGCGATCTGGTCAAAGTGGACTGGAATTATTAAACACATTAGATCAGATTTCTGTTAAAGACGACTGGGTTTCAATTTATTGTATATTTCTTTTTCAATTATTATTTTTTTTTTTTCTTATTTCTGTTTTATCCTTGTGAAATTTAGGTGAAAGCTCCCCATGTTCACTTTGTTCTCTTTTCCATGGAAGAAAAAAACAAAAAAACTACTATTAGGCCACAGTGATGATAATTCACATTGTAATGCATGGTGGATTTGTGTACAGTATGTCTGTTTTACAACTCAGAAGCACTGTGCCTCTGCTTGTCAAATGTATACAGTAATCCACATTGTGCTGTAATTTGAAACCATGATGGCTGAAAATAAAAAACATTAAAAAAAAGAAAATGAACTCAAATGGCAAAAACGGTTATACTCGACGTGACCAGTAGAGCTCCACTGTGACGGCTGTTTCAGACGGTACACGTCCGTCGACGGATCTCATTGACTTTGAATGGAACTTCCGCAAAATGCATTGTGGGTCCGTCCGTTCCAACCAGGGCTTGAAAACGAAATTATTTTGCAATCGTTCCATTCCGAACGGTTCAGGCATGTTTAACATTTTCGTTCTTGCGTTCGGCCTCCAACATATCGTTCCTGAACCGGTTCGGAACGCAAAATATCGTTCGTTCTTAAAGTTCCGGCAGTGTTATTGGGCTTATTCTATTTTTGTGGTTGATAGGCTGTTTTATAAGAGACCTACTTACTAGTAGGCTATTTGCTCTTAATTTACACAGTAGCCTATACTATCTTAATGCGCACAAAATCATAGATCACAGGCAGCATTCAAAAATATTTGCGATATCCATCTCACTACCAGGCAGACTGCTACTGACTGTAGCCTATGTCCTGTGATAAATATGCCTATAATTTATCAAAATAATTTCTGGATACGTGGGCTGGAAATAGCAGGTCAACGATAGTGTCAGATTGTTTCCTTGATGGAAGCCGCTTCGCAAGAGCTCACGCCTGATGCTTCCATTGTGCGCATGTTTTGCTTTATGTTTGGGATCTAAGTAACTATCGAATTAGATTACTAGATGGGTAATTGAACTTTTGAGATTTTTTAGTTTGTTTTTATGTGTGTTTCATGAGACGACTTTCTCCGCGGCCTCTTTCTTCTATCTGTTTGAGCCTACAGTAAATACGGCCGCTTGTCTTTGAATTAGAACTTCACAAAGTTTACTTGTTGTCTCTAGTACATTGTTTTCGTTAAGATATTAGCCTTGTTTGATTTACAAGCTGGTGAAATACGGCAATTAAGGCCGAACATAGATCGCAATTATTTAAAGATATTAGTCATTGCAGCCGCTGCCTGGTTAACTTTTTTCCTTGAGTGAATTAACGTTGAATTGTTCGGCTACAACATGGAGATCTTCAGATATTAACTCTACATTTCATTGTGCAAACGTTTAAACGGGAAGTTTGGTTTTTAACATGTTTAGCCCCTTTTCTGGAGTGTCTAAGATGAAATAGAATCAACACCAAAATTTTGATGATTGCTCCTGTCTCTGATATTTGGCTCTCTGATATTTGGCTCCTGTCTCTGATATTTGCTTCAGAATGGCTTCCTTTGTGCATGTCCGATAATGTCCTTAAAACAACCTTAAACCTTTATTTTAAAACTTGTGCTGCTCACCAAGTGTTTAGTGGTGTCCATTGATGTTCCGAAACAATTATAGTAGCAAAGTACAGTTTCTGTCACATTTTATATGGTATTTTGAACATTCTGGAACAGTTTTTTCGGCGTAGCAATACCAACTAGCACAAGAAGAAGACAAATAAAGCTGGATAGGAACTGTATTTCGCTATGATAATTGTTGTGGAAAATAAACGAATTCCACTAACCACTTGGTGAGCTGCACAGGTTTTAAAACAAAGGTTTAACGTTCTTTTAAGGGCATTATCGAACATGCACAAAGTAAGCTATTCTGATGCAGAAAAGGGAGGATTCTAAATGAGCCAAATATCAGAGACAGGAGCAGTTGTCAGGTGATGATTCTATTTCATCCTAGACCAGGGGTGTCAAACTCATTTTGGTTCAGGGGCCACATACAACCAAATGTGATCTCAAGTGGGCCGGACTAGTAAAATCATCGCAAAATATCCTAATAAATCTTAATTTAGGCTTACTCCAGAATTGAAGAATGTTAAATGTTGGGGAGTTATAGTCGTAGCTTAATACATGATGCAAAGATTTGTTTATGCCTACACAATGAATTCAGTACCACTTAATTTATTGTTTATTATTATTATTATTATTATTAGTAGTAGTAGTAGTAGTAGTAGTAGTAGTACTACTACTACTACTAGTACTAGTACTATATTATTTTTATTGTTCTGAACAGTATTTGGATAACTAGGCCTTTGTGCTTGTTGCCCACTAAAACAATATCAACAAGCAGATGTAAGAGAAAAAAATAGAATGTTATGAACACTAATGGCCCATTTTTCATTTTCAAACAACATGTAAATGTTTACTTATGGTGCCAATACACAATTCTTGTATTTTCTGAATAACTGTAATAACATTTGAAAATACTCCACGTCTTCTTGTTCAAACGGAGCAGTGGGTGGGGTTTGGCGATAAAGTCATGCATAAAACTCTGTGCTTGCCTCACGTTATGTTGCGCCCGCACTCCCCCACTGCTGGCTTGAGATTCACATCTCCGTATCATTCCGCGCACTTGGCATATAATGGCCTTCATCAGAGCATCAATATCAGGTTTCAAACCTGCGCTCGAACTCCTACAGCAGCTCTGTGATTTTATTTTATATTAATCCAAATAAGGTTGGCTTGCACGCATTAATGCGAGAAGTGAGAAATGAGAGGTGTCACCGCTGGAGAGCTTGGTCTCCTACAGTGACAGCTTTAAGTTGAAGGCGCATATTGTTGCAAAACTGCGTGGCCACTCTTAGCGTTTTCAGACCGGCAAGCCCGGTGCTGGAGCCGGTTCTCGCACCAGTTACAGCGGGAACCAAAGTGCCGGCCCGAGAACGGCCTGTGTTCATACCAATTTATGCAAGCCCATGACGCATTATCCACAAAGGGCGTTGCTTCGCCACAAATGCAAACAGTTTAGCATATTACTTTTATTAATGCTGCCATCTAACATCTGATGGAAATGTGTGAACCTCCAAATATTAAGCAAATATTTCTCTCTTCTGCCAATAACTGCACAAACTCATTTTCACTTGATTTCCCTCATTATCCCCGGCTCACGTTTCCGATTTGTTTATTTTCCGCTTTGACCCCAACTTAACCCGGTGACGTTAACTCATGTCGTCACGGTTCGCGTTGAAAAACCAAGTTTTACTTGGTGCCCGATGGGAACCAAGTTTGCGGTTCCCGAACGCTCTGATATTTGGTGTGAACACGGCGGCCGGTTCAAGATGAGGTGCGGGAACCAGCACCGGCACGGTTCTCTGTCGGTGTGAAAGCGCTATCTTTGGTGACCCTGCAACATTTTGTTAAGATTACTCAGATAGTGTCAAGGACAGATCCCTATCAGATTCAGGACATTCCAGTTCTCCTACTGACCTGCCCTTTTTCTCCATGAATTGGCCATTTTCCCCGCGTAATTCAAAGAAGCTGGAGTACGGCACCTCGGCTTAATAACCGCACTTCAGTGTGGTATGGTAAGAACCGTAATGTCACTGAGAAAACAGTCAAACTGACGCGCCCAGATGAAATTTACGCCCCCAGTGGCGGAATTGCGCATTTCGGTTATTTCTTTAAAAAAATCATAGATCGCCACAGGAGTGGGCTAGAGAGTTGATTTTTTTTTTACATGCTCATAATTTTTTTCTCTCTACGCCCAGGCCGGATTAAAACCTCTGGCGGGCAGAATGTTTGACACCCCTGTCCTAGACACTCCAGAAAAGGGGCTAAACATGTTACAAAACAAACTTCTCCTTTAAAATTCTGGCTTGCTTACCTTGTAGAGGTAGAAGTTTGACAGGGCTTGCAGAAGTTTGACAGGGCACAGACAGTGCACGTTTGTTTCTCGCGAAAGGAAATTTGACAGCTGAGTTTAGGTGGTGGGGAAGTGACGCGGCAGTAGGCCTAGGTAGTTCTCAATAGTTTTTATTTATTTTTTTTAGTAGGACTATGCTTGTTTTGTGAAATTTTATAGGCTATATTAGGGAATGAAAAAAAAAACGTTATTAACCGTTATTATTAATTTCAGAATAACGTTTCTGTTCCGGAACAGTGGAAGACCATTTCGTTCCCGTTCCTCATAAAATACCGTTCATTTCCGGTTTTCGTTTGCGTTCTTTGAACCGGCTCGGAGCCTTGCTTCCAACAGATCCGTTGGAGCTGGCAACGGATCCGTCCTAACAATCAGAATTCACAGAATTGATTCCCGCTCCATCAGACCCCTCCCCCGCCGTCGTTCCGTACAGTCGGAACTTAGCATGAGGGGTTGGTAGACCAGCACCTAACTGACGCGCTTTGCTTAACATTAGCCACTGTAAGCGCGTATAACGATGAGATGAGTCTTCTGTATGAACGATGTGAGGTGTATTTACTGCGCCGCACCAAGTCGGTAGTTATTCTTCCGTTTGTGCATACAGTCCAATAGCCTGATTTTATCATCCGCTTTCACATTGTTTCATTTTGTGCAAAGCGTCTGAAACATCTCCATTGGCTATCGTTTCCTCTCTAGAGTGCGCTATGCACTATGCAATGTTTTTTCAACAATTAATTTAGAACGCACATAAATAATGGATAACGCTTTATTTTACGGTTCACATATTAGCCATCAATATATACCCAATTAATGCCTGTATTAATCACTTGTAAGGCATTTGTTTCATTAATCAACATTAATCATTTGTAACCCTTTGGTCACAGGGGACGGCATCTAGGCAATTTGAACAAGCAACTCGGTTGCCAAGGAGGCGTGACTCGTTTGAAGTTCGTTGCTACTGGCAAACACTAAAATATGTGTCTGGTAGCGACAACGTATATCGCCACAGATGTATTTTTGTGTTACAAAACCCATGTTTTCAGATTTATCTTACTTCATTTGCCGCCTCGTTTTACAAAATATCAACTCATAAATCCTTAAGTTCTTAGTTTGTTACAGATAAATGCGATTTTGGAGTTAGCTCCGCCATGACAGGTGTCCGATCAAAATTTTTTTTGAAAGTATGCCGTCACGCATGGCGTCGTAGCTCAGAGGGCTAGTGCGTCGTACCACAAATCCGGGGACCCGGGTTAGAGTCCGACCCAAGGTCATTTCCCGATCCCTACCCTTCTCTCTCTCCCACTCATTTTCTGTCACACTCTCTACTGTCCTATCGAGTTGAAGGTTGAAGGTCATAAAAAAAAGAAAAAAAAGAGAAAAGAAATAGGCCCTGAAAAATGGGCAAATTAGAAGAAAGCCTAATGTCAAATGATGATATAAAATAGCACAAAGCCATTGCAGTTCAATTGAGGTTGCCAGAGCGGGGCATTGTTTAGGGGAAAAAAAAAAAAAAAAAAATTCAATACACATCTTAAATATGAGGTGTTAATTAAGTTTGTAAAATATCACTTGCTCTTCTTTTTGACAAAATACAATTGAAAATATTCAGAGAACAAGGTACATACTCAATTAATTCATTCCATGTCCCCTTTAATAATACCCTAATAAGCCTTGATCTCTACTTACTAAGTAGTAGTACCTACCAAAATATAATATGTATAACCCATTAGTATACTGTCTGAATAAATCGAGAATAGTAGAAGAACACCTGCAGAATAAGCAAGTATATAGCTCAATGTCATAGCTGTATTTTATAGTACTTAACAACTGAGAGATTGGCTTCCATTCTGAAGTGGAAACTACAAGTAGTTCCTTAGCTGCAAGTACATTATCATCAGTAATGCCTATGCAGTACTTACTACAGTAGTCATGAATTGGTACCCTATTCTAAAGTCATTACATGGGAGGAACAGTCTAGAGACTTTACCCTGTAGTCAATACAGACGTGTTGTCAACATTTGCTTAATTAATTCAAAGTTCATGTATGAATTTATACTCATAGTCCTGCATGATTTCACCACAGTTACATTGTAAAAATGTGTTTGTTGAATGCAATCTTTTCCCTATTAATTTGGGACTAGGGGTTGTAGTCTCTAGATTGTTCCCACCATGTAATTCTAGTCAGATGGAGAGTAATGCTAGCCTGGCAGGCCATCTCTGTACAGAATATTTTCTGTACTTGAGTCTGGAAGGGCTGGATTGGGTAGAGGGCGGGCGCAGCCGTTGTCTGTCAAGTCGCCTCTGCACGCGATTAGCCTAGAAATCTAGACGCCCCTAGCTAGCCTAATGTTAACTCACTAATATATTTTTTTTAGCTCGCTAATAACTTGTATCATAATTATTGTCATTGCCTGGTCTAATATTAAGTTCATCTGCAACAAAAACGAACAGTAACAACTTACTCCTTAGGCTTGAAATGATGACAACCAGTTGGGGAATATCAGGGATACATCCAAAAAAACCTCTCAATAACTCCATAAAACGATAGCGACTCAGTTTATTGGTACCATTCCACAAATTTTGAATTTGCTTCAGTGTAACAAAAAGACGGAGATCTCTGCAACTCTCTTCCGTCACTTGTCCCCTCAGGACGATTTGATTGGTCTGATACAAGTTAGATCGGGACACCTTCTTCTCTGCCGAGCCTGGCTAGACTCCTGTAGTGGCCAAATGAATTTGCTGCCACTAGGGGGGTCTAGATTTCTAGGCTGGAGTAATGCCTGACTTTAAAATAGGGAACCAATTCATGACTAGTAAGTACTGCATACATACAGTCTTACTGATGATAATTTGCTTGCAGCTAAAGGACAAAATGTACTCTGGAGGAACAAAATTAAATGAGGGGAGCCAGCAGGCGTTCGCCTGGCTAACAATCCAATACATCCCACAGCAAAGTAGTACAACCAGCGTTCAGCGTGGTAAGCATGTAAGCTTGATAGCGTAACGGTTAAAAAAAACTGTGTGTGCTCCTCTCTGTCAGGCAACTGTAATGGCCTGACCCCAAATTAACACAGACCACCACCTAGTGGGCAAACAAAATAAAACAAAACCTTCATTACTTTTGAGAGTATATTGACAGGCAACATCAGGGCTACGTCACATGATCTTAACCTTCTTGCAAGGATGGGAGAGAGTGTCAAGGTATACTGCATTTCATTGCTGTGGTACTTGTACCAATATGCATATGACCACCAATAAACCTGAACAGAACTGGGATCCCTTGCAATAACATCAGGTAAGCAATAGTGATATGGTTACTACTGCAATATTATAGATAAACATGACAAATGGGGGCGCCATGGTTCAGTGGGCTAAAGCGTCATACGATTACTCTGGGGACCCAGGATCGAGTCCGACCCAATGTCATTTCCAAATCCTAACCCATCTCTTTCTCCCACTTGTTTCCTGTCCAGCTCTATAGACGAATCTGACGAGTGTTTTGTGTAGGCTGCCATCTTGTGACAACGCCATTGTTGGACTGTCAACAAACTTTTTTGACAATGCATAGTCAATGACAGCCAACAGCAAAGACCATGGAATACTCTGACATTATACAAGTAGTAGTGAATCTCGTTAGTCAGGGTATTTTATGGTGAGCTATCACTTTATCCCTATGGACAGATTGGTGATCTAGGCAGCTCAATAATGGCACCTGCTTACTTCCGGTAGTTTCGTCGGATTTGTGTATACCATCCAATCTGATTAAAGGCAAAAATCCCAAAAGATTAACTTAAAAAAAAAATACAAAAATAAATAGGGAAATTAGGAGCGACCCATCAACCTAAACGAAAGTTCCGCAGCATCTTCATTTCCTAGCCCTAGTATTGTCTCTGTGCTTCACTTGTGAATGAAATTATATATTTTTTCACACTATGTACACATACTGGATTTTTGGATGAAATACACTTCAAAAAGACATAATGAAAACACATAAAGAGCATTTCTACCAGTTTGCAACTTTGCAACAGTTAAATAAGCCCACATCTATACCTCAGAGTAGGCCTTGGCCCATGTATTTGTGAGTTCAGTGATGTCCACTTCACCATTCATTAAGTTCTGAAGGACTTGTTCTGAAATCCGGTCACAATCTTGATTTGTTTCCCTCTCAATAAAGTTGGAAAGGGAAGTCCTTAAATCTGTTGACAAAGTAAACAATTTGTGAATTGACTTCTCAGGAATCAATGCAAATGGTGTTGGCAAAACAATTTGTGCAAGTGCAAATGCTACAAGGCAAGATTTACCATTCTCTACAAAGCAGGGAATTTTATGCAGAAGCATAAGTCTCCCATGGAGGTCATTTATATTCTCCAGGACTGGGAACTGCAGTGGAATTTTCAAGACACATAGCTGCTTTCCTGCCTTGAACTCGAACACAAATTCTTTTTCAGAGATGTTTATTTTCCCTTTATTCCTTTTCATGTTTTACTGGTCACAGTTACGCATCCGTCATGCAAAAGGGAATCTAAAATAAGAAGACATCAAAACATACCATGAAGTCCTTTTAACATCATACATGGAAATTTTAAAGGAATTTTACACCTCTTTATGAAAATTGGTTATTCACCCTCTTACCTAGAGTTACATAAGTGGGTAAAAACATTTTGATCTCAGTGCATGTGTTTTCCTAGTCTGGCAGCCTCAATTTTACCGTAAGCTTAGCATAGGCACTGGAAAGTAAAGTAGCCAAAGAGTTGCTATCTATCTGACAACTTTACATTCCAGCGCCTATGCTAAGCTACAGCTAAAATAAAGCTAAAAATGGGGTTGCTGGACAGGGAAAATGCATGCACTGAGAACAAAATGCTTCTACCCACATATGTAACTGTAGGTTAAAGGGTGAATAACCAAGTTTCATTAAAAGATGGAATGGTCCTTTAAGTGCATTAACTGTGCAGCTTGTAATTTCATGCTCACAGAAAAAGAATGTAAACAAAAATAGATAGGCTACACAGAGTAAAGGGCAGAATTACTTGTTTGTCCACATTTATTGTCTAGGTAGTGTCCTTGTGGGCTTCTATGTATGTGGGTAAAACTCGGTGACAATTGAAAACCAGGATTTTTGAGCATAAATGCGCAATAAGGAAAAATTATAATAGATCATCAGTGGCAAGACATTTTGTCTCTAAAGATCACAATGTGCTTAAAGAGACCTTATGCAGGATCCGGTGGCGTCATCCAGTAAGCTAACAACCAAACAAAGCAGTTATTAAGCGTTTCTGCTAGTCGATGGAGAACGCCGCTAACAAAATGTATCGACAGTTGAGTGTGCTGAGAAGGCACAAATCACGTTGTTATTCAAACAGTAAACTCCGGCTAAGTCACGTGACCAGGGGGGTATTCCTGCAAAGTCGCTAATAATATCGGCGCTTATGTGATTAAGCCTCGTTTGAAGTAGCGTCAACTCAGAGATGAGGCTGAAGCCATTCCATCAACGCAAGTTAGCTGCGCCTGCCTCTCGTTAACTTAAACAAGGCTGCGTGCACGAGCTCAACACTAGACCTAAATAGGTGATTTAGGAATACCTGATGAACTGTCGTAAAATTAAGGCAGAACTAAAAGAATTTTAAGAAAGAAACTTCGATATGCATACGTCATCTGTTGAATTTTGTGTGAAATAACTGAATATCACATTTTCATAGTAGTAGGCCTACTGGCAATGCAGAAATTTGAAAAGGTGATTGAAAATATATTTTGACTCATAATGTTTGGCCATTGCTTGTTGGAACAAATTGCCAGTATCATGTTGTTCTGTCACAGCAGACTTGCACCTGCAACTGAAATCAATCCATCATTCAATTAAGACGTAGCCTACAACTCCAGACACCACGTAATGGGCCGGCATGTGATAGGCTACGTCTCTGTTTATGCATGCATTTGTTTTTAATTAGTAACTAAAATTATTCATAATAGATACTTTGAAATATCAATAGTAATTTAGTAAAAAGGGGAATTCATGCATGATCACAGTGTTTGCAAAACCTATCAACCTTTATTTGGTGGGAAAGATTATTAAGCAGGTGTATGGAACTTTTTTGGGTGACTTGTGTTTCTGACTGATTGCATTTTCTGAGACACCGCTTTATTAAGCCTTGCAGTTAACCTGCCACGGAGCTGGGGTCCGTCCCCCAAAAGCATAGTTGCTAACTAAGGTAGCTTGTTAGTTAGTTTGGAATATGTTTCTGTTCCCCAAAGCCATCGGCCAGACTAACGAGCTTCCTTTGTTGACAATATAACTAACTATGGTGATAACGTCGTTAGTCAAAGCATAGTTAGTTCATCACTGAGTGTCCCCCGTAAAAGCATAGTCCAGACTAAGCATAGTTTCTTGTTAGTAAAACTTGTTAGTTCAAGCTGACACTCCAAGGTGCAAGTTAAAGCCAAAGAAGCTTAGTTATATGGCCACGTGATGTCTTCTTTGGCTGTTTTGGGGTGAAATACTGCTGACGCGACACCACTTGATGCATGTACTCCCACCTACAGCGTGAATTAATTATCACAGTTTGATTGACCTCAGTTTGACTCTTACAAATGAGTTTCAACTGACGAGAGGATACACGTTGTGAAATGCATGTGGTGATAACAGGTGTAATGGCAGGCTTATTCAATTAGCAGAAACTTCAGATGGTGTCGATTGTTAATGTGAGTGTTAATCAATACGGTACGACTTTCAAATTCAAAGATCAATATCGCATGGATTACAAGCGGGAATCAGAGCTTGAATTGTTATAAACACGTAATGCGTCAATCACTACGTGACAGCCTAAACAAAGTATGCCACTAACTAATTTCAGTTTACTGTTATCTTGTATTGTTTTAAATCATACATATAGAATTTAGACAAAGATGTAAGAAGCTATTCTATGACTAATCACCTGTGCAGTTGAACCCACTGACTGCTCTAATGATTGTGAGCCATATAGCTGTGCGCTTAACCCACTAGGCCACCTGCTGCAGCGTACAACGGCAAGTTCCTCACATCTAATTAGCACGTACCTGCCAATATAATTTCCATGTCATTATTATTTCTTGAATATATTTCAACTCGAAGGTGAATGATAAACTAAACTCACTTTTGGCATATGACTTAATTGCAATCTTATATTGATCAGACAGGTCCATGTAACCGCCGTTATTAACTGACTATATCAATCATAAATGTGGTAACACTGGGACATGGCATGTCCTAATCGCAGCGAATGCGCCACGAATGGTCTCCGAACACTTCCGAAAACATCTGCAAACATGGTCGTAGCCGTAGGAACTATGGTGGTACATACCAACCATGGTAGAAACTTACTATGGAGGTAGCCTACCTATGTTGGTAGGCGTTTTTGGGACACGCGGGAATAAGTTCAGTCGCTAGCTTGAACTAATATAGTAAGATCTTCGTTAAATGCTACGTTCGTTAGTTTTTTGGGAAACGCACTCCTGGTTAGTTTGGGAGCATATGTTACCCCAGCAACTCAGCTGCGATTACTGTTAGCGAGAGTAATGGAACTGAACTCACACTAAAACTAGCGCCGCTTGCCGAAGTTAGCGCGGCTTAGCGAATAGCTCCGTTGATGGAATACCCCCCTAGCTAGCTTGCTAACCAAAACAAAGGGGGTGGACGCTCTTCCTGATCTTGCATAGGCGGTATCTGCCTCTAGGAGGCTCGGATAAGCTCATGAAGAGGCTTATTTTACTCCAGAACATGTAATTTATCAATTCCAATGAGTTCTAGGCAATTTATATAAAGATGCAATGAATAAGAAACGTCGAAATTTTACCTAAATGTTGCAAGTGGGGGCTTTAAATTCATAGGTTTACAGATGGTTAGTCGGTCCCCAAGATGGGGGAGACCATGAACAGCCTTTTACAACGAGAGGCCTGGTACATTTTTAACTTAAACATTTGCACCCTAAATGGGATGAATTAAGTTGTTGGTACATGTACAGGTATGTACAGTGTATAGTATTTATTTCTACTTTACTTCTATTTCAATGGACTGTAACAGTGGTGACAATAGTCATAGGACTGAACAACTGAAATGCCATTGGTTGTTGTCAATGAGGTGTGTTAATGGGTGTGTGTATGCTGGGTACACGCTACATCTATCTTACCAAGACCCTTCTCCTCCAACTGCTGAATTTAACCTTAGCTGTGCAGCCAGTATTACTAAGTAAGGAGACTTCCTAATAGTGCACAATGTCTCTCTCATTGGGCCTCATTCACCAACAAAGAAATTTGTTCTTAAATCCCACTTCTGAATCTGAAATTTGATGTTACATGATGAAGCCTGAAGCCCTAGCCTATATTTAAGCTGTTCACATGATTCTGTTATTCTGTCACACAATGGCTGCAATGATGCTCTTGCCTCCTGCTCAATGTGTTTCTCTAAGTGTTTAACGTTAACTTATTTTGTTTCCCGCTAGTGTTAAGTCTGTCTACATTTTCTCGACGAGTCTGTTGTTTTAGTGTCTCTAACAAAAGCAGGTAGCCTACTTCAATAATAATACCCTGCTACATCAGCTGCACTGTTATTGCTAACTATCAAAAATAACAACGTTTGTGCTGTCACTTTATACATGTGAACTATTACCTGTCCTTCGTCAGCCTGTCCACTTTCTTAGTATCAACATATGCCGCACTTTCAATCGACTGTTTAAATAAACGTCCAATGTTTAAATCTTTCACAGAGAACATTTAAATTCGTCAGATTTGTGAGAAGTAAGCTAGCTAGTTAATAGAAAGCTCACTTCCGAGTCACGGGAGACTTCTTCTTCTTTCGGTTGAATGGCGGGTTACGCCTTCAGACGCATACCGCCACCTACAGTTCCCCATAAGGCCCAACACTCTTGAGGAACCTGACCAGAGACATTGGACTTTTATTTAAACAGTCGATTGAAAGTCGAGAAAATGTAGACAGACCTAACGCTAGTGGGAAACAAAATAAGTTAAAGTTAAAGACCTAGAGAAACACATTGACCAGGAGGCATTCGCCATGGTCATTCACCAGAATAGAGTAGCAGAATGCTAGTCCTACTCAGTCATGGGGGCAAAAACTGCACACCAAAACAGAAACTTAGGCTAATGCATGTAGTATTCATGAATTTTGATTGAAAATCAGGTAAAAATAGAATGCAATCTGAAATATCTTGTGGATGGATCAGCTCTGGTTTGAAACGATTGGACAGCTCGCCCAATCAGCCTCGCTGATTGGTCGGTTTGTTAACTGACTGCACCCTCCCCAGAAGACCGTCTCCACACCATGAATACGGATGAACAGTAATATTATGGGCGGCCGATGTCAGGCTAGCATCTTGTCACCTGTCCATGGAAGATCCATGTAAATTTAGTGGTTCTCAAAGTGTGGTCCAGGGACCACTGGTGGTCCGCAGGGCCGTTTCAAGGTGGGGGCCCCGAGCAAACAGGACATGTGGGCCCTTCATCCTTCATAAACACCTACTGCACATGAACCACATTGTTATCTTCAAGCATCTTTCATTAATATAATTATTTGTCTAATTTCAGCTTTATAGTCATATTGTATTGAAAAACACCACCAACTAAACTACTAAAATGATTAAACAGTCAATCTAGGGGGCCCCTTTCAGCCTGGGGCCCCAGGCAATTGCCTGGTTTGCCTGTCCTGTTGCAACGGCCCTGGTGGTCCATGACTAAACTGAAGTGGTCCGCAAGGGAATCTCAAGTGAAAGGGAAGGGGAAAAAATGTGAATTTAGTTTATCACTAACATTATTTGAATTTTAAGATGAGTGGATCACTGAATAGCCTACTATGAGGAAGGCCTGTAATTTATAATCTTGAGGTGCCTATAAATGCCTATGCAAGCCAGCTGCTTTCGTTAAAAGGTAGCAGTAGAGGGTTGACTTGAAGAGGGGCCCGAGAGTTGGTAGTCCCTGAAAAAAAATGTTTTGGGCAAAGTGGTCCTCAGTTTGAAAAAGTTTACGAACCAAACACTGATGTAAATAAATAAATAAATAAACAACAAAAAGGTTGATATACATTCTTAATCAGTTAATAATACTCATCTTCATAAATAGTCATAACAAGTTCTTCAAAGCATTTTTTGAAAGAAAGGCCCACATCTGAAGTTGTGTTAAGAAAAAAATCTAAGTTTTGTTATTGAAAATATCCTTTGTGTTTACTGACATATATCAGGGAAGAGATGTTACAAACCAATGGTTACTAACACACCTAAATGGAGAGATACAAAATATAGCCAGTATGCAATTATCAACCAGATGGTACCAAGTAAGTTGGCAGGTTTGAGAATCAGTGTGTTTTTGTGACTGTAAAATGCTGTTATACTAGAGTTACTGGCTTGATGTTTCTCACAGTGGTCAAACATCTCACAGATGCAGTCCATGGGTTCAGGAGATGGTATGTGGATGATGGAGACTGTGGAGTTATAATGTGGACTCCTACCTTTGTTTCACTGAATTGAGCCTGGCAATGTAGACATCCAAACAAAGATTATAATTAGGGCCAAGGGCTGTTGTTGGCTATGGTGTCAGTACCGTAAACACGGCAGTTGGCAGTTCACAGGAGATTTTCCCATCCATTCAACTAAGCTGCACCACCTGCCTCTCTCCTTTCTTTATCTACTCCAGCTAACAAAACCTCCTCACAGATGCTCACAACTCCAAGTCAAGCAGTCGTGATTTCAGTCATTGATCAACTTATACAAAAATATAGCTGATCTGCATCTATCTCTTGAACTCGTTGGGAAGAAGGAAGTCTCAAGGAGGAAACATGTTTCCTGAAAACAAGGTACGGTAGGCTGCAAGCAAGTGTGCTGTTGTTAGTTAAGAAAACTGTAGATAAGTTATTTCTGTCTAGTCTTAGTGTTGCAGTGCCATTTCCAAGCATAGGCAATTTCTATCAAATTTCAGGGATCATTGCAATGCATTTATTTAAATTCAGTTTTTCACTTGTAATTGTAAAAAGAACTCAAATCTAACCTAGGCCAGCAAAAATGAGTCGACCCTGTTAGATTGTAGGGAGCATAGCTGAATAATGTTTCAGACCTGCTGAGTTGTTTACCAGAATATACAACACATACAGTATGCACATACTAGTAACCTACATACGTTTTCTCCTTTTGGAGTCATTCTTTTTTTTAAAAAAAGAGTGGAAACTAATAGGAGGATGCTTACTAGGAGTATTCTTTTCGCTGTGTCAACATGGTTCTGTTACTTAGAATGTTTTAATTACCTTGATAGCCTGTTAAAAGCCAAATCTGATTGTATAGTCTTATAGATGATTGACTGACTGACTGACTACATTTCCTCTGGCTGACATTTGCAGGATCTTTAGTCAACATAAAGCTTCATTACCTGAAGCTCTCAATCTTAACCATGAAAAGATGAGAGATAAAATTCTAAATCAATGATCAAAGCTTCCTTGTGCTCCACAGTATGAGCTCACAGCCATCTGTTGGAGGGACTTAAGTCGCTCCATATGGTGTGTGTGATGCAAGTTGACACACTGACCCTGATAGCAAATCAATTCCCTATAGTGTTCGTACACTGGAGATGATTGCATTTATTTTTCTCTTTCTGGAGTATGGATATGTAACAACTTATGCCATACGTCCAACATAAAATCTAAAAGCTCTCTACTGTGCTTGTATACAGTATAAGGAACTGTACAACATCTTGTGTTTATTTGATTCATTTTCACAGTTAAGAGGTTTTACATAATTTGGACAGTGTCCATCAAAATCCTTGATCCATCTTGGACCCTATTGTACCTTTAAGGATATGGTGATTTCATGTTTGAAAAGCCTTCAGAAGGAAATGGCATGAAGCATTTTTATTTTAATAAGTTATTTTCCCTTTACAGCGACAGGGACAAATGGCTTCACAAACTACAAGTTTTAGATCTTCAACAGATGATCACACAGATTCTATGACCAAAAGATGGAATTTGAAGGGGACTAATAAAGAGAGCTCATGTGAAAGACAAAATCAACCAATGTCACCTACAGGTACACTTCACTGTATAGTGGTACAAACTGGTATGTGTGTGCGCGCGATTGTCTGTTGCATTTCTCATTGCTTTCATTAAATTGGAAATGACTTACATGTCTGAATTGTCTCAGTAAATCACTGCATAAGTAGCCAACAGTTTGCAGATTGCCTAAATAACATTTCAATTTGAATAGGCCTAGATCTTGTTGAGCTGAACTGATGAGCAGATTCTCAGTCTCAATCGTTGTTCTCTCCAAAATATGTCAGCATAATTATATTGAATCAAGTCATCACATGCATAATAGTCTTAGTTTTATTGTCAAAATAGACTGGGAAAGTCTGGTGCTGGAAGTATTTTTTTTTAAAAAAAAAACAAAAGGATTTGTACACTGCCTTCAAGAGACTCAACTTTTAATAAATGTACTCATGATCTGGAATTT
>JAODXP020000017.1:1755407-1820314 GCA_027497455.2 Sardinella longiceps
ATGGCCTCTTTTAAATACACTTTATTGTTCTAAATACACTTTTAAGTTCTAGCCTATTAATTCAATATTTTATTTTTCTCTCTGTGATGGCTGTCCCTCCATGCACTCGCTTGACCTAGAACATCCAGAGCGGGGCACGTTGCACAACAAGCCTGGCCCTTGGGAACTTGGTGTCCTTTAGGACCTGGAAATAACTCACTGCCTGACACACCATGCGAGCCTCTTGCTAGGTGAGTAGAGTAGCAGTCAGATTAGCATGGGTAGAGGTTGGAGTAGATATCAAGTGAGCTTGTTTCAAGACACACGAAAGTAACTACATGACATGTGGATACGGGACCGTTAATTATGTGTTCTTGGTTAGGATGGAATATAGCCACCAGCATACCCTAGCAATCCGGGTAGCATTTGCTGTTAGCGTTATTAGCTTAGCCTAGAAAAGTAAGCAGGCTAGAGGTGTTGACTTTGGTTTTGTAAATGTTTACATTAGTTGTCATTGTAGCCATTTGATTAATTATGTTGAGTATTGGATCACAGCAGACATTAACTACCGATTGTCGGTGTTGTGTTGCACAGTTTAGTTATCCATAGTGTCGACCTGAAACAGGAGAGACATGGTCAATTCATTTACAACTTGAACAGTCAATTAAATGTATGAAGCAACTGGTCAGCTACCCTCTGAGCAACTCTATGGTGGAATTACAGCACAGCTTCTAAGGTAATGATTGGAAATCCCTTACATTAATTAGTTTATGGCTGACGTACGTCTAATTAATATAACGTTCAAACGCGTGGAGGCTGGTCAGGACTTGATTTGACTGGTGGTGCATATGACATGTTATGGGCATCTCTTTGGTCATGTGGTAGTCCATGTTTTAATCCTTCTAATGTACAATATTGTCTGTTAACAACAAAACGTTTGCTTGAAAGTGCAAGTTTTAATTCCTATGAAGAAGATAAATCCTCCACTTTCAGGCGATGGCTCAGCAGGCGAAATTTGGTCGGAAGTATTTCAAGGCTTTTGTGAGTGGCTTCTTTGTGGCTGTACCTGTGACAGTCACTGTTCTTGATCGCCTTGCCTATGTTGCACGCGTGGATGGAGCTTCTATGCAGGTGAGTAGGCTCAGGTTTAACTTAATGCATGTCTTCTAACACCTATCACACATGCATTTGGCATCTTTTTCCTGTTTTAGTCTTTGCGTTTCGCTTCCTACACTTGGTACAGAGGACATTTAGTATAGCCATTCAATTGCTTCTGAGGTCTCTTGGGGATAATATCTCGGGTAGAATGAAATGAAAAGCAGTCTTGCATGTCACTGAGTGTAGCAGCCAACCATCACAATGTAGCACCATTTTTGGTGACAATTATTGAGACCAGCAGTTGCCAAGTATATCTTGACTTTCATGACCAAAAAAGTATTTAGACTTGTGTTATGAAGTTATGAAATGTTTATGAACGTTCTGATGTAGATCCTAAATGGTTTTATTAGAAGATTATTGTTTTGTGCAGTGCAGTGCCAAAGTTGTTGCTGTTCTGAATGACAAAAATTTAGCTCAACTGCTCATATACTCCATTTGTCCCTTTTTCAGCCCTCCTTGAACCCAGAAGGAGTTTCATCATCTGATGTTGTACTTCTGAATCGGTGGAGTGTAAGAAATTACAGAGTCCAACGTGGGGACATTGTCTCTGTTTTGTAAGTAGCCTAACTGATGTTTAATTAAAAGATTAACTGATGTTAAATTAGAAAATGTCTTTAAGTTTTAAAGAAGGTTAAAGATATCTGATCTACATGTTTTAATGAGGTTTATAATGCTAAGCCAGTCTAATTGCTTCGTAATCACATAATAGAAGGATGATAAAGGTATCTATTGCGAAAGGGATGCAGGTTAGTATGTGTTTGTTTATACAGACACTTTTGCACCCAAAGCAGTGGACAATATATTTAAATCAAAGACCGGAGAGGCAAATTTTTTGTTATTGTTACAGACACACCTATTGTTTCATTGTTTTAGTAGACTGATCTGTTGTGAAAACTGACTTTCCCTGCTCCACCTAGAATTATCTTTCAGAAAACCAGCCTTGCAATATTGTAAAAGCGCTTCACCATTTGTGTACCACAGTATGGAGATACTGTCACATTCTGTGATTCCTCTAGTGCTTCTCCTACAGCTTTTTGGTGCTTAACACAACAAAAATGCGAAAAAGAAAACCATGGTTGCTGAGTGTGTCTTTAAGGACAGGATTGTGAATATACAAAGCTCGTCATTCTGAAGCAGATGGGGGTGATTCTAAATGTTCCAAAAAGCCGAGAGGGGATCAAGTCAAAATTTTGATGTCAAACATTTTATTTCATCCTGTAGTCTGGCCATTGCGCAATTCCACTAAGTTCTAATGTTCCTTCAGTTTATAAATTGAAACACCTCAAGCAAGCACTCGTATCTCAATAGTCGAGGTTCCAGACCTCAGACCGAGGGGTTGGTTATGACCAGGCTGGGACACCCTAGAAAAGTGCAAAATACCAGAATATAAGGAGTATATGTTCTTTCCCTGAATCTTTTTGGTTTGTTTTGTCCCCTGATTTGTTTTCATTTTGTTTTTCTTCTCAGGTCTCCTAAGAATCCTCAGCAGAAAATAATCAAGAGGGTCATTGCCTTAGAGGGAGATTTTATAAAGTAGGTGTGAACAGTACACAATGATTAATTAAACTATTCAACATGGACCTTAACTCGCACATCAAAATCAGTTCCCTAGAAATACGTATTTACAGTACATTCACAGCAATGCAGTAAGTTAATTTGATGTCATATCCAGAACTCTAGGATATAAAAACCGTTACGTGAGGGTTCCTGATGGCCACCTGTGGATAGAGGGAGATCATCATGGACACAGTTTTGACAGCAACAGTTTTGGACCTGTAAGTGTTTGCCTCTGTAAATAAATCATGCAAGTCAGTTACAGACACGAGACACCCCTGTACCACATATCTTTGTTTCCTGTCTTGCCTCAATGTTGATCAATACAAGAAATGTTTTCATTTGTCACAGGTTTCCCTCGGGCTCCTTCATGGCAGGGCATCTCATATTATTTGGCCACCTAGTCGATGGCAGCGGATAGAGCCCTTTGTTCCAAGTGATCGCAAGCCACTGCTAAACTGGGGCCAAAAATCCTCAGAAAATGAAGATGATGAATGAAAAAAATGTTACAGACTAAATGGCACAGGCAGAATTTGTGGCAAACTACAAGAACTTTTCAGAATCATCACGTGGATATTCAGGTGCAGCACAACTGAAGTTAATACACTATCAGTGCTTTTTAAGAAACTTTTTTTTTTTTTCTTTTGTAAGTGCCCCACAAAAAACATACAGCAGAATCCCCACTGTGTGAATGTTAATATGACCATGTGTGTTGTCCAGTAACTGCCTGTTAGATTTTATCAACTGACGAAAGGATGAATGTTTTGTTTGGTGTTGTAAAGGTTTGTATGCTTTACAATACCATGACATCAATTTAAAGTAATTATATTTTTACTCTAGGAATGACATACTGTACAAATGGTATGGGGGACTACTTTGAGTACACTTAAAATCAGAGCTTTCATTTGACAGTTATTTGGTGTGTTGGTCATTTTTTAAATTAAGCCACAAGTGAGCACTGGAGTAATGGGTTGGTTTCGCCCCTACTCTTATTTCAACTGGAGGTGAATACCGATCTCATTTGCTGTTTCTGAAATGCCTACTACTCGTATATTGATCTGTGTAGAAAACTGTGTGGTATGCAGTAGATAAAAACAGCACAGGAGCAGCATAGGGCTCAATTAACTTTCAGTCAGCCAAAGCACTAGGCCCAACAAACTTTGAGCCAATCAAATCGCACCTGCAGCCACTTAATTAATTGCAAGAAAGTAACATAGCAGCATGCATGCCATTTCATGCGGCGGATTTTATACACCTCAATGGTGATAAGGTGACTTTCTTACACACTAACCAAACCTCCGCGGATTGTTACAAAAAGTTGCGGCCTACAACACCAGTCAGTAGGAAAATGGTTCACCGGCTTAACTCGCCCCAGATCATACGAGGACAGACTTGCGTGATGGTCACTTTGGTTGAACTAAATAACTTATCGGCCAATGACCACTGAGCAAAGCTACTCAGCCAGCTAAACGTTTCGAAGAGGCACACAGACGGTCCTAAAACGCAAAGTCTAGCCTTGAGCCATACCAGCCAGTCGTTTCAAACAAGCGCATATGTGATTCAGTGCGCAGCTACGTCAGTCGACTGAGTAGGAGTCTGTCTGCGTCCTGCAAGACAAGGGCGTGTCGATGAGTAGGCGTGCACGCGAGAAAAAGGCGAATGTCACATTTCAGCATAATTCTGACAGAATCGAATCACACCACAGTCCGGTAGATGGTTGATAGTACATGTCGCAATTTGTGAACCGCCAATGGGTTAAAAATGCACTTATTGAAGAAGGAGTATCCGTGCCGTTTTGTACTAGACGTAGCAGTCATAGAATTTGCGCCGTTTGCTAACTGGTTTGTACGAGTAGAGTCTGACAGCAGCCGGCATATGAATATTCGCTACAGATTCACAGGGCAAATTAACTTATCTGGATGCAAAGGGCTTTGTCGGATTCATAAGTTAGTGCTAAGATGTGTGACTTGACGGACTGAGTTAGGATTCGTCCAATTTCTCTAGATGGAGCTAACGTTGCATGTCGAATCTGTAAGTTGGTGGCTAGGCTAAGTTCAGACTAGTCCTAAAGTTGGCGCAGCTAGTTGACGTGATTGGAAGTTTATTAAGCTGTTGCTTCTGTCAGTACTACACACGGCACTATGGCCTACGGAATTAACTGTCGGTGCGGAGTGGATCTGCTTCGAGGATATCACTAGGTGGACGGCACATGCTACAGCTGGCATGAAGCCCATACTAACACGCTGAACATGGACGTTGCATGTCGGGAGATATCGCGGAAGCTTGTTTACACTAGCAAAACAGCTTGACCATCCACTCAGCTCTCACCATTAAAATGAACGGTGATAACTGTCGAAATAAATCATATCCATGTTACTATCCATAAATTATTGTTGCAATGTCCAGAGGAACAGAGGTATGCCTGTCTTGAAGGTGTATTGTTAGATAAATAGGCTTAATGTCAGTATGAAATGGCTTATTTGGACGAGTGGCAACACCAAGCCATGCTGGAGAGCACTAATGGCAACTTCATTGGGCAAAACTTGCATAGCCCTTACATAACGGTTCCTTGTAGCAAACTACAAATCTGTCTGCGTCGCTCGTCTCCGCGGTGCGATGTCTCTGACGTGCGACGATAAGCTCGTTAGCGTTCGGAGTCGTGTACTAGCGTATGAGCCACGTCGCCAGCGGGCTCGGCGTGTATTTAGGGGGCGTGTCTTGAGAAGTAGGCGTGTCTTTAGTCTTGCAGGACGCAGCCGGATACTAGCTAGGCGTGTTTGAGATGTACAAGCACGTGAACATGCCGACGTGATGCCGGCTGCAGCTAACGCGGATGCATTGTTTGCGTTGAGAACGGCTGTCCGACTTCCGGCTGACTTCACCAAGCTTGAAATGAACGTGATAACTGGCAAAATACACCCACAGCACGTCGCTCAATAAATTACTGCGGTAATGCAAGAGCGACCAGCAGCTGAGACCTGCATCTGCTTTTGTCTAAAGCTAGCAATGAGGTATGCAATGCCCACCCCCGATGGCGTAACTCAAGTTATTCTGGATTGAGTAATGAAAGCTACTTCATTGAGCAAATACTTGCACACTAGCCTACGCTGTAGCTCACTGAAAATAGGCTTATTTGCAATGAGTACAGCGTGCTAGTGTCATATTTGTCATGCAGGAGTTTCGCACCAATCGGAATAGCCTTATTGCTCTCCAGTCATGGCGGTGGTTTGCCATCCTCAAATAAGCATTTCGATACCAAGGACATTACGGGTTTTAGCAACAGCCGCCTTGCAAACACAAGCTCTGTGTCCTCTTGCATGTGCAACAATAATTTAGTGACGCATTACAGTTTTGATAGTCAGTCTGAAGTCGGACACCGCGTCTAATCACGATTCATTGCTTAACTGCATGACAACTGAGGCGGATGTCAAGCTGCTTTACATGTGCAAACAAACTTACCGCGATATCTCTTGAACACTCACGTCCATGTTCATGTGTGTTGGCCAACAGCTAGCTGACAGCTGTGTTATCCATCTTGTCCCCAATGCTATTTTCACTGCCCTTCGACGTGATTTCAATAGATCTCGCTGGCTCTGGCTACAATGCCAATGCGACTGATTTCGACTCTGCAAGGTCACGTATGGTTCAGTGGCCTACGTCGTCGACTCGTCAACATTGAACACGCCCCTGATGACGCAGGAACATGGAACTTCAACTGGAGCTGTTTAGCTAGCTGGATATACCTGGCTACAGTTTCGCTTCATTTGTAGGCAGTTGTAGATGGCTTTGCATATAAACAGATTGTCCAATATTGCACAACGGTAGCGTCACCCTTAAGATATCGAAGACAAGAAAGTACCCTGCAACTGTCTCGTAAACTGACGTGAGTAATGTTATAATACGTTGGCTAGTACTGCATTCATTGTGAGCTAGGTCGTCAGATAGCTAACAGCGAGAGCGTAGATGCTACTGCCAATACATTTTGACAGACGTTAACTTAAATGTAAATAGATGAATAGCCAAACTCGTTCTCCTATTAAACCATCTCTGATATAGCTTGTGTTTGTGGTAACGTTAAAGAAGCATGAGATGTGAAGGGAACCTTGTGTTGTCAAGTGTTAGCTAGCTAACAGTTTAGTCACAAACTCAGTGGATAGGAACCCCTATGACGATGGCCCTCGTATAAACCTTATGTGTGTTTATAAATGTATAGCTCTGTCATTGACTTAATCTTGCCACCGCTGGCAACGTTCATGTCTTAAACATGACAGTTAGTCAATGCTGTCTTCCTCGTCTTTTGTTAATGAACTAGGACTACTTGTTTGTCCAAGTGAAGACTAACCAGTCTGTGGTTTAACGTTAGAACACTAACGTTACTTTCTCTCTCCTGTAACATTGATGTAACGTTGTAACGACCACCTTTCTCTTCAGTGTCCTGTGTGTAATTAGGTCTAATTGTTTAATTTCAGGCAGGCTCATTTACCAACGTTCCCTGAAGTTGTCAGCAACCTGTCTCAAAGATGTCCCTAGCACAGAGGGTGCTCGTCACATGGATATTTACACTGGTCTTCCTCATCCAGCTGGTGCTGAAGCTTGATGAAAAAATCCACTGGAACTGGTTTCTTATATTTCTTCCTGTGTGGACATTTGACACTATTCTCCTCCTTATGATTATTGTTAAAATGGTGGGCCGCTGCAAGCCAGGATTTGACCCACACAATGCTACTCAGGACTTGAAGAAGAGGATTTGGTACCTTGTCGCCATGCTTCTGAAATTAGCATTTTGTCTGACGCTTTGTGCCAGGCTTGAGAACCTGACAAATATATATTTGAGCTTTGTTTTCGTCCCTCTGTGGGCTCTCATGATTGGGGCCATGGTTGAACTTGGCTACAATGTCTTTCACTTCAGAAGAGACTGATCATTTTTTAGCGAAGTGAAATTACAGTTAATGGTCTGTGTTGTTGACTTGAATTGTCTGTATGTTGAACTGCTAGCCTACATTTCCTCCTCTCAGCATAGTAGGCATTTTGACCAAAGACTCCAAACTGATTGACAAGAGAGAGACATGACTTGGCATTGATGTATTGGGTGGCGCATGATGAACAGAATCAATGTTTTGGATTCCGTCTGACTCCAGTCAGAAACCGTATGTGTGAACTATGTTGCCCATGATTAACATACACAAGGCATACATGCACACTCTTGAACACATGTGTTGTATACTGTGCAGATCAACCTGTTTTTCAGCCCTTGTCATGGCTACCCCACATCTGCTGAGGTGCCTGAATGCGCACTATCTTGGGAATCGTTACTATGGGAGTTTGATATGAGGGAAGGCTGTAACCACTGCTGGACACTGGTATTATAATCCTTATAATCAACTCCTTAAAGAAATATTCTACCTTATAATGAAAACTGGGTATTCACCCTCTTACCTAGAGTTACATATGTGGGTAAAAGCCTTTTGGTCTTAGTGCATACGTTTTCTTAGTCTGACAACCCCAAATTTAGTGTTATTTATCATAAGTGCTGGAATGTAAAGTAGCAAGATGGCAACTCTTTGGCTACATTAGGCTACATTCCAGTGCCTATGCCAAGGAAAAAAATAGAATTTGGGTTGCTAGATTAGGAAAGCGCATGCAGTGAGACCAAAATGTTTTTATCCAAATATGTAACTTAAGGGAAGAGGATGAATGACACATTTTCATAAAAAGGTAGAAAATTCTTTTCACCTTTGACATGGTTTAATGTGTCCCCCTGCTGTGACATCTTATGCATTTTAGAGTTGCATTTGATTTACATTTGCTGAAATACAGATATTTAATGTCTTGTCTTTGACATTGGGGAGCTTTGCTTTGTATAAGATTGGTTTAATTTTTGAAATGAATGTTTTGTGCAATTGCAACCTAAATAAATAAAAATAAAAATGTGCTGTTACCATAAAATGGTTGTTATACTCAGCCTTTGCCATTGGGTTGTGCTCTTGTCCTGTGTGTGGCATATACACATCTGGTGTGTGATGCAGAGAAAATACTGGTTTGTAGCACAGTGTAACTCATTTCAAAAACACACTTTTATTGGTCTTGATTCTCCATAAATGTAAACATTTTTTTATACCACTTGATTTAGTCTCTGTCACACAGTTATAAACACATTTGTACAAATTCAGTATTCCCTTTACCAAAAACAACTAAGTCACCTTTGAATCACATCTGCATTGTCAAAAATGATCACTAAAATGTTCATTTTATGTTATTCATGCTTAGAAATTGTCTTTTTCTGAGTGCATATACAACCCAAAGAAGGGTTTGCCAGTATGTGGAAGAACAAAAACAATGCTCTAATGCAGACCTTGCATAATGTAGCATTTAAATAGTTGCATGTCGATCTGTCATTAGAAGCTTAAATAAACACTATGCTAACAGTCCAGTTAGTTACTGAGTTAGTTCCACGACTCCTGAAAGTTCATACAAACTGTGATCAGTGTAATATAGTAGTGTCACATCTTTCGCAATAACCCATTTTAAACACTTGCTTTGTAGCTACTGGGTCTTATCATCATTGACACAGCTTTAAATGCATGTCTGTAATTAGTTGGATAATATTCTCTGGAGATGTTGGGCCAGGTTCCCCAATAAATACCATTACGTACTCCCTTATATGGTGTGTGGTAATATTTGCCATTTAAATTTGCTGACATACAAGAGTCAAACCACCAACCAGAGCCATAGTAGGCCCCACAGTTTCCAGAGGGGTACTTATCATTGTCTCTGTCGGGGGTGGTGAAGAACTTCTGGTCATGATTAAAACTGCGGCTGAAATTAAGAGCATCTCCTGCTGTACCCGAGTAATTGCCCACTGACAGTCGATAGCGCTCACGTTCACTGGCCACAGAAAAGTGCTCATACGTTGCATAAGCTTGAAGACCATCAATGTCTTCCAGCTGAATACGTAGGACCATATCTTTACCTTTAGTAAGTAGATGAATCTTGTCATTTCCGAGCCAAAATTCACCATCTAATTGTCCAAAGCCCTTTTTGTATTCGTTCCAGGACCGGTTGAAACTGATACTCCCATCGTAGCGACGCTGAAGTAAAGTCCAGCCTCCCTCCAAAGACTCCATCTCACAGAGCACTGGGAAGGAACTGTTTCTCAGGTCAGGCCTGACAATGAAAATGCCATTCGTCTTTGATTCCCTCGTCGTATAGTCAGAGCAATCCTGAAAAGCTGGTGGAGATTTACATTTTCAATATTATATATTCAAATACAGAATCATTACATGTTGTCTATAATGTGGAGATTTACATTTTCAATATTATATATTCAAATACAGAATCATTCAACTTGTCTATGATGTGGATAAATTGTGCAACTGTTACAGTGAACACCTAGAACTCATACCACAAAACTGAATCATGAAAGGGTTAAGAGTTTTGTGTGAAACTAATTTAAAACTGCCTGACTAACAGCCTCCTCCACCCTTCCTGAAAATTTTTGGAAGCATAACATCTGTTACTCAGATGATGAGGGAGATTCATATCCCCTGTCCTCATCACTATTGATCATTGTTTTGAAATAGTTTGGCACACTCCATGGTTGAGGCAAAGGATAAAGTCAGCACAGCTTTAGACACTGCATCGTCTGCAACACACTCGTTCCCCATTTCCCCAGCAGTTTTTGTTCTGTCCCCATGTATCCCCATGTGTGCCACAAATTTGTTTTGTGCGACTCGGGATTATCTAACTAATAAAAGCCTACTGTGTCAGTAACTGTAACAAATGTTTTTAAGTAAATAATTCCAGCCTTTTATGTCTCTCTAATGAAGCTTTCATGTTAGTTCAAAGTACAGAGAATATTTGTTATGAAAGGAGACAAGGAAAATGTCCCTTACCTGGTTTAACAGTTCCAGTGCTGCTTCCAGTCTCTGGTGATAATGGGTAGTTTTCTTGTATTCCCTCCACAGTCAGGGACTTTGAGCCTCTCGCTTCATCAGTGTACTTGGTAACTTCCACATACTCAGGTGGCTTCATCTGTTGACTGTTGTTATTGCTGTCTGGATTTGTATTTGACTCTCCCCCTTTGGTTGCCTTGCCAAGAGGGTTTGTATCCTGTTTTTTCTTCTTACCGTTACTGACGTTGGGCTCATGTTTCATGTTTGATTGCCTTGTTTCGTTTTTATTCATGTTGAATGGCAATAACTTCTTCAATCCACTAACTTTGTGTCTCATAGATGTGTTTGAGTCATTTGTCACTCTTTGGGTATCAGTTTTGTTCTCTGAGAGACGAAGGTACTGTTTGCCTAAACTCTTGCTCCTCAAGTCATCTTCAGAGACATGGTCTTTTGCCTCGACCACAGGGGCAATACCATCAGCTCCCTCTACATAGAGGGGTGTTGTGAAGTTCCTCTTTGTATTCTGAGTATTTTCTTCTTTCTTCAGATGTTCTGATAATTTATCCATTCTGTAAGGCTTTGCTTTTTCCTTTAGACCACTGACATTGTCACTGTTGGCTGTTTTTGACAGTTCACCACTACTGAGGTGACTGTCCTTTTTATCCTGATCAACAGGAGAGGTTTTTGGTTGGTTCCCTACATCAGTGCCAATGAGTGGCTTTGATGTCTGATTTCTGTGGCTGACCTCAGGTCTACTATCTGAGGTATGCTGGGGCTTCTTTTGTCCTCTGTTGTTGTTAATATTGTCTCCTGTATGTTGGACTGGGGGGGTTGTCTTATCTGTCACAGCATTTGGTTTCAACTCTGTTACAGTCAGACCTGGCTGTGTCTTCCCATCAGTCTTTTGGTCTGTCTGAACAGCTACTGGGTTCAACTCTGTTACCCTCATACCAGTGCCTTTATTGTCTGTTGATACCGGATTCATCTGCTTCTCTCCACCAGTGACCACAGGTTTGTCCACAGTTTGACTCATTGTCATGTTGTTTTTGTTCATGGTGTCGCCTGAGGATGTATTTGAATTTGTCTTTGTGTCTCTACCGAGGTGTGGTTTCAACCATGGTTTACCACTGTCTGTAGGTCTGTCCTGATCGATGGGTCTTGTGGTTCTCCATGGATCCTTTTTGCCCTGATCAACAGGAGGGTTATTTGGCTGCTTTCCTCCATCAGTGCCAGTGAGTGGCTTTGATGTCTCATTTCTGTGGCTGACCTCAGGTCTGCTATCTGAGGTATGCTGGGGCTTCTTTTCTCCTCTGTTGTTGTTGATATTGTCCTCTGTATGTTGGACAGGGGGCGTGGTTTTATCTGTCACAGCTTTTGGTTTCAACTTGGTTACTGTCAGACCTGGCTGTGTCTTCCCATCAGTCTTTTGGTCTGTTTGAACAGCAACTGGGTTCAACTCTGTTACCCTAATACCAGTGCCTTTATTGTCTGTTGATACCGGATTCATCTGCTTCTCTCCACCAGTGACCACAGATTTGTCCACAGTTTGACTCATTGTCATGTTGTTTTTGTTAATGGTGTCGCCTGAGGATGTATTTGACTTTGTCTTTGTGTCTCTACCGAGGTGTGGTTTCAACCATGGTTTACTACTGTCTGTAGGTCTGTCCTGATCGATGGGTCTTGTGGTTCTCCATGGATCCTTTTTTCCCTGATCAACAGGAGGGTTATTTGGCTGCTTTCCTCCATCAGTGCCAATAAGTGGCTTTGATGTCTGATTTCTGTTGCTGACCTCAGGTCTACTATCTGAGGTATGCTGGGGCTTGTTTTGTCCTCTGTTGTTAATATTGTCTTCTGTATGTTGGACTGGGGGGGTTGTCTTATCTGTCACAGCTTTTGGTTTCAACTCTGTTACAGTCAGACCTGGCTGTGTCTTCCCATCAGTCTTTTGGTCTGTCTGAACAGCTACTGGGTTCAACTTTGTTACCCTCATACCAGTGCCTTTATTGTCTGTTGAATCAGGATTCATCTGCTTCTCTCCACTAGTGACCACAGGTTTGTCCACAGTTTGACTCATTGTCATGTTGTTTTTGTTAATGTTGTCAACTGAGGATGTATTTGACTTTGTCTTTGTGTCTCTACTGAGGTGTGGTTTCAGCCATGGTTTACTACTGTCTGTAGGTCTGTCCTGATCGATGGGCCTTTTGGTTCTCCATGGATGTTCACGGCTCATGAGGTGACTGTCCTTTTTGCTCTGATGAACAGGAGGAGTATTTGGTCGTTTCCCTCCATCAGTGCCACTGACAGCCTTTGATGTGTTATTTCTGTGACTGAACTCAGGTCTCCTATCTGAGGTATGCTGGGGCTTCTTTTGATCTCTGCTGCTAGTTTTGTCTTCTGTATGTGGGATTTGGGGTTTTGTTTTATCAGTATTTTTGACTGTCTGAACAGCTTTGGGTTTCAACTCTGTGACTTTAATACCTGGTTTGTCTTTGTCTGTTAAAACAGGACTCATCGGTTTCCCTTCACTGGTGGCCTTTACCTCAGATATTGGTTCCCTCGTCCTGTTTCCAGTACCCATAGATTTCTCCTCAGTTTGAAAATGGCTTGTTTCCATTGCAATTGTTTTGTTGACATTGTCCTCTGAGGATGTGTTTTGTTTCATATCTGTGTCTGTATTGTGGAGTGGCTTCAGCAATGCTTTGGTGTGGTCTACAGATTTCTCCTGATCAGTGGGCCTTTTGGTTTTCCCTGGGTGTTCATGGCTCATAAGATGGCTGTCTTTTTTGCTCTGGTCAGCTGAGGAAGACGGTGACTGCTTTCCAGCACTAGTGCCAGCGCCTGGATTTGAGCCCTCACCTTTGTAACCTGAGGGGTTATGTGGATTCGGTTGTCCTTTGGTATTGTCAGTATTATCTTCTGTACTTAGCTGTGTCTTCCCATCAGTCTTTTGGTCTGTCTGAAGAGCTACTGGGTTCAACTCTGTTACCTTAATACCAGTGCCCTTATTGTCTGTTGAATCAGGATTAATCTGCCTCTCTCCACCAGTGACCACAGATTCGTCCATAGTTTGAGATTTACTCATTGTCATGTTGTTTTTGTTAGTGGTGTCGCCTGAGGATGTATTTGAATTTGTCTTTGTTTCTCTACTGAGGTGTGGTTTGAGGTCTGTAGGTCTGTCCTGATCAATGGGTCTTGTGGTTCTCCATGGATCCTTTTTGCCCTGATCAACAGGAGGGTTATTTGGCTGCTTTCCTCCATCAGTGCCAATGAGTGGCTTTGATGTCTCATTTCTGTGACTGACCTCAGGTCTGCTATCTGAGGTATGCTGGGGTTTCTTTTGTCCTTTGTTGTTGTTGATATTGTCCTCTGTATGTTGGACAGGGGGCGTGGTTTTATCTGTCACAGCTTTTGGTTTCAACTCTGTTACAGTCAGACCTGGCTGTGTCTTCCCATCAGTCTTTTGGTCTGTTTGAACAGCTACTGGGTTCAACTCTGTTACCCTCATACCAGTGCCTTTATTGTCTGTTGAATCAGGATTAATCTGCTTCTCTCCACCAGTGACCACAGGTTTGTCCATAGTTTGAGATTTACTCATTGTCATGTTGTTTTTGTTAATGTTGTCAACTGAGGATGTATTTGACTTTGTCTTTGTGTCTCTACTGAGGTGTGGTTTCAACCATGGTTTACTACTGTCTTTAGGTCTGTCCTGATCGATGGGCCTTTTGGTTCTCCATGGATGTTCACGGCTCATAAGGTGACTGTCCTTTTTGCCCTGATCAACAGGAGGGATTTTTGGTTGTTTCCCTCCATCAATGCCAATGAGTGGCTTTGATGTCTGATTTCTGTTGCTGACCTCAGGTCTCCTATCTGAGGTGTGCTGGGGCTTGTTTTGTCCTTTGTTGTTGTTAATATTGTCCTCTGTATGTTGGACTGGGGGGGTTGTCTTATCTGTCACAGCTTTTGGTTTCAACTCTGTTATAGTCAGACCTGGCTGTGTCTTCCCTTCAGTCTTTTGGTCTGTCTGAACAGCTACTGGGTTCAACTCTGTTACCCTAATACCAGTGCCTT
The DNA here is from genome assembly GCA_027497455.2 of Sardinella longiceps. Taxonomy (NCBI): domain Eukaryota; kingdom Metazoa; phylum Chordata; class Actinopteri; order Clupeiformes; family Clupeidae; genus Sardinella; species Sardinella longiceps. Next base: position 1,770,059 of record JAODXP020000017.1, read on the forward strand.
TACTGTCTGTTGAATCAGGATTAATCTGCTTGTCTCCACCAGTGACCACAGCTTTGTCCATAGTTTGAGATTTACTCATTGTCATGTTGTTTTTGTTAATGTTGTCAACTGAGGATGTATTTGACTTTGTCTTTGGGTCTCTACTGAGGTGTGGTTTCAACCATGGTTTACCACTGTCTGTAGGTCTGTCCTGATCGATGGGCCTTTTGGTTCTCCATGGATCCTTTTTATCCTGATCAACAGGAGAGGTTTTTGGTTGTTTCTCTCCATCAGTGCCAATCAGTGGCTTTGATGTCTGATTTCTGTGACTGACCTCAGGTCTACTATCTGAGGTATGCTGGGGCTTCTTTTGTCCTCTGTTGTTGTTAATATTGTCTTCTGTATGTTGGACTGGGGGGGTTGTCTTATCTGTCACAGCTTTTGGTTTCAACTCTGTCAGACCTGGCTGTGTCTTCCCATCAGTCTTTTGGTTTGTCTGAACAGCTACTGGGTTCAACTCTGTTACCCTAATACCAGTGCCCTTATTGTCTGTTGAATCAGGATTCATCTGCTTCTCTCCACCAGTGACCACAGATTTGTCCACAGTTTGACTCATTGTCATGTTGTTTTTGTTAATGGTGTCGCCTGAGGATGTATTTGACTTTGCCTTTGTGTCTCTACCGAGGTGTGGTTTCAACCATGCTCTAGTACCGTCTGTAGGTCTGTCCTGATCGATGGGTCTTGTGGTTCTCCATGGATCCTTTTTTCCCTGATCAACAGGCTGCTTTCCTCCATCAGTGCCAATGAGTGGCTTTGATGTCTCATTTCTGTTGCTGACCTCAGGTCTCCTATCTGAGGTATGCTGGGGCTTCTTTTGTCCTTTGTTGTTGTCTTCTGTTTGTGGCATTGGCTGTTCTGTACCATCTGTCATTTGGTCTGTCTGAACTGCTACTTGATTCAACTCTGTTTCCTTTATACTAGTTTCTCCATCGTCTGTTGAAACAGGATTCATCTGCTTTTCTCCACCAGTGTCCTTTGGATCTGCTGTATTTGTCCTATTTCCTATGCCCACAGAACTGTCAGTTTGAAAATATTTAGTTTTCATTATATTAGTTTTATCTTTTGAGGATGTGTTTGAATTTGTTCTTGTGTCTGTACCAAGAAGTGGTTTGTCTACAGTGCCGTCTACAGGTCTGTCCTGCTCAATGGGTGGTTTTGTTCTCCATGGCTGTTCACGGTTCATAATTTGACTGTCCATTTTGCCCTTGTCAAGTGGTGGGGTGCTTGACTGCCTCTCTCCAGCAGTGCTAGTGCGTGACCTTGATGTTTCATTTCTGTTGCCAACCTCAGCTGTGTTTCCTGAGGGGTATTGTGGATTCTTTTGCTCTTTGGTAGTGCTAACGTTATTGACTCTGTCATGGATTAACTGGGTTGTACCATTGGCCTTTTGGTTTATCGGAGCAGCTGCTGGTTTTAACCCTGTTACCTTACTACCAGTTACCTTATTGCCTGTTGAGACAGGATTCATCTGATTCTTTCCACTGGTGGCCTCTGACACAGGTTCACTTGTCTTATTTCCAGTTTCCACAGTTTGAGCATTGCTTGTTTTCATTCCACTGGTTTTGTGAATGTTGTCCCCCGAGGATGTGTTTGCTGCCTTCTCTGTGTCTGGTCTGAGGTGTGGTTTTATCCATGCCTTGGTTCTGTCTACAGGTCTGTCCTGATCAATGGGCCTCTTGGTTCTCCATGGCTGTTCACGGTTCACAGAAGGAGTTTCCTTTCTGCCCTTGTCAACAGGGGAAGAAGGTGGCCTCTTCCCTGCACCAGTGGTAGTCAGTGGGTTTGGTTGTTTGTCTTTGTTGCTGACCACAGTTCTGTCACCTGAAGGGTGTTGTGGCTTCCTTTGCCCTTTGATATTGTTATTCTCTTCACTTTGAGAAATTGGCGTCATACCATCAGTCTTTTGATCAGTTTGATCAACTCCTGGGTTCAATGCTGTTAGCCCGATATTAGATTTTCCATTGTCTGTTGAAACAGGATTTATCTGCTTTTCTCCACTGGTGCCCTTTATGGTAGAAACTACTTTAGTTGTCTTATTTGTATTGCTTATGTCTCCAGTTTGAAGATGGCCTCTTTTCATTACGTTACTTTTGTTAATATTGTCCTCTAAGGATGTGTTTGACTTCCTATCTGTGCCTGTACTGAGGGGTGGCTTCCGCCATGCTTTTGTGCGCTCTACAGGTTTGTCCTGATCAGTGGGCCTTTTAGTTCTCCATGGCTGTTCAAGGCTTATAAGATGGCCGTCCTTTTTGCCCTGGTCAACAGCCAGGGGAGTTGACTGCTTTCCTCCGCCAGCACCAGTGAGTGGGTTTGATCCTTTGTCTCTGTTGCTACCCTGTTCTGAATGATGTTGTGACTTCTTTTGTCTTTGAGTATTGTTCATAGTGTCCTCTCTGTGTGAAATTGGCTGTGCTTTAACATCAATATCCAACTCTGTTATGTTTATACCAGTTTTTTCATTGTCCGTCGAAACAGGATTTATCTGCTTTTCTCCACTGGCAGACGTTACCTCAGATGATGATTCCGTCGCCCTGTTTTCAGTGCCCACAGATTTCTCCACAGTTTGAAAATTGCTCATTGTGTTGCTTTTGTTAAAGTTATCCACTTGGGGTGTTTTTGAATTCCTCTCTGTTTCTGTACTATAGAATGGTTTTATCCATTCCTTAGTGTTGTCTGCATGTCTGTTTGGAGTGATGGGTTTTGGCACATCAGTCCTGTTTGGAGTGACTGTGTTGTTTTTTAATTGTTTTGGATTGTCATGAAATGTTTGGTTAAGAGGTTTCCACGCTGTCTTTAAAATCTCCCTTGTATTCTTCTCATCGGCAGGATTAATGTGTTTAATATCACCAGTGATACTTTCAACATCATCATCACTTTGATTTATCTCCCCAGGCAAGGAGCTGTTTATCTGTCTTTCTACATTAACTTGATTTATCTTCCCCACAGAAGTATTATATTTGATCTGTTTCAAGTTTGGAGTGTTCAGAGAAGGTAACTGTGTAATATTTCTATTTCTGTCTTTGTCAGATGAATGGCTGTATTCCAGAATTGTTTTTTGGTCCTGATTCAATGTCTTGTTAAGTACTTGTGTAATCTGTTGCTTGCTGTCTTCGCCTTGAGTTTTGCTAAGACTGGGGTTTGTCAAAATCTCTCTTTCCTCACCTCCACTGCCACTCTTTCTTACAGGAGTCTGTGATGCTTTCAGCCCCATGTTGCTATCAACACTTTCAAGAAGCAGGGAACCTGACACTTTGTTCATACTTCCATTTGAAAAACTGAACAGGGCAACTTTGATTTCAGGAGGCACATCCAAGTCCTTTAACACTGTTTCTAGCTTTTCTGCCTTTTCTGAAGAAGGTAGATTTTGAACTCTGCTATTTGGGTTCAGGCTGTCTTTACCTTGATCTTTGTCAGCTGGGTTTGCCTTCCTCCCCTCACCGTGTCTGTTGCTTGTTAAGGAATTAGCTGTTTTGCTGTTTTTTTCACTGTCCAATGTGACTGGGCTTGAATCTGCTCCTTCCCTGAGTTTTGAAGAGGATGCATTTGCTATGGTTCGGCTGTTTGCAATCGAAATTCTCTCTCCAGTTTGTTTATTTAAATTCTTTTCTCTATTGATGTTTCCCGAAAGACGCGTCATCGATGGGGCGGGCGCCTTAATACTACCACTGTCGATTTTCATTTGTTGTTTCTGGTCCAAATCCTGGCTTTCATCTTTCCTATCAGTTTCATCTACTCTCAGTGGCTTTCCAGTCTTCAACTCTGTGTCTTTCCCGGTTGCTCTCCCCACCTCTGGTCCCTCCTTACTGGGCTCAGGGGGAGTGTGGCTCAGTGAGGTGAGTGGCCTCCCATCCTCCTCTCCATTACTGCTGCCTCTGCCAGTGCCTACAGGAAATCTGGGCTCATTCACAGCACGTAGATCCCCATTTTGTACAATTACAGGGTTTGAGGTGTTTCTCCCACTTCCACCGGCCACCACACCATTAACGTTCACCACAGTTACCTCGGCCTCAGTGTCAGTCTTTATAGGAGCAGCGTCAGTTACTCGAGCTGTGTGATGGGACTCCTTCCTGTCTTTACTAGTATTGATCACTGGTCTAGTAATTGTGAATGGATTTAATTCCTCTGGAGTTCTACTCTGTTCTGTAGGAAGGGGAGCAGGCTTTATCACATCACTATCCATTTGTTGAGGGGTCACCTCACTTACCTTGATTACTTTCAGTCCTCCTCTCACAACAGAAGGATCCCATGCAGTTTTCACCTTAACTGGCTTTGCCGGTCTCAGCCCAGTTTTATCTCCCACATTCGCCCCCTTAACTGGAGGTTTTCTCCCTCTGCTCTCCTCTCCTCTCTTCACCGTGGTGGTGGGTATTAATTCCTTTCCTCTGTTGACAGTGTGCGTCTCTTCATCAGCGAATGGCTCCAGATCATCCGCACCAGTTTTAAGAGCGCTCGTTTTCCTTTGAGTAACCCCATCTCCTTGTGTGTGTTCCCCTGTGTCCGTGGAGTTGGCAGGAGTGTGTCTGTCCCCCTCTCCCACTGCGGCCCCAGGCTGGTGCTGCTGCTGCTGCTGCTGATCCCCGCTCTGTGAGGTGCTCTCCTGGCAGCACTTCCTCAGCTGTCTGACCGTCTCCTTCAGGCGCAGCAGCTCCCGGGTCATCTCCTCCAGATCCTTGAACTCTCGGGGCAACTGGATGGACAAGGGTGGCAAGACGATCTGGTAGGGACAAGTGTCCTCTTCCCCCGCACATTGTCCCGCAGGCTGTATCTTTGCCCAGAGGGAAGCCCCATCTGTCGGCTCGCCGCACTTCTCACTCTTGATGAACGCCAGCAAGCCCCAGCACAGGCAGAGCTGAACCAGTCTCATGGTGTCGGAAAGGTTATGCTGTGAGGTGAGCTGTGTCAGTGTTTGTGAGGGAGAGAGGGAGACTCACAGGGAGGAAAAGGGGAGAGGGAGAAGGCAGAGACTAGAGGACAACCTCCTGTCTAGCTGCTGGTAGCCCATCTGAAAAGCATGTGGGATGGTTTTATTACAAGCAGAAAGATATATAGGACAGATTTTAAAGAAAGTGCTGCATAAGTATAAGTTACAAAATGTGCATCATCATTATTATTATTATTATTATTATTATTATTATTATTATTATAGATGATAATTTGTGGAATAATTGAAAAAAGGCATTACACTTAGTGCTTATACTAAATTTACATTTATGCAGACCTATATTTGATGACTGATAATAAATCAAGGCCCTTTCATCATTGTCACAGACAGTATCAGTATTACCACACACTTGGGGTGGTATATTTGATCTCCTCAGATGTGTGAATGACCAAATGCACGTGAATGTGAGTATTTCGGCACGTGTGCCATAAAATTCAGATGGCGGACAGCTTTTCAGTTTCCTATCATTAAACAGCATCTACATCTGAAATGCATTGTTAGCTCTTGGCTAACTCTTTTCCCCCTCTGGTTAGCAGACGTCAGTTCAGACCTGTTTACACCAGACCTAATTGTATCCACATCAGGAGCCCCTGCCAAGTTATCTCAAAGCCATGTTTAAACTTTGAATTACCAAGTGTAATCAGGGTAACTAATTCATTCTTTTGAGGTGTTACACCACTGATTGCGAATTTTACTGAATTATGACAGACAGACTGAAATCATTCAGTTATATCAGTTCTTGTTGTAGTTTTATCTTAGTTTTTTTCCCTCATTACATTTGAAGAATTTCACTAAAGACTTCAAATGGAGCGTCTCTAAAGCAATATTTACTGATGGCAATGCAAGTCCTTTTAACCAATGCTTTGTTTTGTTTTCAGTCAAGTGTTCCCGAACCATTTAGAGTGTTACATGATATAAACTTACGGGTACCAAGCCATCTCTTCAAGTGTATACCAACCACTCACCATGGTGACCGTACATGGACAGTTCTATTTTTGTTAGATAGCACTAAGACAGTCCTTATTCGCCATCGAAAAAAAAGCGAAATCCATCACTATCACAAACTATGTAAACAATGGAATTTTTCCATTAACCAGCTTAAGCAAACATTCTGCTGAGGGCTAACTTTGTTGGCTGAGTGGCAGAGTACCTGGACCACTTCAAAGTTGGCGGTTACAATGTTTACAAGATCTAGTGCATGCAAAATAATATGCCTCTTGTAAAGACCCAAGTGCCCACACTCTAACAGATTAATCTCATATAAAAGTTCACGTTGTTTCTTTGGGGAACCTTGCTGGTGTTATTATACCTTTTGCTCTTGCACAATAGAGGAGAGAGTGCCATGCATCTGGACCTGATTAGCCACACTGCATCAACAACAGATAATGTCGGGTCCTTTGGTTTCCGTCGCAACAGACTTTTACTCCATGAAATACTTGGATAATTCCTCTTCAAGAATTATTTAATTGTTCCATATAATGAAGGCAACTTTATTTTATATGATCTCATTGTGTGGACCTTTATTAACAGCCATACCTTCAATACAAGGTTCAACATCTGCTGTCCATAATGTTTAAATTCAATCAAAGTTACGTGTTAGGGAGATTATGTAAAGAAATGAACATCACAAGGGGAATGCTGGCCCCAAGGTGTTGTAATAAGGTATTGCCTGTGACACCACCCTTGTATCATGTCTGTTTGTTACGTGTGTATAAGTATCATGTGTAGGTAATTTCATTCTCCAAGGTTTCCTATGGAAGCCTGTGCTACAAGGAACAACTTAACAAGCTTTGGTCCTGCAATAAACTGTAGTGTCGCCGTGACAGCATTTATTTCACAAGTTCAATGGTGCCCTCTGGTATGCATCACAAGGCCAACACTGTAGCCAAGTTTCAAACAAATGCACCACAAACATCAACAGGGACTGCAACCACTCAGTGTCAGTTTTAACTGCATGTTGATGTCATTTGTTTTCCTTATCGAGTGAGGGCCATTGGAGAGGGGAGAAATAAACTGCCTTTAGCTATCTATTAAATGCAATAAACCAATAATAAATGTGCTTTTATGCATTGATTCACCCCTGTGTTCGCTGTAAACTAGTAAGACCTCCAAGGCTCCTATTAAGCTTTGTATAAAAATGTCGAAATGCCATGTAAAAGTCATGTGCCGTTGTAATGACAAGATTTAGCCAGATGTCCTTTAGTGACAAGAGTGTTCTGTTGAATATTCTCCTCACAAGAAGACCTTCCCTATTTATAATTCGAAAGACCTATGTATGATTTTTTAAAATAAATTTTTCCAAATAACATATTTTGTAAGTGTATGCAATGTTCTTTCATGCATAATTGAACGTTTACTGCATTGGACATTTGTTTCTTTTGAGGTTATGTAATATGTTCCCAATTTTTCAAACAAGCAAGCGCACGTGCATGCACACTCATTCTCTCTCTCTCTCACACACACACACACACAGACACACAGACACACACCACAACAGAACTGAATAGCAATGCGTTCAGGAGAGAGCAAATTGGAGTGTGTTGTCCACTGTTCTCTCATGAGGGAACTCCCTATTGTACTGCCTATGGTATCTAATGTTTAGTTCACAGAATTCATCTTTTGACTTTGGAGGTGAACTTTAAGATCTGAACCATTTAATAATGGTTTAATTTTGAAGTTATTTTTTTTCCCCCAAACAAAAATCACCCTACAAAATTATTATGGACTGCTGGTGTTTTTCCAGTAGGGGAAAAGTAATGTTACTGCTCTGAAAGTTTTATGGCTCCCTCAGTCTAGACAGAAATAAAGAAACAGCAGATAAAAGACACAGGTCAGACACATTTATGTACATATTTACAAAGTCAAAATACTCATACACATCTCTTACATTGTTTTACAAGAGTTTACACTCTCTCACAACACACAAAGATACAGCACTGGGCCAAAATCTCTTCAAACAGGACAGATAAAAAGTGTCTAGAGGGTAGGAGGCTTTGAGAGAGAGAGAAAGAGAGGGGGAGATAGACAGATTGATTCAAGACAGAGCACGATATTGGGTTTGATATTCTCCATTCATAAACGCACATCAATCCAGCACTGTGTTCCTATGGGGCTGCTCTCCAGGACTGAAGTCAGCTCTACACGTGGCTGATAGGAGCTGGGTCTAAGCTGGAGGTCTTTGCCCTTTGGCTGGCATTAGTGCACTAACTGTGCTGCCAGCCAGTTGTTGTGAGTATAGTCTGGAAACCCCCCAATGAGACCCTCAATCACAAACTAGTAGTTTTTTTTATGTTGTCGTTTTTTTTTTTCTCCTAGAGTAATCTCTGAGCCATGGAAAGTGTTTTACATGATGACAAAGAGGGGGGAGCTGGCATTTGATAAGCAGCTCTCCTCAAAACTATGGCTGTGCTTGGCGAGGATTTCCATGAATCCTGCAATGATATCTGAGTTTTGTTGTTTGATATCTGAGGTCATGGATACTCTTGATAATTTTTTCTAACACCTGAGCGGAAAATGTTTCTCATAAACATGAACGTGGCTTTTCTTTTTACTAGGTTCATGATTGGTTCAAGCTGATATAATCACTTTCCTTGTACTATTTCAATGTAATACTTGTCTACATGTCCTTGTAGATGGTGTCCAGACCATAATGAATGTAGAGTTTCTTGAATGGCAGCACTAGGCTACTTTGCCCCTGTTCTTGAAGGAAAATTCATCCATCTTCCTCCTCTTACACATACAGTAGGGCTATATGTTCAAAGCCTAAATAAATGGCACAGTTGTCAAAATATATCATATTACTTTCAGTAATTTTGTTGCAGTGAGAAATACAACAGCTACTTGCTTGCACTGTCTGTGTAACAAGTAGCTCTAGAAGTGCTGCATTCTCATCCTGTGGCAAACCAATGGCATATTCACACGTCACATACTGTACAGGAAAACCACTATTTAAAAAAATCATTGCACAAGTCACTCAAAGAAGTATGCTATATTTGAACAAATGCACCAATGTTTAGTCCATGAAAGTGAAGCCCACAGCTACAAAATGAGTTGCATGACAGGGGAGAAAGTAGCAGGGGGTCTACTATAGGCAAGGTGAGAGACAGCCATTTTTTTTCCAGAGTCTGGGGAATGTGTAAAAACTTGTAGGACATGCAAAACAACACCATGACACCTGATCGGTTGTGATTTGCGGTTTTGATTATTGTAGAATCTAAAATCTCATTTACTTTGGCTACAGACAGAGAAGTGCACCTTGCTTCAGGCTTGTGGTCCACTGTGGCTTGACTTGACTCAAGTCCCAGTCAGTGTTGCTTCTCAGGTTAAGGATGGACCAAACCAATCGGAGCAGCTGAGGCCTAGTCAAAATAAACTCTGTAACCTTACTACTGATTTGACTACACTGCACATTTTACTTCAGGGTAAAGAAAGGTCCTCTCTGATAGATTTCACAACTTCAAATATTTATCTGAGAGGCTCACCTAAGTGAACCCCAAGGAGAGGGCAGTTGTTATAATCTGAAGCCTCCAGAACTCCATGTTGTGAGTCTGAGTCGCTTTGGAAAAAAATGTGTTAGCTAAATACCAGTCAGCTTTACTTTACTTTAGTTTCCCTTCAATCTCCACACCCCAGTCAGGAGTGCGATGTCCTTTCCTGGTCTATATGAATACAGTGGACCAACACTGAATTTTGACACTGATCGTTCTACTCGCCTCTTTCATTTTGTGCAAATAAATACAGTTTGATACTCCTGGTGGTGGGTGAGAGGACAGGAGAGGTGAGGGAGCACAGGGCCAGGTGGAGCAGGAGGTGAGACTCTTGTCTGGAAGGCAGAAGATGATAAGGTCATCAAAGTAGGCTGTGCTCTACAGCCGCTCTCACTCCAAACCTGACGGAGAGCCAGAGAAGAAATATTGGCAAGTGATATCAAAAATTCAACTGAAAACTCATGTCCCCTTGGATGAAAAACTTACCCTTCCAATGATGTTATGCCCAAATACCTTCCTCATCATCCTTGGTTTGGCAAAGACCATGAAAAAATAATATAGCGATATATTAGTATGACATAAGGAGAAGGAGGGAATTTCAAGACCAATTCAAGTCAAGTCAGTTGATTGACAACTGTGCAACTACTCTGAATGGCGTACTTGACCCTATGTAACTGACACTAACCTGATCAGGGGATGGCTTATGATTGGTCTGGTTGGCTTGTGTTTTCAGGTGTCCATCTTCATAGCTGTCTGCCATCAGTTTCATGCGGTTTTGAGTCTGCTCCAAATGAGGAAAAAAGGTAGAGTAGACATATGGAAAAGGGGTAGAGATGGTAAAGTAGACATATTTACAATACTAATAATATGCATTATTTCTTTTTTAAATTATATTTTTTAGGTTTTTTAAAAAAAAAAAAAAAATTTTTGCTTTAATTCGATAGGTCAGTAGAGAGAGTGACAGGAAAGGGAGAGAGAGATGGGTAAGGACTCCACTCGAACCCGGGGTCCCTGAATTTATGTTACGATTATTTCACACAGATGGGACATGACCCTGTCAGCCCTTTATAACTATTTAAGCGGGACAACATTACCATTTCAAGGAGCAAAGCTCTGACCTGCTGCTTGAGCTGCTGCACCAGGCGGTCCTTCTCTCTGCGCAGCTGTGTCACCTCCTCTTGTGTCTTCTTCTTCTTGGAGGAGGACAGCTCAAGCAGAGCAATATTTGCATCCTTCTCACTTATGGCTGCCAGCAGAGCCTCCTGTCTATAGAGACAAAGGTGCAATCTACATTTTAGCAGCCATTTATGAAATGCAGGCTTCTGAGCAAATATCTGGCATAACCCTTTTTTTGGTAGCAGTTCTCCAGTTGCATTTAAAAGAAAGAGTTTGAAGTCTGACTCAGGTCAGATATGCGATCACCATTTATCTGCATTTTATTAAGCGTACTGGCATTCAACACAAACGTTTTTGGATTATGTAAGTGCATGGAGCAGATTATATGCAAAATGTCTTGCCAGGTCGTTGTTTCAGAAACAATGTAATGACTTGAGTATGCAAGTCTGAGAGTAATTTAATTTTTATGCCGACTTTGCAAAAAAATAAAAGTTAGTCGGCTTTTGAATATTAATTACTATGCATTACTGACCCAGTGCAAACATCTTTTAATCCTTTCCCATTATTTTGACAGTTATGTCTGTTTTCTTTAATACAAAATGTTTAAAGAGGACAAATGAAAACAACATACTTTACCTGTTCCACCTAACTATTGACTGTTCTGTATTTTAGTGCTTTTAAAAAGTTAAAGTGAGAAAGGCAAAGGCACAGTAAGTGAAGTGAAGTCCCTCATGGTCTTGAGAAAAGGTAAACCAAAAACCCTGGAATGTCTCTCATTAGTTTTTCATTAAACATCAAGAACCCCTTATAAATGACTCGATTTTCATGACAATAGGCATTCTATCTGAAGTTGAAAGCTGAAAGCCGAAAGGCACTGAAATGCTTGAACAACCACCCAACAGATGGTTCTAGGCCGAACATGAAAGTGCTCTGTGTTTGTGAGTGTTTCCAAAGAGTGTTCTGTGCGTGGGCTAGAGGAGATGAGTCTTACTTCATCTCCAGCACCTCCTCCAGGTGCCTTCTGCGCTCAGCCCTCAGGGTGGTCAGGTGAGCCTCCTTCTCTGCCAGGGACTGCTGAGTAGAGGACATCTTAGCTTTCATGGATTCCAGCTCCAGTTTCACCTTCTCCATTGCTGCCAGGAGTTCCTCCATCTTCCCAAAAGTAAAGACAACAATATTAATGCAACTCTAATGTTAGAGTTTATTACATCCCCCTCATTACTATTGTTGCTCTCTTTAACAATTTCAGACTGACTTAGTATTACAGTATGTCCTTCTATTTAGTCAGTCTGTTGACATCGGCTGTTCCACTTTCTATTGTGTGGGACTGACCTGTTTCTCCTGGTGGGCCCGAGCAGCTTCCTCCTGAGCCAGCACCATCTCCCTCTCCGCAGTGATCTGCACACTCTCTCTCAGCGCCTCCTCCAGTTCCTCGATACGCTCGGCCTTCTGACGCATAGAATCCTGAGGAGAAAGGAGAAGATGACCTTCAGTATAAACAAGTGTACATAGAGGACGTCAGTATAAGATAGGTGACTATTAAACTACATTTAAAGTGTAGGTGGCAGATGTTACTTGATAAAATCAAACAGTTGTCCACAGATGTTTAATAGTAAGCTTTTGTAGTGCTGCACTACATATCAATAATATCCAATCAGACTGTGTCACAACTTTTATTTTTTTGTCTCTCTCATATTTTTCCTCACATGTCCAGAGGAGTATAAATTGGCCTCTACTTGACCCCTCTCAACACACATCATTCTCTCCCCTGGCCCAGACACCTGCTTACTGAGCCTCCTGTAATTGCATTACCTGCCCGGGACTGTCACTGCTGTTCCTTCCTTTCTCAGCGCTGTGCTTCTGGGAGCTGGCCTTCTTGCTCTGTTCCCTTATTTGCCTAAAATAAAGCACAAGGACCTGAGTTCATCAAGGACACACTAGAAAAGAAAGAATGATGAATGTCCTTCAACAAACATTTCAGCTCAAACTGAGCTGCATTGTCCTGAATAAACAAATTTTATAACATTATCAGTCCATTACAGCATTTAATAATATCATTGTGATGACCGATGAGGTCTGTACTACAATAGAATTAAACAGATGGGAAAGGAAAAAATGTTTTTCAACCCCAAAGGACTCTGAGAGGGAGTGATGTCATGGGTTCATACGGAATGACAAACACAAGGAAAGCCACCTGTTCCCACCATTTCAAATCTGCCCACAGCAAAACAGTACAACCATGCACATGATCACATGGAGACTTTATTGTTGCCAAAAGTCCAGTCGGTGGGGCTAAAAATGGCTAGGGCTATGGCTAAAAAATGATGTCCATTTTTAGCCATAAGGGGGTAAGGGTTTTATTGAAGAACCACACATGTTAGGTCAAGGAGAGCTACAACTAAGGGGATACAGGGATGTCCACTAACCTCGATGTCACACTAGACAGAATTTGCCAAGGAAACGGTATAGAAGACGAAGAGGTCAAAAAAAAAAAAAAAGAATCAGAAACAAGAGAGAGGTGACTCAGCGGTGAATCTAAAAGGGGAAAAAGTCAATGTGCAACATGCTAAATTGTTAAATAAATGTTTACTTTAAAAGATGTGGACAGTTGCCGTAGTGATAATGATAAACACTTCTGACGGTAGTACGGCCTACTAGAGTAATAGTGCAAAAAGAACTGCGCTACTTCTTGTTGGCCACACATCTTAATAACACTGATGCAAACAGCAGTAGAGGGGCTGAGGAAAGGGAAGTATCCCTCAGACTGTTTAGGCTTATTCACAGAGGGGGGCCTTGGCAGCCCTTCCTAACAATCTGTCACAAGTTGAAAATTACTTGTTGAGCGAAAAAAGGTCAACCATACTTACTTCTCCAAATCATTGATTATTCTATCTTTGTCGTTCTTCTCATTTTCCATCTGGCGCAGGATCTCAAGCAAACGGTCAACCTCCGCTTGAGCCTTCCCAGAATCCTCTCGGTGTCGGGCCACGTCTGTCTCCAGAGCTGCGATCTTCTCAGACAGCTCAGAGTTGGCCTGGGCATCAGCGGCTGCATTCTGGGCCTTCAGGGGTTTGGGATCACAACAACACATAGCAACAGACACCTTGGAATCACAAACCTGGCATAAAAATAGTTACTCTCAAAGTGGATCTGAAAATATATCAATAATATCAATTCAAAATACTGGCATAGGACATATGAAAAACACATGAACCCTAGCCCTATAGTACAAACAATCCCCAATGAAGGCAACCCAAAAGTTGCAAAGTGGCATGTTGAAGTGTGAGTGCTGTTCAGTTGTGTCCCCCTGCCCTAACCCTCTTGAGCTGGTTCTCCAGCTTGAGACACTCCTCTCGGCGCTGCTCCAGGGCAATCTCCAGGCTCTTCAGTTTGGAGTCCTTCTTCAGACCGGCTGAGGCTAACGACGAGGCATGCTCTTTCAGATCCAGCAACGACGTCTAGGAAGAATCGTTTCTCATGTCAAGACGGATAATTCAGGATGAGCAGATAATAAGTGTTGTAGACACGGTTGTTTGGCTCACCTCTCGCTCAGACAGGTCTCCCTGTAGGAGAGACACCTTCTCTTTCAGCTCCTTCAGCTCCTTCTTGCTTGTGTCCAGCTCTTCAGACTTCTCCCGCTCCTCACGGTCCCTCTGCTCCTTGAGACGCTCAATGATCCGATCCTACACGTAACGCCACACACACAAGGATTTGAAGAACTCAACTGAAATGCTGAATAAGTGGTAAGGATTACAAAGCATTCAAAATGTTAGATGTGCACTAATTCATGTGTGCAACAGAATTTGTCATTCACAGATCACAGATTTCAAATCAACCATGAGGTTTTAGTAAAAAGTAAAATAAACAACAATAATCATCATGAAAAATAACTGTTCTCTTGAGAGACCTTCTCAGCTAGCGAGTCTTCCAGGGTGCTAAGGACAGTGTCAGTGTTGGATGTGTCTGTCTGTAGAGACTTGAGTCTTTCCCTAAGACTGCTGATCTGCTTCTCCTTGTCCTTCAGCTGCTCTTGGAGGTTCTCAATCTGGAATGATAAATCATTAGGGGTATAAACCTATTTTATGAAACACTGTTGACACAATAATATTGTTTTAACATCTCTGTTCATCTCTCTTCATCAAAATGTGGACATTGTAAAAAGAATAAGATAACGGCCACTGGCACCACAGAGCATTTTTCTGCGATGGCTCCATTTCCGAAAATGCTCAGGGCACCAAACTGTCCAACTGCAGCACATTTCATGCTTTTATGAAAACGTGAGCTCCATGTTCACACCACCTGGACTATTACTATGAAAATCCGTTTTTTTTTTTAACCCACATATGGACATCAATTCAACATGGCCCCCAAATGAACCCCATGGGCCATTAGTTAAGCTATAGGCAACATGGCAAAATGCTAAGCAGCTGTATAAGTGCATATTTCTCCTGCTGCACTAGATGTCAGTCGTGATGTAGGTCTACTTGACTTATGATTGATGACTTGCTTGTGCTTGTCTGAGGTCCTACCTTCTTCTGCAACACATTAACCTTGCGTTCTTTAACATCTAGCATGTCTTTGAGGTCATGGATCTCCCCATTCAGAGTACTCTTCTCCTCCGACATCTCCTGGATCTGCTTGCTCTTCTTGTTCAGCATGCTCTCCTTCTCCTCCAGACGCAGTCGCAGAGCATCCACCTACAAATGAGGCCCCAGCATCAGCTTAGACATTCTGGCCTTGGTTTTCAGCTGTACGTAAGCAAATTCAGGACAAACAACAAATACTACCACTTGAATCGATTACTGTTGCTAAAGATATCATCCGATAGGCATCCATTCCACATCTTCATAGAAAGCAGACTATCAAGTGTGGACACATTATGTGCACATACTCTGCCCCCAAGTGGTATTAGACAAAAATGAAGAAGTGCAGGCACAAAACATTGCTTTTTCAGTTGTGCAGGAAATAGATGGATTACAGTTCCTATGTGATTTCTACTTAGTATACTGTAACCTTGCTTTTTACAACAAACAGATATGGAAAGGATGGAAAGTGGTACATATATCAAAAAAGGTCTGTTTCCCCTTGACTTGCAAAATTGAAATGTTTCAAATAGTGTAGCCCTATCAACATAATGACATACAGTAAGTAAACTGTACTCATATGACTATTGTAGTCGGTAGTTTGTAGTCTTCATGTTTGTATTAGTTTATATACCTTAATTAAGAGGTGTCCATTAACTAATAAAGCTTTGGAAAATGATTTCCTTAGTTTACGACTATGGTGCTAGCAATAATGATTGTGTCATATTGGGATCAGTTTAGTGTAATCCCAAGAGTTAAGAGTTAGTGTTTGATAAGTAACCATCTGATCATGCCAGTTCATGCTAGTTATAACGTGACCAACCCATCCTCATGTCCTACCTCTGTTTGCAGGATGGCTGCACGCTGCTCTTTAGCTGTTAGGGACTCTTTCAGAACCTCAATGTGTTGTTTGCTATCCGAAAACTGATTGGTCAATGTTTCCAGTTTGGTTTGCAATCCCAGGAGTTGAGTGTCTTTTCTAGAAAGGTCCTGCTTCACTTGATCCATCTGCCAAATGACCAAACACAAATTACCAAGCCGTTATTAAAATCATAATAAAAAACAGGACCAAACAGGTAATAACATCATTACAAAAACAGGACCAAACAGTTAATAACATCACTAGAAAAGAGGAGTCCTCATCATTGAAGGGAGCATATTCCAGGGCAGACGTTACCTTGCTCTTCATGAATTTGGTGTGGTTGCGATAGACCTCCATCTGCTTGACCTCTTCCTGGCGCTCCTCACAGGTCAGAGCACTGCTGGAGCGCAGCATCATCACCTGGTCCTCCAGCTCCCGCAGACCACGCTCCAGAGAACAGATCTGAGAGTCCTGGACACACACACAACTATGTCACTGCACACGTCCTTCGCCAAGACTAGGCTAGTACCGGTGGGTGTGCATTTCAAAGTATTAGGAAATACCTTAAATCAAATCATAACAGCAACAATGCAATTTGGACTACCTTTATCTTTACAATACCTGTTACCAATTATTTAGAAAGTAGAAATATTCATATTTGCCAAATACTAATACCTATTTCCTACATTTATTGAATTGTTTCTATTACTGTCTTTGCCAATATTACTGTGCATCTGGCTTATTTTCAAGGAATGCCTACGCAGTAAAAGAACCAAGAAGAAAACAAATAAATCATTGCAAAAGTTCAAGAGTCTCACCTTCAACTCAATAACTGTTTGCAGGGCCTTGGTCTTGGTTGAGTCTGGCGTTCCCTCATAGCGACGGAGTAGCTCCTACAAACGGCAGTATGTTTTTATACAGCTCACCCCACAGGTATGTTCAACATGCACATATTTCTTCACAGCAGATAATCATGCAAAGACCTATCAGAGATACAGTATATTTCTCTCTATTTTCAGGGAACATGAAACAAAGTTTTAATATGAAATATTAAAACTACATACTGTGCTACTAAGTACTCAGTGCCTGGATATGTAAAACTTGCTCATCATCTCTCCAGGTAAAACCTGTACCTGGCCAGTAATCATGAATACTCAGTAATGATGCTCCAAGAGCACCTGGAGCCTTTAGAAACATGTGCTTGTTTCAGCTAAACAACTGCTTGAAAGTAGAATTACAGCAAAAGTGATCCAGTTAGCAAATTGAAGCCTCATTAGTGAGCACTGTCTAATTAATGAATATTAAAAATGACAGAATACCAGAAGTCATCTACTGAAAATGCTCCTAAACTGATCTCTGCTTTGCTCTGATCAAGCAATTTATGAATAAGATATTAGAAAGTTTTGCTCAGCATCCTTGTGCATCATTAGGGTTTCAGCTGAGATGTGATTGGTGAAGAGATGAGATGGGCGTGGCCCAGTGCCCACCTCCCTGAGTGCAGCCATCTCCTTGTCCCTCTGCTCCAGCAGATTCTCCAGGTGGTGCATGTGCATCTCCGCCTCCGCCAGTCTCTGGGTGCGCTCGTGGTCCTCCTCGCTGGCCTTGGTCGACGGCCCCTTGGTGTGCAGCATCTCCAGCAGCTTCTTGATGGAGTCATCGCGGGCCAGCAGGGTCTGTTTCTGGGTCTCGATGCGGAGCTCCATCTCCTCTAAGGTGCGTCGCAGCAGGAAAAGCTCCCGGGCCTGACGCTCATGTTCCTCTGTAGGCTCAGAGGCCAGCGGCTCACTCGGGGGCTGGAGGAGCTGGTTCAAGTCACGCTGAATGCGCAACTCTGCTTGCAGGGCTTGTATAGTTGTTTGAAGATGCTGAACATAATATGAAGTGACATTACAAACACGGTAAGATGAAAATACGGTTTTACATTTTGAAAGCATCCATTCATGTGAACAAAAATCCCAAACACTTTGATCGTACATGAATGCATTTCATGAGTGCATTTCATCTTAAGTTGTTGCCTTCACCTTACATTTTGGAGACCTTCTCTGACTACACTAAAACTTGATCAATGGACTTTCCAGCAAGAAAAAGATCCTAGTCAACAAAATCTTCCTAAGGCAACGGACAACACATGTTGCAACACAACATGTTGACACTTTGTCTTTCTTGATTTTATATGACTAACAAAGTCATGCAGTGTGACTGTCAGATTTTGTCTTGATCACACCATGATATTTGGTTTGTTTGTGGATATTAAGCAATTTTGTCATGTTTTGTACTACAAACAGATATGTATGCTGTAAAAGGTAGTATCAACTATATAACCAAATAAAAATAATCCTTATGATATTGACAAAAATCTGAAACATACATACAACATATTGTACAGCCTACATACAATATTAATAGTACTTATTTTCAGGTGACCTGGCTGCCATTTTAGGCATGACATAAATAAAGGTAATATTGGCAAAATTGTTCATAAGGACACACAAAAGGTTCCTTCTGCACAGCTTGTATACTGAACAGATGGAGTCGACATTCACAGCAGCGGCCAACACTATTGAGCCTACTGGAGTATACAAACAACTGAAGCTACAAAATCCTCTTCATGCTCACCGCCTACAGTCCTCTGGAAGAATGTGCTGTAATGCATGTAAAATCCTCATTATTCTGCTTTCTAAAATTGGCAGTTTTGCTAATGTGCTAACACGTGTCACCAATTACAACTGATGCTGCATGTCTACAGTACCTCCTCCTGTCATTAATGCACTGACACCACAATTTCCAAATGCATTTGGCGAGATTATATGTCACAGAAATAGTTATAGAAACTGTCAATTCACTGCGAAGGTACTATTTTTATGATGGCATGACAGCCATTTTGCACAGATGCAGACTTTGAGACTAATGAGTGAAATGAGAGGAATCAATGTATTAAAGTGGGGAAAGTGGATTAGCCTCCAGTAGCCCTGGTGCTCCAGGAGTCGTGCTGCGGCTCCCTGCGTGGCTAATTAGCTAGACAGCTGTGTGAAGGGACTGGAGGAAATGTGAAAACAGTCATCTTCCATTAGAGAGCAATGACTGGCTGGAAATCCACAACTGCCGGATGAGGACAAGCCATTGCCTCTAGTTTTGTCACAGTCACCAGGACCAATAGTTGGTTCAAGATGTCTTGTCATCACACTATATAGGACAACATATTATTTACCAAAGAGCTGAGAAGCCAACCAAAAACATTCATTATGTTGTCTGACCCAAGGCCAAACATATAATCCTACCCCAAAATTAGTCACATTAGATAGACACTGTGGCCATTTTGAGTGCATTCTCTGCTGTTTGGTAATCACTGCGATAGCAGCTATTGTGTTTAAAAGTCCTGATATTTAACCTTAGCCATAGTGGAAAGTAGTAAAAGGCCCAAGATGTATTCCTTCCTGCCGCTGAAATGTGATTCCTGCAGTTTGTGTTTTTGATACGAAAAACACTCATTGATAGTTGATCATAAACACAGACCTTTAGCACTTACTTCTGTGTGAGGCATACAGTGAGGCCTACAAGTCAATTTGGCCACAGCACACAGCAGTAAACTGCACACTTATGTTCAGTATTTTACAGTTAGTGAGAAGACAAAAAATACAATAGTATTTACACTACGGGAGAAGTGGATGACAATCAACTCAACCAAAATTGAGCCCATCATCTCCACATAACAAATAATTTACCTACATAATATAATTAGCCAGTGTTAAGGGCAATTTTAGATTTGAATGTAATCTGGAATTCTGTACTAACACATTAATTTGTGTGTAATAAGAGGAAGACAGAGTAGATAAAGTTGGCTTTAACCCCAGGACCAGAGACCTTACTATACTGCAAATTTCCTTGTGAGGCAAATTTACAGTCCTAAACGTTACATATTTATAAGGAATTCAACCCCATATGACCAAGCATTCGGAGCAATTACACTCCTCTCCACCACTGCCTGCTTGTGTGTGTGAGTAAAGGATAAGCAAAAAGTCATTCCATAGCAATTCCATGCAAGCATTCAAACACTGGTCAAGACTGCACGCTCACATGACACTGTAATCTGCCTACTGTACCTGAGTTTCATCTTGAAGAGCACGGTACTGCTCCTTCCACACGGAGATCTTGGCCACCTCGTCCTTGCGCAAGGCACGCTCTTTTTTCAGCTCAGGGCTCCAGAAGGTCTTGATGGAGTTCATGGAGGAGCTGAGCTTGCTCTCCTTGATGTCCACCTCCCTGCGCAGGAGCTCGTTCTCCCGCAGCACCTCCTTCAGCTGCACCTGCAGCTCCATGATGGTGTTGTCACGCGCCTGTCGCAGGGAGTGGGGCACTGTGGAGGCCGCATGGAGCTCGGCGAAACCCACGCTGTCGCAGGGGGTCACTGCCATACCAGGAAGTGCAACCGCCATCTCTGGCGTGCTGCCCATGACAGCTCCACGGACTCCATAGGGCACCCGTCCACTGGAGCGCGCCAGCGTGACTGTGCTTTTGGGCAGGTCAGAGGTGGTGGCGATGGCTACCTCGTTGTCACTCATGTACATGGGTCCAGAGGTGGCATAAGCTGCATTGAGAGACTGTATGTTCTCCATGGAGAGGGTCTTTCCTCCACCCCCAGGGCCACCACCACTCCCACCCATACTATTGGTGCGCCGGTGACCCATTCGAGGGGAACGGGGCAGACGTGGGGAGCGTCCTGAGCTCTGGTTGTTCTTTGCTGCACCATGGTTGGCCTTAGAGTCATTTTTGTTGACTGAGCGAGCACTACCATACATGTTGATTGGCTATGCAAGGGATTGTGTTGAGGATGGACGGGGAAATCTAAGAAATTACTAAATGATTTGTCTGTAAAAATACGGAAGGTGGTTCTTCACATTAAACAACTTGGAGGGGCACGTCTTACACACTGCTTTGAACATTAAAGAAAGTGTGTTATTGATGAAGAAAATGTAAGATTCCGCCAGAGCTCCTTGCATGGCATCTGTGATCTGAAATCAAGAAAGATCTCGTAAAAAACATAGACTCAAAAGCTGATGTATCCTCTGAATGACAATGCAATACAGAGAGCACAACAGATAATGAGGTTGACGTGTCATGTCATATCTTTGTCTGGGGGGGTGGGGGGGAATCAAAGCTTGCCAATTAGATTTAGGTGCTTAAGGTCAACCAATAAGTCATAGCTATTAGGGGCATTTCCTAACCAGTGGCTACAGAAGGATGCAAAATAGGCTTACAGGTTTATCGAGCACTTACATTAAATAGGAGAAACTCCAATTCAGTCAGAGCTGTTCACTCTGATCTTCATCCAAGGTTACCATGGATGAAATGTATCCATGAAGCTTTCACTGCAAGTATTATTCGGTCTAATTTGTCACTATTTTAGTATGCCAAACTGTAAAATCATGTGTACAGTATTAAGGTTTGGTTTCATTTGCATGTTTTCTCTGAGGAAAGGGTTGTACCCCTCAGTCCTCGTTTCATGCACAAGCTCTCTGAAATAATGGAAAACGATTGTCACCGTTCCTCTCCCTGTTGTAATTGTCATCTGCATTCCTATCAAATAGCAATGCTCAGATGTAAAAATAACTATAAGTCATAGAACGTCTGACGCTGACAATGCCGACGAGAACCGTCAAAGCAATGATACAGATGTCTCCCTGTTCACCGTTCTCCTCCACCATTGCGCCCCACACCATACAACCATTACTCTACTCTTAAAAATGGGCTTGAAAATGTACGACTATTTAATAGAATGTGCCCTTTTAAGACAACGAGCTATAGACTATATGTTGTAAATACATGAGTTTGTGGTTAGCCTTGATTCAACATAAGATTAAACGTAAACGACCATTCAAGATAAGGCTGAGCACCATTCGAGTCAATCAGGCTCAAAGGGTACATGATGAAAATCGTTAATAAATCAAACTACCTTCTATGTCCCATCAGGTCAAGGTATTGCGTTATAGCCGAGAGTCAAAAAAATTCGATGAATTTAAAACCACGCATTCTTCGATTTCTTCATAAAAAAGCCTTTTCATTTTTTATTTCTGTAGGCTCTGCCAGCATCTTCCCAGAGCCAGATGATTTCAGTGACGTAAACCTTACGCTGTGCGCTTATGACGTGCAAAAATGTCAAGCTTGTCTACTGTCGCCATTCCGAGACCATGTGGACAGCAAATAAATGGTTCCCCCACATGAAGTTGCCCATGCTAATTTAAAATTAGGCTATGGTCTCCACAAAGTCAAATGTTGAATTAGATGTTGTTGAAATAGGACATATAAAACACTGATGACTTTGGAAGGAGAGTCGCCACTTCCCCAATGTAGGCAAAGGGCGTTAAGGCATGCAACTTATATTAAGAAATGTAGAATTCTGGTCGATGTGGCTATTTTGCAGCAGGCCTACAATAAAGTCTTTTATTATCAGTGCCTGGTTGCGCCTCTGCGTCTCTTTCGCAGCTTGTAGAACTAGTATATGAACAGTAGATGGCGCCCATGTGGTGGGCTAATTTTAACATCCTTTGTTTCTGGTGGTGGTGACCACACATCTCATAAAAAGAGGAAAATATATTTAATAGATGTCGAGATTGCAAAGTCTACCAAAACTGTATTGTTTGTTGACAGAAGTGAAAACCCCTCTGCTTTGGCATTCTTGTCTTCTGTAAAGGCAATTTGACTGGACTACCCCATTTAACCAGAGCATCTAAAAAAATGTATACACTAGCCTATTGCAAGGAATACACCCTATCAGGTTCATCTAAAATTAAGATGAACATAGGTCTACAATGCGTGCGCACACGCACACACACACACACACACACACACACACACACACACACCCTGTTTTACATTTAGGCCTACCAATTGAGGTGGGGTGACAAATCAATAGGAGAGGGCGTACAGTCACTGGGAGAGAGAGATGGGGTATGGCTTTTGGGGATGACTTGAAATGGGATCGTTTCAATAAGCTCTGGGGTCTGTGTTGGTAGCTGCCACTGCACTGTCCTATGGCTCACCTAAAATAGGCCTACTTGCACAATGGTCCACAAGCTGTGCCCAGATCAACACAAAATTAGCTTTCAATTGAAGCAGAACTAAGCTCAAATTTCAAAATGTATCAATGTGAAAGTCTATGGTCTATCTTTATATAGCCTAGTAATTGCCTTCCTAAGCAATTCCCCCCGATTCTCATCTCCTTCAGTCCTGCATCTGGGATTTCCATCAAGCTTGATTTCTCAGGAGCCATTTTCTCCTGGCCAATCAGCGAACAGAGGGCATGAATGCAGCGTGAGAAGGCTACAGGCCACAGGCTATCAATCAAGGGAGGATCCAATCATTTTTACTGTAATTTAGATATCTCCTGACTCTCGCTTATCCGAATGTCCAGACCCTCTGTACGAAGTGTAAGAACAAGTGGCTGGTTATTACAGACTACCAAGTTTCATAAAAGGGAGGCAGGGAGGGGTGTGGTCCTGATAATAAACAAACAACTTACACAACTTACAAACAAGTAAAAAAAAAAAAGAGAAATGTATTTCTGCAAAATATGATAATATCATCAGAGACAGGGTGATAGGAGATAGGCACACCATGATGCAGGGTATGGCAAATGGTAGGAGCTGGCAGCAGCACATGGCACAGATCTAGTGGGGCATTGCAATTCACTGGGGGCGAGCTGTAGCAATGGAGATTCACCCAAGTCAAGAGGGACTGGCATCATAGCAATAGAGATGCAGCTGCAGTAGTCCTGTGGGAATGGGCAGCCATAGCAACACAATAACAACTGAACAAACTGGCTAGCAACATCTCCAGTGTATACATGTTGCAGCCTACTGCAGAGCTTGAGTCGCTGTAGGCCTATAGATAACTAGATGTGCTGAAGTACCAGCATGAATTATATTGAGAGCAGTGTTTTGGTCTTCTGCTGGATACATGCAGTAAGGTCTGGATCTTACTGTACAGTACGCTGTGCCCCTAAATGAAGACATGTTAATGCTTTACCAGGAATTTGATGGGGAAGCTATGAAATTGTAAGTAGCCTAAAGAGTTCGCTCAAAAATGGCAGAGAGCAGATTTGGTATTTTAGAGCAACAGTAGGCCTATGCTCACCAGCATTAATAAGAGAGGGATAAATAGGATCCAACACCAACTTGCATGTAACACCCAAATCCCCTCAAGCATTAGCATTGTTACCAGTGTCTGGGTGATGAACAGCATCACCAAAGATCCATCAGAACACCACACCTTGATATGAAAAGTGATCTTAGACAATTACATTTGGAGATGACTGGGGTTGTGAAATTAGAGAGGGCTACATTAGATAATAGGCTTTATTAAGTCTGAATCTGAATGTCCGGGATTATTTCACACCTGAACATTCTGAGAGTCTAAAACCATTCCATGATAGTAAACGGAACATTCTATCATTGAAATTGAATTTATCCCTTTTTCTGACTTGAAAAATATGGGTGGTAACATTTAAAACATTATCTAAATTCACTGTCTTTCTAATAATGCACATCTGAGGCCCACAAAGTTAGCCTGGCAGGCCATCCTATACCACTGAAATGTACAGGCTGAGCAAATTTATTTGCTGCCTCTAGTACGTCTAGATTTCTAGGCTACCACAAAGTGGGAAGACCCGAAGAGATAAAATTGGTTTTACATGTTTGTGCATGAATAGTCTAAAAGCTTCTATCTATTCAGGACTTCCCAACTTGTGGGCTTCAGATGTGCATCATTTAAAAGAAAGTGAATTTAGATAATGTTTTAAATGTTATTACCCATTTCTTTCAAGTCAGAAAAAGGGATAATTTCAATGCATTTCAATGATAGAATGTTCAGTTTATAATCATGGAATGCTTTAGAATCTCGGAATGTTCAAGCAGAGAGGGTTGAAGCGTCATTATTCCATGATCTTTGCTTTGGTTCAGATGTGAGATGCCACTGATGTACCATTTCGTTTCTTCAATTATTTTTTCTCATTGTAGACCTAAAACAAGCTCAGACTCTTTATATCTGCTCCTGCTTGGTTGTCTTGCTTAACTAGGCCTAGCCCACATTTCATACTCCAGTCCAGTAAGTGGCAGTAATCGTCGTGCATTTTTAGTTTTGGAAGCCATTTCAAAGCGAAAGAAGAAGTTCAACCAGCAAGAAGGGAAAAAAGGATTGAGGTCAATGTGAAAAACACAACAAAGGACCGATGTCGCCTCGCGAGCTGCCATGATGAGCGGAAGGAGGTGCATATTGTTTAAACAGTTGACATTCGAACAGCTTCATTCACCATTTTGCCGGCTGTGATATTATCCATTGACCTAGTTAATTTAGCGTTACGTCAATTTAAACGGATATAATTCTTCAACTTGAAAAAACGGTCCCGAAGGTGTCGTGATTGTAATAGGAATATTAACTACGTTTCCTTTCCTGCTGTTTATGCATGTCAGCATGAAGACTTGAAGCCGCACTCGGTAAGATAATGTTAGCTAACACCACATTAGCCAGTAAAAAGTAGCAATAATTATCATTTTTAAACCTACGGTATACAATTTGTTTTTTATTTATTCAGAATGTATTGCAAGGAGTTGTGTGTAAATTGATTCGTGCTATCGTATTGTGTGATTCGTGAAACGCCCGGTGGCTTATATTAAACAGCTGATTGTTAACGGATGACAGAGCATGCGAGGCCTAAGCTAACCGTGCCAGGGTTGCTAGCTAGCTTTAGCCGAATTAGCCTATCCTAGTAGCATTGGCAGTGTTGCTTAGCTGCTGGCTCGCTACATTGTTAACCTCGCGAGGCCACAACATAAAATTGACGTTTGTGTTTGGGAGTAATATGGGTCACACACGATCTCAACCATACACAACCATACTGTATCTGGTAAGCTGTGTACGCATTATTATTATTTATCTACATTATGTTGGTCATCCTTCCATTAGGCTACAAGTATACAATAACGCAGAATATGGTTTTGTCTCAAGATTATTTGCCGAAACGTCTTTGCAGGGGGTGTATTTTCTAAAGCCGTGTAATCTGCGCGCTCATTTTGTAATGTTAAGCAAAGACCGCACAGATGATTTGGTTAATGCCTCGACGTTAGCTTGTTTGGATATGTTTTTTTCCCCTGACAGCAAGGTTGTTAATATTTATCCAATGTTAAAGGACTTGATCGCTGCACCGAACTGCTTCCGTGTCAATGTTGTGGCGTGCTGTTTTATTGAGTGAACTTTGTGCTTTAGGAGGACCATTTTCAACATTATGCTTCACCGGTTAAGTAGACTAGATTTACAGTGTAAATGTGTAGTATCATAGGTTATGTTTAGAGTAACTGCTGCAGATCTGTAGACTTGTGGTATCTACTGACGACGTAGTAAAAATAATTTCGATAATGGCCTTAAAAGCTCTCACCTAACGTTTCCTCACCCACCAACACACTCGTATCTTAAAGTCATTGCTTTTTAATTGAATCATTGTTTACTTAAGGATATCTATTTCTTTTCTTTCTTTTTATCCAGATCTTGAAGCTGCTCTGAAATTCCAACTGTACCGAAAAGGTCAAATGTAGGAGTTTGCCTTGTCTGCATGTTCGCTGAGGATATTTGCCAATGGCTAACATGATGGATGTGTGGCATCTTGATTGTGGAAATCAAAATTTGTCTGTTTTTAGAGGAACACCAATTCTTGGCCAAGTGGACTACCAGAGTATCGACTTTATTTGACTAAGAGTATTCTTGAAATCTTTGGAAAAAGGCGCACAGTGATTTAAAAAAAAGACTACAGTCTTTTTTGTTGTTGCATATTTTTTCCCATTGAGCTAGATCTGTATGGATGGAATATAATTTTTGACACATCTGCTCC
Source organism: Sardinella longiceps (assembly GCA_027497455.2). NCBI lineage: Eukaryota > Metazoa > Chordata > Actinopteri > Clupeiformes > Clupeidae > Sardinella > Sardinella longiceps. Next base: position 1,796,964 of record JAODXP020000017.1, read on the forward strand.
CCCATGTGGGTGCAGAAATGTCCGACAACCTCAGCAAGATGGTTAAATTCCTTTCCCCCCCATCGAAGAATGCAAGCGGTTCTGGCTCGGACTCGCTGTTGGGCGAGGTCCGCCGACGGCGCCACAATGTTGAGCGTGAGCTCCTTAAGGCTGAGCACCGCTTCTTCCGTCGCAGTGTTATCAGCGACTCCAACACCACTGCCTTGGAGCTGCCCAGCAAAGCTTGTGTCCTCGCTTCACCACCTGACTGCAAACGTGGCCTCCCTCCTGCCAACTCCAACTCCGCTGGCCCTGGAGCCAACCCGGTGTCCGGAGGTCCGTGCATTGTACTGGCTGAGGAGCAGACAGTGGAAGTTCAGGTGGTGGCTGGGGAACCAAGGGAGGATGTTTCAGCAGCCCTAGAACCAAAGTCCCTCACTGAAATGGGCTGTGATGGGGAAAGGGAACCAGCCATCTCCCAGGATCCACCCAGCGAGGCCTCTGAGCTTGAGTCTGGGAGCAGTTTTGTGGGCCAGGGAGAAGATGAGGAGGATGAAGCTGAGAGAGAGGCAGAGAAGATACGCAGTGAGGCTGAGCAGAGAGAGTTGGAGAAGAAAGTCCAGGATGAAGAGGAAGTGGAGACCAAAGCTGTGGGTACATCTCCTGATGGTCGCTTCTTGAAGTTTGACATTGAAATCGGCCGTGGTTCATTCAAGACCGTCTACAAAGGCCTGGACACAGAGACCACTGTGGAAGTAGCTTGGTGCGAACTACAGGTAAGATGTTTTCAGTATCACTTCAGTGTCTTGTTTTTGGTTTAGTAATACTGCCCTAAAATCAGTCAGGCCTACCTGCAGCCTAAGTGTCTTTTGTATGAGTGATACAATATCAGTTCAGTGACCTAACTGAGGAACCATCCTAGAATGTTCAAACTTGAAAGACCAGTTCACATTCATGTGATCATACCAAATGTAACAGCGTAGAAAATCACTTGATGACAGAATGCAGAATGAAAAGGCATTTAGGTATTTTCTGCCCTTCCTGCCGGACTTCCTTAAATGGTCTTTGGATTCTTGGGAAAGAGGTTGCCTGGAACAGCCTCTTAATTTAAATTAATTAAAAACAACTTGGCTCTAATCGTTCAAAAGTACAGGCTATTTTTTTTCCTTTCCAAAATAGTTTATAAGGTGTAATAGGTTTACACTTTTACACAAATTTCTCTGTTTTCCTGTGCACTATGAATAAGGGCCCCTAAGGTACCTCAGGACTCTCATAATTGTACTTCCACAAGCAGTTCACAAGCAAAACCCAACAGAAACCAAAGACCGTTTGAAACATTCAAGGTACATTCAAGCTTCCACACCAGTGTTATGTTAGCCACTGAAAGATTTATTGAAGAGGGAGAACACCAACAGATTTAACCATGTGAAGACAGAACAGCCTCTCAATCAGGCTGAAAACCATACAGCGTTAGGCCTACTACCAGATGATGATGCCCATCATTTTGTGAAGTGAGGTTATGCTGGAGCTAAACAGCCAGTCATACTACACCCCTTGCCTTTGAAGCAACTGGTTAATTACCTGGAAATGTGTATGATACCTGAGACACTACAGTTGTCTCTAAGGCATATGGCCTTCTTAGGCCAATTTAGCTCAAGACATTCATACAAAATTGAGCAAAAGTCAGCTGAATAGCTGGTATTACTATGGAACTTTGCCACTCAATTCATTACAGGTTAAATTTCAGTGGTCAACCATTAAGTAGTTAGCCTTAAAGCAATAGTCTACAGCAATTCCACCTATAGGCCTAGCCCTGTTATTTGAGCTCACTGAGTGCTGTGGGTAAGAAGAAGAGAATTTGGAACCCAATAGACTGAATACTGGTAATAACTTACTGCTGCTGACGCTAACTAGGTGGTAGCATAGGAAGTAAAACTGAAAGTAATCGCCCCTTACGAATAGTGACGCCCTTTACGAATAGTCTCTCCTATCCTATCACTATCCACTTTACCTCAACCTTTTTGGACAATGTCAAGAGGTCAAAGAAAAACAAAAGCATGAGTTTATTAGGACTTAAAACAACAGTGTTTGCTTGCTTTTGTTTCTTATGACATACTGTGACTATGACAAATGAGGATTGAAAGGATTTTTTTCCCTTCCCTAAGCATTTAGAGAATCTGAACGCTCCTTATTACAAAATATTTTCAGGTCATTTATTTAGAAAAGGTTCTCTCTCTCTCTCTCTCTCTCTCTCTCAAGCAGAAAAAAAAGCATAAGCTGTAAAGTATATTTGAATTGAATGGTGGGTTGCACCTCTCATTGACTGCTGGTGGTCTTGTAAGTCATAGCCCGTCATGGCCTAGTCATCACCTCCTGCAGTGTTCGCCGGAATCATCTTACGAGTCTTTTAAGGAAGTTTATTTGTCATGTGCATATGATTACGGTTTCAAAAAATGCAGTTAAATTATGTTTGAGACTGTAGTGCCTTTAGTACAAAAACAAATTTTCTCAAACTACAACCAATCCTTGTAAATAATTAATGTGTTGGCCACATTTGTATTAGCTAGGTTGTGTATAGTTAACATATGTTATAAAAAAATGTATTCCATCATCATAGATGTTAGGCTAGACTTTATGATGCTTGTGCTCTTCTGTGCTAAACTGTTGGGAGGGCCATAAGGATGCTGATGGTTTGAAGGGAATCTGCAGGAGTGAAAAGGAAAAAAAGCTTTGCAGAATAGTTGTGCAGAGCCTATAAGTAGGTCAAATTCCTAGCTAAAGAATGTGTAATCTTCTGTGTGAGGTAGAGTGTGGCAGCCTGCTGAGGCTTGTTGTCTACCCCTCTTGTGTGTGTGGCTGCGGCTGCAGGCTGACACTGCATGGCATGTGACGAGCAGGGCCTGCCTCTGCCCTGCCCTGCCACACATGCAGATCCCGCAGGGGCCAGCCAGCAGCCAGAGAACTGGGTCAGGGCTTGTCATTCATCTTTTTTGACACAATCGGCCTAACTTTCTTATTTTAAATTCATTTAAAATTTAAATTATTATTCATTTAAATGATTATTTATTAAGAATGTTAATCATTAAATCGTTTCACCCTTTTTTCTTTTTCTTTTTTTTTCTTTTCTTTTCTTTTTTTTTTTTTTTTTTTTGAGCTTTAATTGAACCGTGACTCATACTGTAGCTATCATACTGTTCAGCTGTGTATCAATTGTTATGTGACCTTAAGAGCCATTTGTTGTCTGAGCTCCATCAGTATTCCCAAGTATTTTCATGGCACCCTTTCCTCTATTTATTAGTTTGGATCTGGCTTTGCTGACACATTCCAAAAGCCTAGCCTATTTGGGTCAGCAGGAGGAAAATTGAGTTCATTCCTCGAAGACTTGCTGTTTTTTTTCTCAAGGCCTTTCCTTTTAACACACGCACTAGGCCTAGGCTAACTGTAGTTAGATAGGGCCTCAGACTGTGATTAATTTGTTCAGGTTTTTTTAATCACCTAAAAACTGCAGACTTGGAAAATAGCGTGTGGTTTGGCAAAAAACATTGAAGATCCTCTGCCCTGCCTTGCCACACTTATCCCTTCTAGCTTGTTTTATACAAGAATTTCTTTGCTCAAATCCAAGTTAAGCATTATCTTTTTACTGACACTAATTCACATCTGTTTAAGATACAGAAAACTGAGCATATGAAAGTCAGGTTCAAATTTCTTAAATTCATTTTTTTCTATTTTCTTGACAACATTCAATTGTATGCAGAGAGAATGTTGGATCATTATTTTATTACTACACAATAGTAAGGAAAAGGGGTGTCTATGAAGACCTTTTCTCATATTTGGAGCCGAAATTACTTCTGTAGCATACACAAGAAGTAAACTTAGGCTATGTGACATGATTTTTATATAAAGATTTTCAGTGTTTGGTTAATTTTGTATTTTAATTTAGGCCTAAACTATGGAGTGATTCCTAGTGATAGACTAACCTCCTGCAAATACTTCCAATTATTGTCAACGTAATTTCCCAAATTTACAGCACAACTTAAAAAAATTCAAACAAATTATATATTAACAGTAATTGTGTGTTAACTATTAAAGGAGCTGTGTGTAAGAAATGTTTTCCAAATAGGCCTAATCATTAAACGGCCCTGATATGTCACCAGACATGAAGGAATCATGATAATTTCAAACATTTAGGCCTATATCACTGACAGTTGTAGTCCAGCCTGAATATTTGCCTTTGAAAAGCTAAGTTTCAGCCCACAAGTAGGCTAGTGTTTATGTTGTCATTTGAAGTGGTATTTGTGTTGTCATTGTCAAGGCCTCATTATTCTTCAGAAAAATATCATGACAAAGTCAGAAATAAAACAAGGATATGTATTGGAGATGTTTTTGGAAGATGGAGACAGCTGAAAGCAACAAAATATTTTCAACATGATTCTAGTACCAATTTTGGCCACAATCCTACACACAGCTCCTTTAACTAATTGTGTTTCACAATAAGAATACAAAGATGTAGGCTAAAGTCACCTTTGTTGCTTATAAGAGATTGCTGCCAAAATAACTTTTCACTCATGGCTTCACCATTGACATTTCATTTACATCCAAAACACGTCATTGCTAAAGTTGAGCAGTTTTAAACCCGTCAGCCGCTCTACAGTTGTCACTCATTGCTTTTGTCCCTTTTTGTCTAGACAGAGACAATTACTTTGAATGCATCAGTGGTTGCATAGATGTTGCCAATGCAAATTTTTGCTTTACTTCAGTAGAAACTTGTGCTGAATGATAGAAATGTTCAGGCAGCACACTGAAGAAGATTATTAGAAACTTATTAAAATCTAAATTTACATAGGGTAAACTATCAATTCAATTCAGAGGCACTTTACAGATGTTTTCATGAATTTGTTTCTGCTAAGTGCATTGCATGCTTGTTGAATGTAGTATAATCTAGCATTCATTGTTAGATGTAGGCCTAGTTGGCATTCCACTTGAACTTCTGGACATTTTTAATTATTACTCTCTAAACTGTGTTGATTGCTATTTTGCCTCCTACTTCCTGAAGACCAAGTACTCTCTGACCTCTTGGCAGGAGCCCAGGCAATTGTTTCTGACAAGAGTGACAGGCCCCCTCTCCCAAAGGGGGAGGGGGCATAAATTGTGTGGTAGCCTATTCACAGAGGCTTTGTCTGCCTTGTTACTTTATTTAGCCAATGAGGAGCCACCAGCACTCTGGAGGGGAAGCCCCACATAGCTGATGGTGTGGGGCCCACAAACCCCTGAGTGAAGCAGACATTCAGGATAGTTTGCATGCTTTGCCAAAGGGAAGTGAGGCCTAAAGTAGGTCAGTTGGTGAGAGTGCAGCCCATGTGTCCCAGTTTTACAAAGCCCAACTCCCCCGACCGACCCCACCCCCGAATCACATACTTTCAAATCAACAGATGCATATGTTGGGGTAACTTGGTAGGGGGAGGAACTTTTTCCTTGCAGTTTCCAAGTTTGCGCCGAATGTGATATGCGTTTCATTTGTGAAAGAGTGGAACTGATTGTTGAACGATCTCTGTAGGTTTTCAAAACTGTATCATGCAGAGAGACGGTGCAAACCCCATTTGCAAGTTGTAGAGAAGGCTCATAGTAACTCTCATTTGGCAAGAGGGATGAAGGAGCCACAAAGTTGTAAAAAAAAGAAAAAAGAAATGTTCTAGTCCTTTCGAATGTTTTCGGTGCCAACAAATCATATGGCCCTTAAGTTTTGATGGTTAGGCCTATATGCTTTAAAGATCCTACTGAATACAATTTTCCCTGCTATTTCTATGCATTTTCTGAGTAAATTCTCATTACCTCAACATTTTTGCACACTTTTAGCTCTAAACGGGTATACAAATGCCAATTGGTTTTTCATCTTACAGAGACTTGATGTCTATTTTTGTATGTGCTACTTTCAGTAACTGTAGTCTCTAAAATATGGAATTTTCCATATTCTCCTTTCAGTTAATAATGTCCAGCTGTTGTCTTTGTCTCGTCTTGGAGGTTGATTTTGGTGGCCGTATTATCTTGGGTGCAATTTTGTCGATTTTGTGTTAAGGTGGATAAAAAAAAATCTTGGAATACTCAAACCTGGCTACCATTTACTACTTCAGTTATATTGAAATTTATATACTAAAATCAGAATTGTTTTTTGGCCACACCACTCAAGGAAGTTTGTTTTAACCAATATGGTCATGGCAGATTGAGTGAAAAGTCTAGCCTAAATGTTTTCTTGACTGCATTGATCTCTATGTCCAGATTGCTATAGGCTATGTGAATTCCTCAGTGTTGTTATAAGTGCCCCCTAGGTACTTGGAGTTTGTAAATTTCATTTCAATCAGTTGTTTCACTTAGCCTACAGAAAAAGTTACATTTGAAAGTTGAAGAATACCCTAAATCACTGAAATTCCTTTTTCTTCTTCACAGGATCGTAAGCTGTCCAAGTCTGAGCGCACACGTTTCAAGGAGGAGGCCAGTATGCTTAAAGGTCTGCAGCACCCCAACATTGTGCGCTTTTATGATTTCTGGGAGTCTCCTTCCAAGGGCAAGAAGTGCATTGTCCTAGTGACGGAACTCATGACCTCTGGCACCTTGAAAACGTGAGTCAACCTTTAAATAGAATTCTCTGTGATGTTTTAACTGAATGGCCAACATATGCACAAGTGCCTATGTCTTTTTGCCTCCAAAGATTCCCCTAACTTGGGTACATGTGATTTCTTGTCCAGGTATCTGAGGCGATTCAAGGAGATGAAGATCAAAGTCCTGAGAAGTTGGTGCCGTCAGATTCTGAAAGGACTGCACTTCCTCCACACCAGGGCCCCTCCTATAATCCACCGCGACCTTAAGTGTGACAACATCTTCATCACGGGTCCGACCGGCTCTGTCAAGATCGGTGACCTGGGTCTCGCCACCTTGAAGAGGGCCTCTTTTGCCAAGAGTGTGATAGGTAGGGCTCAGTACACAACATGTGCAAACAGAGGGAAGAAAAAGTGTGTTGGCTCATGTGTGCTGCATACGGGCAAATCCAATTTTTCATGAGGTTCTTCTTTTCTTCTTCCTCTGAAGTGTCTTAAAACAGTGTGGTGTGAGAGCAGACCACAGTGTTTCCCCCGACCTCTCAAAACCACAGCTAACCAGGGCTCTGGCTCATGGAAGGCGAAGTCAGACCATTCTCTCTCCTCTTTTTAGGTTCAAAATAAGTCTGTCCCTCTGTTATGCCTCCATGCTTTAAGACCATTATTTCAGGTACCCTACTCGGCGTAAGTAGCCCCCTTGAATTCCATCAGCCGTGACTCAGTCACAGCTGTATTGTGGCTTGTCTCCAGGCAAAAGCACTTCTGTTCTTTGCAAAGGGATAGCCCAAAAACTAGAGGTGAGCCCTTGGTCTCTCAGGTACTGCAAATTCACTTTGTCCTGTGGTTTGGAAATGTGTGGTCTGTTTCTTCAAATATGTCGCTAAGCTTGTTGCCAGTAACTTTGTCTATTTCTCTTTTTGAAAGGACTCTGTGTCAAGCATTGTTTTGTCATGTTTCCTTTTAATGCCGTGTTACTTCCATAGGTGTAACCTCTATGCGCATGACCTATCTAGCACAATAGCCACCCCCCCACCCCCCTAAAATATTGATTTCATTTCAAACATGGGACGCTTTAGCCTCTAACTGCAGCTTTTCCCCTATTCTGCTTGAAGGCTTAATTAATAAACTGCAGTACAGGCAGTCAGTAAGTATTCAGGAAATGGGTCCGGTAAGTGCAATGGTACTATGTGACACATTTCAAAATTTATCACACATTGAAGGAGTTTTTCTGTGTAAGGCCTTTTATCTCTGGGGATTTTTTTTATTAAATCAGAGTTGTGCAGAGCCAAACTGGTTAATTCTCTTTTGTGTTGTTCGTCTCCTAACTAATTTCTCTTGATCAGGTGGACGGAGAAGGTAAGTTTTCTAAAGGTGAATTTTGTGTGGCTTGGAGGTAAGATCTTCATGGATTACTTTCATGGTCAATGTTTTCTTGTACTCTGTGGTAGACATAGGAGGCCCCTGACCACTGGCTATTTCACAACTTAATTGTTTTGCTTATTTAAAGTGATCTCTCTTGGCTAACAGCCTGCTTTTTCTCAACCCATGTTGAATTTGACTGACAGCCTAATACTCTCTTAAAGCACAGTCTGTCTCTTTTAACACGGGACTGGGCTAGGTCAGCTGGTCAGTCTGGGCCTCGCAGTTGGTTCTGCACAATAGTACTACAAAAACCCAATATTGAAGGCCTTACAGAGGGAAACTTGGACCCAATTCATTGCGGTTTAACTGAGGGCGCGTTCCCCTTCCTCTTTTTTCGCTTTCTTTCCCTTTTTTTTTGCTATCCTTCTTTCCACTCTACTCTTTCTCTTCTCACAGGTCACAGGCAACGGCATCATCCTGCTCCTCTCCTTCTCTCCTCTTCATTGAGGAGGATATTTTAGACAACTGCCAGAGTTCTGAATCGTTCTTTTGATTTAAGGTACCCCAGAGTTCATGGCTCCAGAGATGTATGAGGAGAAGTATGACGAATCAGTGGATGTCTATGCCTTTGGGATGTGCATGCTGGAGATGGCTACCTCAGAGTACCCTTACTCCGAGTGCCAGAATGCCGCACAGATCTATCGCAGAGTTACCAGCGTAAGTCCCAAATCACTACTGAAGGAGAGCGGCCCTGTTTACTTTGCCCTCTTGTTTTTGTTTTTTTCCCTCAGTCTTGTACTTTCCTCCCTCTTCCTCTTCGTCATTTCTTGTGCCATTAAAGTGGCTTTTGTCCTACTTCAATTATTGGTAAGTTGTGCAGTACAACTAGTAATTTTTTTTTTTTTTTTTTTTCCCCTCCATATGGAATGTTGACAATGGGTTGGTATAGCATGTTCTTGCCCTTTGGTCAGAGACAAAGTGTACTCAGGCTGTCATAACATTTCAGAAGGAGCAATATTTTGTCAGAGTCCTCTAACACACCTAAAATTGTAGCTTGTCAGTTTACATTTTTCATAGTGAGGTTGTGCAAAGTGTCCTGTTAACTGGCTAAGTGACAAGTGAATCTCTTTGATGTTGCCTAAATGAATAGCCTAGACCAGTTTTTAGAACTGAAGTGACCGGAAGGCAGAGCAGAGGTAGCCTTTCCCGTCTTCACAAACTAAAAGTCCTAACATATGTTTGCTCCAACCATTCACTAAACCAAGTGATCCTATTTGATAAGTCACATTAGTATCATGTTTTCAGCAGAAGCCTACATTTGGTCATAATACATGTTTTAGTGGTTGTAGCACACCTCATAAGTTCCTCATAAATGACTCTTTTACAGCTTTTGTTTATTCTGCCCACTTCAGGCTTAGTCTGAACACACTCACACCCACACACACTTACACACTCACTCTCTCTAAAAAAGCAAATATAAGTAGAGGAGAATGCCAAAAAATGCTAGATGGCTAGCTAGCCTGAAACAATCCATCAAAGTGCTGTCTGTTTTCCTGATGGGAAACACAGTAGATTACACTCATGATGACACATTGGGAATTATGTCTTATGAGGTAATAGATTACTATATTGTGTATTACTACCAGTAGGCCACACAATGCTCATTTTTATTGTTGATTTTGGGGCTGCTGTCATCAGGAAGGTAGGTAAGATGAGTCTAAACTTGTGTTGCCAACACTTAACACCACTACTGCACAGTTGCAAATTATTTTATTTTATTATCTTTATTGCTTAGAAATCAAATGAACATGCCAATACATTAGGACCCGGGGTTACTGGAAAGGGTCAGGTAGTCATCAGAGTAAGTCTAAAGAGCTGGTTTTCTGTGTATAAAGCCTAGTCCAAGACTTTAAGTGTAAATTAAATCATTCAGGTGGATTTTTTAGCTATAAATACTAAAGATGTAGTCACCTCAGACTCTATAAACGAATGTTGGCGTCATGTAGGCTACAGAATGTTAAGTTAAATCAGAGAAATACCGGTACTTCCAGGGGTATTGAAACGCGAGGATGCGTGCAAGGAAGTGCAAAATGAATGGTAGGCAATGACCTTTCACCTGAATAGAGTAGCAAAAAGTTAGTGAGTCCGAGGTAAAAACTGCTCGCAGTATGAGAAATGTAATGAACATAGGTGTTCATATTTAGCCTTTATCTCCATAGGCTTCAATTGTTTTTGCAATTTGAATTGCAGGTTGAATGTGGTTGTATGGATTTGATAGGTAGTGAACCGGCTCTCCGTAAACAGGCTCTGGTTATATTTAGGACCCCCAGTTGGCTGCTGTAGTCAGTTTGACTTAGAGTAACTGCATTCTCACAATGTGGTTTTTATCTTGGTTGTTGTCTTGTTTCGAGAACACAGGTGAACCAGTATTTCAGATTAAAATGGAATAGCCAATTCTATGTTATAATATTATATAAACGTTTTACTATGACTAGTCCTTAATGAATGGCAGCCCTAAAAAATGGATCCTTTAAATCTAGATCACACAGTACCGGTAGATGTTGGATAAATCATGTTATAATGTGGGTATTTTGTGTTCCCCTCCTGCAGGGAGTGAAACCTGGCAGCTTCGATAAGGTGGCCTTCCCGGAAGTCAAGGAGATCATCGAGGGTTGCATCCGACAAAACAAAGACGAACGGTACGGGTTCTGGTTCTTTGTCGTGTTTAATTTGGTGTCTAGCAGTTCTGTGGTTTCCAACAGTGAGCCAGAGCTGAGTGAAGGACTTCCCGTTCCTCTGTTGTAGATACGCCATCAAAGACCTCCTGAACCACGCCTTCTTCCAAGAGGAGACTGGTGTGCGAGTGGAGTTGGCTGAGGAGGACGATGGTGTGGTGGTCGCCATTAAGCTGTGGCTGCGCATTGAAGATGTCAAAAAGCTGAAGGGGAAGTACAAGGACAACGAGGCCATTGAGTTCTCTTTTGACCTCCTGAAGGATGTTCCAGAGGACGTGGCACAGGAAATGGTGGGACAAAATATCCTTGAATTGTTTCATTGTGTTACTCCAGATGTGATAGCTAATACTATACTGAACACTTACTCAGCCCTTAATAAATGTCATGGAGAACTGTTGTCCCTCAACCACACACACACACAGACGCACACATTTAAACTTTAGGTATCTGTATTTGTTTTTTTTTAGTTGTTAGATTGTTTCCCGTGGTGTAGTTGAAAGGTGTCTCTCAGAGCCCCAAACTGAATCAGTGCTGCCTTGTTGTGTGTTATGCAGGTGGACTCTGGCTATGTGTGCGAGGCGGACCATAAGACCATGGCCAAGGCCATTAAAGACCGAGTGGCTCAGATCTGCCGCAAGCGTGAGCAGAGGCAGCAGGTGCGTGAGGAGCAGGAGAAGAGGATACAAGAGGAGGAGAGTGTGGAGCCAGCTCCAGCTCCAGCACCAGCACCAGCACCAGTACCAGCAGCTCAGCCTGAGGCAGAGGAGACCGAGGCAGACCAACATCAACTCCAACAAAATGCACTTCCCCACCGGAGTATGTAGCCCCACATGCACACGCTTGTATACTCATACACATCACTGAGCTTAGCCATGTCTTTGACCCAAAAGTATATAGACCTCTGGTGGATAGAGCCGACAAATATATTTGTTGTATATGTATGGGGAATGAACAGATCTACCACAGGTCATGGCAGGGGTAGGCCTACCACACTGGATCTTGGGTTAATTTGAAGATGTCAGTTTCAAAAATTCTAAATTACTTAGTTAAGTACTTCATAGTTCCAATATTCAGAGTTTCTTGATGGTAATGACTGTCACAGCACAGACAGAAATTCAACAGACACCTGGCAACATTTCAGGGTAAACAACAGAAGGAAGTGATGACTTCAGTTTTTCTGTTTGTTTTTCTGAAGATAAGGGATGTCATTTCTCCCATGGGTAGAAAAAAACGGTGCTCTTCCTGTGTGACTGTTGTCAAGTAGAGAGAGCGGAATCATGGGAAGTGGTTAGATGGAAACAATTCAGCCCTCAAGCCTTTTGATTATTTGGTCTCAGTTGTATAAATATGTTTAATCCTCCTCAAAAAGACCCTTCGTTTCAATTGATACAAAGATATGAATACAAACCGATTATGTTTGCAGTAGTTGCGTAGTGTACAGTACACCCTATTATTAGCAACATTTTAGTGGCAAACAGTGAGTGGTGTTTCATTGTTGCTCACTCTTGTCCCTCTCATGTGTCTTAGCCATGGACACGGCCCAGGGATCCATGGTCATGTCCGAGTCCCACAGCTACCTGCCTCCAGTGCAGCAGCAGCAGCAGCCCGCAGCCACTGGCCCAGCTCAGAACACCCCAGCCCAGATACCAGTGCAGCACAGTACAGGCCAGCCACCCATGGTGAGTCACACAAGGCCCACTGGGGTAGAACGCCATCTTTCACTTTTCAGGGATTTTTGCAATAGTATAAGGGGCTTAACACCTCTACCTCAATATCTGTTATATGTGTTATATTCAGGAGGTATCTGAATTGTTACTACTGTGATGTACTCCACTGATTCCTACGTTTAGCAGCAGTAACATTGTATTACACATAAAATACAGTACCAGAGAAATGTGATGCTGATGGATGCATGGTTTGTGTTTTCTTCAGGGTCAGGTCCCTGTGCCACAAAGCTCCAGCACCCATCCTGTTGTCCCAGCCAGCCAGAGTGGCGTGGCACCACAGCAGCAGGTAAGATGTGTGCCTGGGGTCCCATTAGGTTTAGAGATGAATGCCTATTGAACTGTGATGGTGTTTAACAGAGTGTGGGGGTTACTGGATGATAGAAAGAGTGTGAGAGGGAGAGACGGATAGAAGCAGAGAAGAGAGAATTCTTCCTTATCTCCGTTTCCTGTGCTTGGCCTTCAGCTTGGCGTGTCCATGCAGCAGCAGCAGCCGCAGCCCCATCATGAGGACGGCAGTGTGGCCCAGAGCTCCAGCATCCACACATTCCAGGGAGCCCTGCTCCAGCAGGTAAAAGCCCAGCACAGCACAACTCGAGCAAAGATCATATAATACTGACCAAGATATCGCATCATAATACATTTCAATGGGAGCAAACTAAAATACTTCCTGCCTGCATAAATGCATTACAATATAATAAGAAAAGATTCTTAAAAGTTCTATCAGCCAATGAGAGCTCAACTGTCTGTATAAAGGGAGATCCCCCCTCCCCTCCCTCTTGCATAAATAGAACCAGGAACTTAACATTTAGACCTCTTGCTCCGCTACGACCTTCACACTGGCTCCAGTGTGACCACTTGTGCTTGAATGCTAATCATGAATCTGTTGATGGCCAAAAAGTTTGGTTTCCCCTCCCATACTACTTGTTATTGAAATGAAATGTGTATGTGTTGTCCACTGATGTTATATGTGTACCGTGTAAGTGTATTTCGTCTGTCCACTTTCCTCTTCCACAACTTTCCCATGAATAGGGGTCAAACAATATGTGTTGAATCCGGGCACTTTTATTGTTGGCCCATTGGTTGACCTCTATCCACTAACTCATCAGGCTACTTCGTGCCGTCTGTCTGTCTGTCTGTCTGTCTGTCTGTGTCCTTTTGTCTGTCTCTTCTCTGCATGCTGCCTCTTCTTGCATGGCTGTCAGCATTGGGCTTGTGAGCTGAGCCCTCCGGTGTTCTCTCCACCACCCAACGCTGAGCATCTCTATTTTCTCTATCAGGCTGCTCAGGTACTCTTGGACACATCTGTGCTGTGCTGTGTGTGCTACACCTAGAGTCCTCCTGTCATGTCCTGTCATTTCCTATCCTGTGATGTGCTGAATGTCGTGCCTTATGCCTTGTTTCTCTGTGCTTTTGTAGACCACAGGGGGTGTACTGCAGTCTTTGACAGTGGAGCAAACAGCTGGACAAAACCAAGCTACACTACCAAGCACCACTGAAGGGTGAGTACCGTTCTCTGTTTGTGTAGTGAGGTGAGGCCTGGGTTGCATGGGAGAGTGAAATGACATGATGCATGTTCTTTTTTTAGTGGTCTCTCGGATGCAGCCTCTGGCTTGAGTGACGGTAACGAAGGCAGGCACGAGGGCCGCTCCATGAAACGCCACCATCGCCGATCTGTACGGAGCCGATCCCGCCATGACAAGATCCCTAAAGCCAAGCTTGATGTGCTCAATGTAAGGCATTCGGTTGATCTCATTTTGTCAAGAACATTTTGCTCAACCAGTCTGATAGTTATTGGGCTTTCCTTTGGAATGGGAGGTCATGGAGGGGATGGGACATTTAAACAAATATGAATATGAATTTATAGCAGCATATCTTCTGTATACTATAGATCAGGGGTGCCATGCCAAGTTTACAGGTGCAACCACAAACAAGGGAGAATAAAATGCACATTTCCTAATGTTTCTGACCATCCCCAACACAGTCCTTATGTACCACTTCATTTTGCATTCCTTTCCTATTGGTAAGCAGTTACATGATGCACCTCAGAGAGATGCCAGGATTGTGTTGCAGAAATGTGACGCAATCCATTTTTTGCATTGCTAGAACTATGTTCCAACCAAACCACATAGCTAAAATATTTTTCAAGTTTTTTGAGGCGGGCCGCATGAAATGATGGAAAGGGCCGCATCTGGCCCCAGGGCCTTAAGTTTGACACCCCTGCTATAGATTGTGCAGTTGTTTAGAATAGGCTTTTTCAAGAATGTTAATAAAACTATTCCTTCAAAGATATTTGCCTGGTAACAAAAGTAATTTTTACGCCTGGGTCACATCTGTGTCTGCTTTTTTCCACTGCAGATCTCAAACATCGGAGATAGAGTGGCTGAATGCCAGTTGGAAACGCACAACAGGAAAATGGTGACTTTCAAGTTCGACTTGGATGGTGATAATCCCGAAGAAATAGCACAGATAATGGTATGGGAGCTCTTTCCTTTCCTTTGTTTTTATTTTGTGACCTTGCGTGATAAAATACTAAAATGTTTGAAATGATTCTCAGGTTCAGAGCGAGTTCATTCTGGAGAGTGAGAGGGAGTCGTTCATTGAGCAGGTGCGGGAGGTCATTGAAATGGCGGATGAAAAAGGAGAGGGCATGCTGAAGGAAGGCTACACGCAGGTATGGTGGAATGTCAAACCCAAACACTAAGCACACTTGATAGGCCAAACAGCTGGTGTCTGCCAAAACAGTTGTCACTCACATGAACACTTGGCAGAGCCGAGAGGCCGATTATATTTCACGTGTTTAGCCTTTGTTGTGCGTCATGTTTCTCTACTAAGAGCAGGGAGCTTAGTGGACATGAGTGATGTGTTTATAAGCGTTTATATGATACTACGTCTAAGAGTATCCTTTTAACCTCTAGGTTCTGGAACCACAAATACCACAGATATCGACTCCACATGGACCTGGTAAAGTTTATTCTCATTCTTGACCATGTGTAGTAAATGTTCAATTTGAGACTTCCCAAGACCCTGTTAGGCTCTTGTATCTAGAATGTCACGAACATTGGATACCCTCTTTCACAGGTGAACCTCCAAGCATGGCAGCTCAGGTGGTCCATTCAGCTGGTCGCCGCTTCATTGTCAGTCCAGTTCCTGAGGCTCGACTCCGAGAGTCATATTTTGGACCCCCATCATCCAACCGGTCATTTGGCGATGATGGACCACAAGGTGGCGTGACAATGCATTTACACATCTTGTAGATAGTGGTGATGCTGATGAGGCTATCGCTGTTGATGTTGGTGTGCTTTTCTTGACTTGTCCTTTGTGCTTCCAGGCCAAGATCAACCAGCGGCTGGGTCCACTGCAGGTGGTGTGCAGAAGGAACAGAGCTCTGCTGCTCTCAGTCCTTACCCGGCCCCGGCCCCACAGCCTCCAGCCAGTGGTGCCCCAGCCCCAGCCCACCACACGCCCACCCCAGACACCTCTGGCCAGAGCAGCTCCACTGCTGGGCCTGTCCCTGTGTCTCCACCGTCTGCTCAAACAGCCCCTACAGGCAGGCTCTCTCCAACACAGCACACACAAGGCTCTGATTTCATCCCTCCGCAGCCTCAAGCTTCCCGGCCTCCTCCTGTTCCCGCTCACGCTTCTGCTCCCGCTCCCAGTGCTCCGGCCGTCTCCGAGGGCGCGGGTGCCATGGCAAACAGGAGTAGCGTCAGCACGGAGCAGGTGTCTAGCATGCCCGCGGGAGCACAGGTCCCCAACCTCCAGCAGACCGCTCCATCTGGTCCAGCAGCAGCAGCAGCAGCAGCCGTGCCTGCCAGCCAGTCTCAAGGCTGTGGGGAGAGTGAGGGAGAGTCCCAGTCCAAGTCACCAGGCATTGAGGACATCCATGCTTTGGACAAAAAGCTGCGCTCGCTCTTCATGGACCAGAATTCTGTGTCCAGCTCTTCCACCCAGCCAGAGAACGTGACCACTGACTCCATGTCCTCTCCGCCCAGCACAGTCACTTCTTCCCCACCCCAGGGGTTGTCCAATCAGATGCTGCCAGCCAGTCAGGTTGTGTCCGGTGGCCAATCAGAGGTGGCCCCTATGCCCTCACCTGCTGACACAGGAACAACAAACACACTGGTCAGTTACCACTTTGCATCTCATTTACAACAATTTGCCTTTTTATATTTTTATCTCTGGAATGTTAATAAAATAACAAAATATTTTCCCATGTTCTAGTCCTCTGTCAGTGGTTCCGTCCAAGATGGACAGTCAGGTATGTTGCATCAGGAAAGGATTTGGTGAAATTGAAAAATAATTTTTTGTCTTTTCAGTATTGAAAACATTAGCTAAGGTTAATGGATATGAGATCATTTCCTTTTTGTATTTCCTGTCCAGCTGCTTCTGGAGACCATAAGACAGCAGTTCCAGCCCCTACTGGTGGCTTCCAGCTGGGACGCTTTCAGGTCTGTGCAGTATTAAATCAATTTGACATTTTGACACGTTTAATGGTTAGCAGCAGTTTTATTACCGGTGCTAGTTAGAATCTCTGAAAATATCTGGCTAGTCTTTGTCTTTTAGATGGAATGATTCATATGCTCTGTATGAGCAGAATAATCTCTGTTCTCAGCAGCTAAACCGTTTGAAACTTAAAAATGTGCTGATTTCCTTCACAAATATGAGAACTAACTTGCTGTCATATCCTAGGTGTCTGTTGCATCCGATGAGGCCCAAAGCAGCGCTCCAGAGCCCTCCACCGTGGGCTCCTCTTCATCAGCCACTCCATCATCCTCCTCTTCCTCGTCATCATCCTCCTCCTCCCTCTCCAGCCCTGAGAATACACTACACAAGTCTCAGCATCTCCCCAAACTGGAAGTCCAGCCTGCTCCCACCACCATTGGTCGATTCCAGGTGATGGTCAGCAGTGATACCAAATCGGATCCGGCCACACTGGCCCCTGAAAGCCAGCACAGCACAGCGCCAGGCTCGGGCAGGAAGAGCCCCTCACCTGGCCAGCCCACCAACTGCAGCTACTACATCAGCAGTGACAACGACTCCGAGCCAGAAGATGAGGCCTTCAAGAGAGAGATCACCCAGCTCCGAGAGAGGTCAGTCATTTATTTAGTCACGCAGTCATAGGCAGCATAGGAGACATTACAATGTCAGCTCACTAGACATTCAATTTGAAGTCGGTGAGTAGTAAGTAGGCCAAGTTAATATTTTCCATTTGGTGCGGCTGTTTGGAAACTATTGCAGATGAGAGATTTTTTTATTTCAACTTGAGTCATTTCTTCAAGCTCACTTTCAGCACTGTCACTGTACAAGAGTTCTAACATTAGTCTGAGTTTCCAACCTGTATGTATTTCCTTTCTGCAGACATATGGTAGAGATCCATGCCTTACACCTTCGCCAGAAGGAGGAAATCGATGCCTTGTTCACCCGTCTGGGCCGAGCCCCGCCTGCAGTGGTGGCCCCCCCTACGGTGAACATGTCGGGTGGCAGACGCAGGGTCACCAAGGGCAAAAACGGCAAGTCTGGCAAGTGTGGTAGCACCCAGGCAAGCCCTCAACACAAAGGTACTTATGCTCTCCTTCACCTTCACACTCACCAGACACTAAACCCTAGCAGCTAGCGACAGGTGCTAAACTCTGTGCTCTCTGTTCAGGGGACAAAACCACAGCCCAGGCTCCGGCCCCAGGCACTACTGGAGGGAACAACACCACTACTACTGGCATAGCGTCCAATCAGAGTACACGCTCACAAAGTAGGTCATACCTGTTTTCGTGTTTTGCTGTCCTTTTTGAAAATATGGAATGTATAACAAACAGTTTGACTACATGCTCACAATTTTTTGAACAGGTTCCAGCACCAACGGAACAGGAGGGTCGAGCCATGGGTTGAACCCCTCCCAGGGTCCAGCTCCAGCCGCCCAGAGCCGCAAGTGCACCTTCACTGACGACGACCACCAGCTGGTTGACAACTGGGCGCGAGACGCCATCAATCTGGCACAGGTCAAAAAGGTGCCCAAGCACAACGCTCAAGGCTCTGATGTGAGAATGAGACCCAACTAATTTCCAGAATGCTTTTCGAAGGACTTAGACTATGGTCTCTTCAGTCGTGTTTTTTTTATTATTATTATTATTTTTTCATGAAGCATGATCTTAACTTGTCAATCATTCCCTTTCTCCTCTCCAGATGATCCCCCGCAAGTTCTCCGCTCCGAGCCAGCTCTGCTCCCTTGGGGGCCCCATGTCCGCGCCCGTTGTCCTGCCGGCAGGCACACGCAAGGGCTCCCTGTGCCTGGCACCGCAGCAGTTTGGCTACCCCTGCGCCCCGTACGCTGGCGCCCCCCAGTGGGCCAACGCTGCAGGAGCTGCACCCGTGGGCCTGTTGGGGGCGCTCCAGCCCACAGCCACCCCCATCTCACTGCAGCAAGGCTACCACATCAACGCCAGCCACAAGCCCACCAGCGGCAGCAGCAGCAGTGCTGTGGGCAGAACTACCCAGGCTAGTTGAAACTGCAGACAAGGCAGCATCACGGCACTCATGATTAGGACCCTCTACCAATACTGTAACTCATCCATAAGTACACACACCAGGAGTGTGGCAGACAAGCCACTAGAGCAGGGCTGAGCTTAGTTTGGAGATTGGAAGGTTGGCAAGGGATTGTTTGATGCATGGTTTTAAAGTTAACTGGCATCACTTCATAAGGCAGAAAACTCCCCAACTATTGACTTAATGAACATAGTACACACAGGGCATTGGAACTGCCAGCAGAGCCATTTGTGATGGGGAAGAGAGCAAGGGGGTTGACATCACTGATGGATTTCCTATTTAATCCTTTCACCATCCATCAGTGATTGTTAACCGTATATCGAGGAAGCCTCCTTGTTGGTGTCCATCTGACTGGTCTGCGACCATAGGGACCTAGCTGGTTTGAAAGCAGACTTGAATGGACAGGAGTGAGCCTTGGGCTGTAGGAATGTTGTCAGATGGATGTTTGGGGACGTGGAGTTGAGCGAGGTTGAGGTCTATTGTGGAACCTGAGCGAGACCAAAAGGCTGGTTCACACTGTGGAGGAGGGCATTTTAGATTTCTTTCTCTATTACTATATATGTTATTCATGGGAAACATTAGAGGACCTCTTTGTTTACTTAGAAGTACTTCTATATTGTCACTTTACATTGAAATGTTCTACCACATAGAGATATGTGCAATTTGGGAGGCAAAGAGAAGGGTGTTGAAGTACTTAAGGATTTGGAGAACACATGCCCATTTTAATTATGTGTAAATATGAACATATTTTTCATTATCAAAGTGTTGTGTATCATACTGACAGATTCACCCCTTTCGCCACACACACACTTTTGCTTGCTCATATTCATCGGATAATAACATTGAGCCTGGATACTGAGCTGGACAAAGTTTGGCCATCTGCTCAGCCACAGGTTTAGCAGATCTATGGGGTGCCTTGGAAAAATGTTCACATTGCCCTATCCGACTGTGTTAGGAGTGAAACTTGTCCACCCTTGAAGCACACGGGGATGCTGTATGTGTCCCTTAACTCCTCTCTGAAGCAATATTTTTAATTTATGAATTAGCCATACTGACAATACACATTCCCTTAAGCTAAGTGTTGTATGACAACTACGTATGGGTATGTAACTTTTAAAAAAAAAATCTGGACCTGATTTCAAAAACTGGTGTAAATTAGTACCTCAAACGTATTTGAAGAATATCAGGTGCATTTTAGATGGACATGCATGGTTGAGGTTCACATTATCTGTTTTTAATAACTCTGTAGACTTATCAGTAGGCACAGAGAAAACAAAACAGTATTACAGTTTTCGTTCCAAAATTGATATTTTTTGTTCCTCTCAACCCGAAGCATGTGCCATTCCAACATACAGATGTGACTTGTTCACCTCTGAATTACACAGCTTGACTTCTCTAGAGAAGATTATAGTTACTGCAATGCAGAATTCACGCCAGTTAGACTTTGTATTTGTAACACACTGAAAGGGATATTGTTACGCATACGTTTGTGATGTGAGTGCACAGGTTTGCCTTCAGTTTTTTGAGCTTTAGACGTACGACACTGACATACCAACACCAGTTTACTTTCAGAGATGCTGTTATGAAAATCATACCAGAATCCATTTACCCATACTTCTGACAGGTCTGCATGCATTCTCTCCCACTATATCAAGACTAAAACTTCACAAGCAAGCACAGAGAATCTGTACTGTTAACTATTGTAATTTCATTTTTCTTTTGATCGCTTTGTCTGGGGTCTGTGTGGTTACTCAAGTCTGGTTTTGTGTGAACATTGTATAATTTGTATATATAAAGATTAATAAAAATGAAGAATTCTGGATACAAAATCTGGCTACAAGATCAATGTTTATTGCACTCTCCTCAGGTCTCAACACTTGGGCTAGTTGGCAATGACAGACACAACACAAAGGAGTACCATTAATAACTTAAAATTTATTATGACAAACCTCAATTAAAACAACCATAAAACTTTATACAATCTGTATCAAACTCAGGAGTCAAGTCTTCGTTTCTTAAATTCACAAGTCCTTTGAGGGTTTAATGCATCACCTGCCCAAAGAAAAGACAAAATGTTAGTCTCCAGTCTTTGGCCACTTGACTTAGCATTAAATCACTGAAGAGGCATTCCACAGAGGAATCTTTCAGGCAGAGTACCTGTTTGATTAAAACTGGTGCCAGACTGATGGTGCCTGTGCTGTGCATAGCCTCCATTACCCTGAGGTCGTACTGGGGGCCGAAGACTTGGTGGTCTTTGTGGGGTCTTATTGCGTGTGGACATCCTGCGCTCACTACCTGGGTCGGAGGTGCTAGGGCTTGTGGTCTCGGACTGAGGAGGTTGATCCATCAGGTCAAGGGTGAAATCCCACAGCTCTGGATCATCTAGAAGGGTTTGGGAAGGTCAGTGCGCAAATTGACCAACAACTGACTGAAGACCTTTGGCCAAAGCAACATAATGGAATCGTACCAGCCAAGTACTCATCCTCGCACTTCACTGCATGAATGTTAGGCGAGTCTTGCCCAGCCATCTCCTGGTGGGAGGAGCCTGACAGCACTGTTGAGAACATCAGCCTCTGAGACTGTGGGAACTCATCCCTAAGGTAAATAATTATTCACTCTGCTTATGGGCAATAACCACCAACACGATACACAGAGCTATAGAAATACTGCTAAAAATAAAAAATACGTCATAATAGTGGTTGCAGTAGCTGGCCGAAGCAGTACCTACTTGACAACTGTTTTGTTTTTTAATTACATATCCTTGATTGATATCCTATGACACTACCCTACCATGAGACGTGGTAGGCTGCTGTCCAGGAGGGTTTTGGGGCTGCGGTTTCTGCTGCAGCTTCTTAGCTTCCATCTCCTCACGAAATTTCTGCTGCAGCTGCTGCTGCCTTAGCTTCCTCAGCTGCTTGGGGTCCAAGTGCTGCTCTGAGGGAGACATGTCTGCCATGCCCACAGACGACCTACTGGAGCAACAAACAAACAAACTGAGCAAACAAATGGCTTTAATGTGCGCTTGTACAGCTATGAATGTTTATTATGTCTACATTGAAAAGTTTCTCTGTTTCAGTTACAATTCAAGCAGTTGTCTCATGTTTCTGTGCCGTCTGCCAACCTGGATGTGCTGCTGAGCCTTTTGTCAGGTTCAGGGAGAGCGGAGGGCCCTGGAGTGGATGCTGAAAGCGATGTCCTGACATCACCTCGGTCATCCTGTGGCTCAGGCACCTGCTGGACTCTAGGCTGCTTTGTGCTGGGCTCCCCCATAGGATCTTCAGCTACTGCTGCACCCTTTTGCTGTCCATCACTGTGAGCCAGACTGGAATACCTGGCCCTCTCCACAGCTGGTTCGGCATCTGATCGTTTGGTAAGAGCAGGATCTAAAGGGGGCAAAGGCTATAGGCCAAGACATTTAGAGCAATTTATAGTAAATGCATGTGCTGTATTGCGCATGGTTAAGGAGTCTGACTAGCAAGCAAAATAGTCTGGAGGCCATGGGTTTGAATCCCAGCTGCCACCGTTGTGGCCTTGAGCAAGGCACTTAACCCTAAGGGCATCAGTGTCTAGGGGAGACTGGCCCTGAAGTAGTTGATGACTTGTTAGTAGTTGACTTATGTATAAGTCGTTTTAGATAACACCATCAGCTAAATAAATAAATACATAAATACTATGACTTGATATTTTGTTTACCTGTTTAGGGATCTTGTTGATGGCGATTAGATACTCCTTGTTGAGGATGCAGTTTCCAAGAGCATTTCCAAAGCACCTGGAGGAAGAGAGGAAGGAATAGAGAGAGGAGGAGACAACAGTAAGTCCTTTCTCACCAACCTGAAAACATTTCACCACTGTCCATTCACCCAACAAACATGGAAGAAGACTTGATGCATACATGCAAAGCCTCTATATTTGTGATTCTACAAACAGAAATAAAACATCTCTGACACTGGAAGGCAGAAAGTGATGGAAGTGCAAACATCATTCAACCCAAATCAAATCTAATCATTCTCATCATGGTTGGAAGAGTTTTGATGACCCTCCTGTCTACATATAATTTAATTACTATGTAATTAAACATATTTATTATCTATTGACTATATTTTGGATAATCAATAGCAACTAGGAAAAAAAACAAAGTCCATCATCAGGCCATGTAATAGCAGCTTTTCATACTTGAGTGATCTTTTCAGTCCATCTGTAACAGCTTCTTTCCTGGCCTTCTCCAGAGACAACGCTTTAGACTTAAGTCCCTCACTCACTCCATAGCCCACATCTTCGTGATAAGACCCATCCTTTCAAAGAATGCAGAATCAGTGAGAAATACATATCAACATCATTGGGCTTTAACTCTTATGGGGAACAGGGTCTTACACCAGGGGTGGCCAAACTTTTTCTGTTTTTAAACAGTTTCAACTGAAAAA
>JAODXP020000017.1:1820414-1822914 GCA_027497455.2 Sardinella longiceps
TCTCTCCTTCTCTCACACACAGACACACACACAGGGTAAATTAAATGGGGCAGACATAGTGCTCACCTCTCTGTCTCCTGTCCTGAAGACAACCCTAATCTGGAAACAGACAAACACACACACACATGCACACACACGTACACACGTCACGTGTATGCATTTTGATTACTATTTTCAATTAAATACTTGTGAAAGACTTCTTGAGAAGTCAAACATCTGATTCCAGTCTTTGTGTGTGTGTGTGTGTGTGTGTGTGTGTGTGTGTGTGTGTGTGTGTATGTGTGTGTGTGTGTGTGTGTGTGTGTGTGTGTGTGTGTGTGTGTGTGTGTGCGTGCGTGCGTGTGTGTGTGTGTGTGAGAGCATTTATGTCAATCTGTCAGTTCAGTAGTTGTAAAAGTATTGAAGGTAAACTACCCTTGCAATGATCCTTATCTTGTAATGATTAACACCTCTTGTGTGTGTGTGTGTGTGTGTGTGTGTGTGTGTGTGTGTGTGTGTGTGTGTGTGTGTGTGTGTGTGTGTGTGAACCTTTGTTTTCCAGAAACCATTGCCTACATTGATACACTAGGAATTAGAGCTGGCGCAGCAAGAAGAGAGGTAAGGAAATCTTAAATCTAACACACACCCAAACTCGCACACCCACACATCATTGTGTGTTTATAAATGTGTTATCTTTAGCCCCTTAGAGTGTGGCATGCAGATGTGGACTCAGATGAATCCTGGAAAACACAAAACCCTCCGCCATGGAGTCCACAGGTAGGCACACACACACACACACACACACACACACGTTTGGCCTGGTAGCTATCCGTGGTCCTCAGATGCTAACAGTGGAAATCACATGAGGGGCAACAACCCCCACACCCCCCCACACACAAACACACACACCAGACTACCAAAACACACCACCTCACCTCCTCCACTTCCAATGGATGAGGAAGAACGAGCATAGGTGTCCTAGTGAAATGGAGCTCATAGCCGGGTGCATAGTGGGCAGGTAAAGACAGTCAAATCTCCTACAAATGGAAGTGAGTTGAGTGACAGCTGTCAATCAGTCCTTCTTCCCGGGCCGTGTCTTAAAAGCATCATCTAGTGAGGAGCAGTGGTGGTATAGCAGAGACTTGGCCTTGTGATGAGTACGTACTGTACTGCATGTGAGTGTGTGTGTGTGTGTGTGTGTGTGTGTATGTGTGTACAAGTTTGTTTATTAGCTCTTTACACAGCTGTCATGTTAAAATTAGAGGGAGTATCTTCTCACTTCCTGGTATCAGTGTCGGTGTGCGCAGTTTTAACCCGTCCTCTGGAAACATGAGCCCCCCCATCAATCGCCACTCAAGATGTGCGGTTACTACACCTTAGTAGCACAGGAGTATAGGATTCATTCATTCACTCTTTCATTCATTCATTTTCACATTCATCAGTTACATCAGAGAGGGTTGAAGCGGAGTGAGAGGTCTCAATGTTTGTTAAATTCCTGGCTCTGTTTTTGCAAGGGGGACGGGGGCAAAATCCCCCTTTAGGCAGACTCAAACAAACTCTCATTGGTTGATAGAACTTAAAAGAATCTTTTCTTATTGTGATGTAATGCATTTATGCAGACAGGAAGTATTCCAGTTTGCTCCCATTGATTAATTCTTCATTGTAAACAGCATTGCAAATGTGAGCACTCACTATCACTGGCATGCATACTGTACCTTCAGACAGAAACCTCTACACACACACACCCACACACACACACCCACACAGTCACACAAACATACAAGTACCCCCCCCCCCCCCACACACACACACACACATACACACACAAACACAAACACATACATGTACACACAGTCTCACATTTAGTTTTGATTAGAGAGGCCACACTCTTACATCCTCAGAAGGGGCTTGAAACTATCATTACATGAGCTATTTCTTGTCAGCAATTGCCCCTAACTGTTCTGTAATTAGAATAATGGCTCCTGTGTTACTGGGGTTGGGTCAGAGCTTTTTACAGGGCCACACCACACCCAGCTAACAGCTAGACGGCCTTAGTGCACACACACGTTCAAACACACACACACACACACACACACACACACACACACACACACACACACACACACACACACACACACAGGGACTGCTATGGCCAACAGGGATGGCTCCCTCCTTGACACATATATGCATGGTACACACTCGCACACACATACACACACACACACACACACACACACACACACACACACACACACACACACATAATGACACATCTCTTTCCCTCTTTATCTCTCACACATAAGCACACAGTGTTCTTAACACAGACTCAAATAGAACTAGAAGGTGGTCTTGAGAATCCCTACTGGTACTGGGCAGAGTGCTTGTGCTCTGGAAAAAAAACTGTGTGTCGTCAAGAGTGTGTGTGTGTGTGTGTGTGTGTGTGTGTGTGTGTGTGTGTGTGTGTGTGTGTGTGTGTGTGTGTGTTTTCTCATGTAGGTGACACTTGGTAAACCAGTGTGGG
>JAODXP020000017.1:1830414-1847914 GCA_027497455.2 Sardinella longiceps
TAATCTGATGTGCGGACTCTCTATGTCCCCCTGTAGGCTGGGGTTTGCATGGAGCATGGATCTGGACGGCGTGAACCAAGAGAGTGACCTTAAACCCACTGGTCAGTATCTTTTCATTCTCTATTCTTTATCCCATTCTTTTTTGAACCCTTCTTTTACCTTTTTACACTTTGATCTCTCTCTCTCTCTCTCTCTCTCTCTCTCTCTCTCTCTCTCTCTCTCTCTCTCTCTCTCTCTCTGTCTCTCACTCTTTCTCTCTCTCTCTCTCTCACTCACTCTCACTCTCTCTCACACTCTCATTCTCTTTTGGGGCAAATGGTGTGTTATGAAGGAAATTTGGTAATTATTATTTAGTAATAATCCTTGAATTGCTAATTTGTAAATAGCATTGACTATTTTTATTCAGATAGACCCAATATTCCACAAGTTGATCCTCTCTCTCTCTCTCTCTCTCTCTCTCTCTCTCTCTCTCTCTCTCTCTCTCTCTCTCTGTCCCTTACACAGAGGATGGTTGGCAAGGGTTTCGTGCTGCCAAAGAGAGAGCCAGAGAGATTAAGGGAAATGAGATCCCTGACTATGGAGATGATTATGACGACTATATCCATCATCGCCAGCGCAAGCTCTTTAGTCTCCACCGCAAAAACCTCCCGCCTTCCGAACACCAGAATGTAGCAGGCCAGCCAGAGAACCCACCCAAAAAGAAGTCCTCCAGATCTCGGAGGAATCCAGCGATCCAGCCAAAGAACGTGCAGGAACATCCAAGGGCTGTCTTTAGAGAGGGGCAGAATCTGGACATAGACGGAGAAAACAAACTGAGGTACCCGCAAAACTCAATTCGGAACCACCCAGAGAATAATCATCCAAAACTGGAGATGGAACCTGTTAGATATGAGGGGCAGGGACGAAACGGACGGAGACGGAACCAAAAGGAGGGGCCTGTAATGCCTCAGGGACTAGATAAAGACCCCCCCAGGGAGAAACCTCACCCTGACACCCTCAAAGAACAACAGCACATGCCCAAAGAGCCACGAGTCCCAGCCTATCACCACAACGCCTCAAAGGTCTTGCAAAACAATCACCTAGCACACAATAATGAACCCCAGAACTTACCAATGTTCCCAAATCTCAACAATGAGCAAAATGGCGTGAAGCCACCTGTCAACTTGGAGACTTATAAGGAGGAGCTAAACCTAAGGAAACAGCCAATCAAGGTGGAGGAGCCGCAGCCAATCAGAGGCAAGAGGAAAAGGAGAAGGAGTAGAGTAAAGGAACCAGCTGTGGAGAATAATCAGAGGGGAGAATATCCCATAGGAGGTAGAGGAGGAGAAGGAGGAGGAGATCATCATGGGCTGCAGCCATTGCAAAACTTGGTCAAGGAGAAGGAGGTGCCAAGGAATGTGGATCACCATCAGCAGCCTGTGCACCAGCGCATCCCAATCAGGAATGACCAGAATCCACCCAAAAGGCCTGATCCTCCAATCAAAGCAGACCAGAATCCACCTAAAGAGCCTGATCGTCCAATCAGAAGAGATCAGAATCCACCCAAAGACGCTTATCCACCAATCAGAGGGGATCTGGATCCACCCAAAGAGCCTGATCGTCCAATCAGAGCAGACCGGAATCCACCCAAAAAGCCTGATCGTCTAATCAGAAGAGATCAGAATCCACCCAAAGACGCTTATCCACCAATCAGAGGGGATCTGGATCCACCCAAAAAGCATGATCATCTAATCAGAGCAGATCAGAATCCACCTAAAGAGCCTGATCGTCCAATCAAAAGAGATCAGAATCCACACAAAGACGTTTATCCACCAATCAGAAAGGATCTGGATCCACCCAAAGAGCCCGATCGTCCAATCCGAAGACATCAGAATCTACCCCAAAAGCATGATCCTCCAATCAGAGCAGACCAGAATCCACCTATAGAGCCTGATCGTCCAATCAGAGGAAATCAGATTCCACCCAAAGAGCCTGATCATCCAATCAGAGGAAATCTGGATCCACCCAAAGAGGCTTATCCACCTATCAGAGGGGCACATGATCCACATGATCCACATGAAGAAGGTCATCTTCCAATCAAAGGAGCACAGGATTCATTCAATAAGAATCAGCCTGTTGATATACTGGACAAGTCCAGGGACTTACAAGGCCAACTAAGGTTTCAGAAAATAGAGCCACGCCCACTAAAAGATCAAGCCCCTGTGAAAGCTAACAAACACAGTAGGTGGGAAGAGCCTCCTGTGAAAGAGGAAGTAAAAAGAGAACCCAATCGAGCAGCACCAAAACCAACAGTAAGTCTCAGAGACCGTCGGAACCAGGAAGCCCTACTGGACCGTTATCAAAACGAGCTTTATGTGGATCCAGCAGTCAAAGACAAACAGCCAGTGATTGACGGCGAGATTGCTAATGACATTAAATACAGGAAGCAGATGGTAGCTCCACCTCAGCCCATTGCCGACAACAGTATTCATGGCAAGGAGGAAGGGGCACAGCCAGAGGGGGGCGACGCCCATGAGGTGGACATAGCCAATGAGGACAACGAAGAGTGGCAGGACAACGAAGAGTGGCAGAACTGGGACGACTGGGAGCCCGAGGAAGAGGTGCCTGTTGACCCGGAAGTGAACTGGGCGCAGACATTCCAGCTGAAGCCCATGGATCTGCACAAGGTGCGTTCTGATTGGATAGACCTGAACTGCAATGTGTCTGGCAACCTGCTTCTCAGCCAATCAGATGCTCTGGATGTTGTCCAGAACTTTATGGACAAACTCAACAGTAAAACACACAGGTGAGGGTGTGTATGTGTGTATGCACACGTGTGTGTGTGTTTTCAAGGATAATTATTTTCCAAGCTGGCATAAAGTAAAACAAAATGTGTGTGTGTGTGTGTGTGTGTGTGTGTGTGTGTGTGTGTGTGTGTGTGTGTGTGTGTGTGTGTGTGTGTGTGTGTGTGTGTGTGTCGGTGTGTGTGTGTGTGTGTGTGTGTGTGTGAGCAGGCAGTACACTCTTGTAGACGTGGTGAATGTAGAGAAACGTGAGGATGCCCAGCGGGGGAGCCGTTACCTGTTGGAACTGGAGCTCTTGGATAGCATGGGCCGCCAGGTGCGCGTGTCACAGTTTGTCTACCTTCTGCCCAGTCACCCCGGGTACCTGCACAGCAAGAGCAAACCACTGCTCTGCAACCCCATTGGCTTCCAGTGGAACCCCAAGGCCACCATCCATTTTATTGTTCCAGGTTAGACTTAGCATCACACAAGCACACACACACACACACACACACACACACACACACACACACACACACACACAATCAGACACTGATCAGACACACAATCAAAAACACAATGCACACAGAATCCAAACACAGACACCTACGCACACACACGCACACACACACACACACACACACACACGCACACACACACACACACACAGTGTTATGCTCACAGATCTATATGTGTCTGCATGTACTGTATGTAGTGAAGAACCAGGCCCGCTGGGTGCAGCAGTTTATATCTGACATGGAGGAGTTGTACCAGGCCACAGGAGACCAGAACTTCAACATCATCATCACTGACTATGAAAGCACAGACATGGACATCCTCCAGAGCCTCCAGAATGCCAGTCTGCCAAGGTTAACCACAGCACATGTTCACACATACATTAACAAAGTTAAAAAGGTGCAGTACTCCATTTATGTCATAGACATTTACAACATTGAACAGCAGCCATCTGTAGTTCGTTGCTTCAAGCTTCATTTATATACTGTACATACACACACACACACACACACACACAAACAAACATCCGATAATGTTTGCCCCATTTATGCTGTGGCCCATTAGCTCAGGAGTCACTCAGTTGGCCATGTGTAAACGTAGCCTAGCAACGTATAAAGTCTTACATGGACCAGGACATAAACAGGGAGCTTAAACAGAGAGCTGCGGCCTAGTCTTTCAGAGCTGTAGGGGAAGCTCTGTAGAGAAAAATGCAGCTAAAAACCTGGCACCAACCTAGAAAACAGCGAGGGAATGGTAGATCTCTGTAGAAATAAATCGTTTTTTTTATTATTAATTTAATCTTTTGTCTGTGAATGAACTAAAGGTCACGACAGACAGAGTTGATGTTGGAATGTATACGTAGGTCTACAGTGGAGGTGTAACTGTAAAGTCTGATTTCACTGACAATGTTTTAGGCTAAACGTCACACAGCCATCAGTCCTCTCTCTCTCCACCAGTCCTCAAGTCCTCACCAGTCTTCTCTCTCTCTCCCTCTCTCTCAATCTCCATCTATTTATGTTTGTTGTATGTGTTTGTCTTCAGTTATCAGTATTTGAGACTGACTGGAAACTTTGAGCGAGCCGCTGGTCTGCAAGCTGGAATAAACCTCATTCAGGTGAGTAGCACATACTGACAGGTTCACACACACACACACACACACACACACACACACACACACACACACACACATAGTTTGTGAGACAACACAGTACCTTTTGTCTGAGTACTTTTCATTTTCATAATCAATAGTCTTAGCCTGTAAGCTTAATAAACCATCAGAATTAACCCTCATGCTCTTTTGTATCCATATCTGTGTGTGTGTGTGTGTGTGTGTGTGTGTGTGTGTGTGTGTGTGTGTGTGTGTGTGTGTGTGTGTGTGTGTGTGTGTGTGTCTTTCAGGATGATCACAGTATAGTGTTTCTGTGCGACCTGCATATTCATTTCCCCATGGGCTTTTTGGAGAGTGTCAGGAAACACTGTGTGGAGGGCAAGATGGCCTTTGCTCCAGTCGTCATGAGACTCAACTGTGGAGCTACACCTCAGGAACCAGATGGTATTTAATAACCACACAAACACACACACAGACACACACACACACAAACACACACACACTACCCATATGATTGGTATACTCACAAAAATTAATCACTGTTACATGTCCATCGTTGTTTCAAATCCCCTATTTAATCTGTGTGTGTGTGTGTGTGTGTGTGTGTGTGTGTGTGTGTGTGTGTGTGTGTGTGTGTGTGAAGGGTTTTGGGAGGTGAATGGTTTTGGCTTGTTGGGTATCTATAAGTCTGATCTGGTGGCAGCTGGTGGAATGAACACTCAGGAGTTCACCAACCGCTGGGGAGGAGAGGACTGGGAATTGCTGGACAGGTGAGTACACACACACACACACACATATACACACACACACACACACACACACACACACACACAGGTGCACAAAGGTGCACACACCAACACATACTGTACACACACTGATGCGCACACACAAACACACACACCACTTAAACTGCTGATGCGATAAAATGTTTGATTAGATCTGTGCTCTGTTACTCTGGCCTTGTCAGGCTCCTGCAGTCAGGCCTGGAGGTGGAGCGTCTCTACCTGCGGAACTTCTTGCATCACTACCACTCCAAACGAGGCATGTGGAACCGACAGGTGCTCAAGAACTCTACGTAACCATGGCTACAGTACCTGCACACGGTCAGTCAACAAGGCACTTTAGTAGATACTGAATACCTGTCACAGGCATTCCTGGACTGTGATTGGTTGACTTTCTGTGACAGGTATATGCAGTCTCAGGAGGACAGCAGTGGAATAATATGAAGGGCTAAATTTCTCTGAGCCTGTCTGGGATTGATTAATAATCCTGTTGACGTTGCAACTCTATGGACACCACTTGGTTTTACATTTTTTGTATGGATTCCCACCGAAGAGAGAACTGTGAAATGAAAAAAGGACAATGTTTTTGCAATTGGTTGAGTCAATAGGTTTGTGGAGAAATTGTTTATTTATTATATTTTTTTTACATTGTTTCTACATGTCGTTTTTGTGTACCTATGCACATGCCCTTGCCTCGAATTTCTAAAGTTTTTATACCTGCTATGGTACATCAACCCCACACACACACTACAGGACCCACCCTTTGCAATACAACAACAAAAAAACTGTAAAACACACTTGAATGTTGACAACATCAAGGATCCGGTGTCTTCACCTGACATAGAAGTTGAGGTGAAGTGTGTGTGCCATTCCTGCCAAAGACTGGACCTCTTGTGAAAAGATTAATTTTTAATTCTGAATCACAATGTGCCTTCAGCTCCTTTGAAGAAGGAGATGTGCAAAAGCCTCTCAGCCTGACACTAAGGAGACTATGCTTGTCATTTACTGTTGTGTAACGTCTCCAGATGTTAGAACTCTGAAGACAGTACATTTTTTTTTATTATTAGTTTATTTCAGGACAATGATTTGATTTTGATTTGACACATTGCAAAGTACATATGCAAAGTACACAAAGTAATTTCCATCTGTTGCCCAATTTCCATTTGTAGTCCATTTGTATGTACTGTTTTCAGAGTTCTGTTTGTTCGGTAAGAAGATAGTGTGCTGTCTGTCTCTTGGGTGTAGGTGTATTATTATTTTTTATTTTTTTAATAACTCAAATCTGTTATGTCAGTTAAAAGATACAGCAGCAGTCTGTAACTACAGTTGACAGTATACGACATGCAAACTGTACTGTGCTTACTGGGAGGTATTGTTATGCACACCTATGTGAAAATACTGTAGAGGTGCACTATTTTCAGGTCATGGAATTTGAGAAGAAAAGTTCTGTGCTGATATTGTTGATGAGCAGGACACTAAGTGAGGTTATAGCCTAATGCATTAATAAGGAAATGCCCAAAGTTTTACTGCTGCTGTGTGTAATCTTAAACTTGGAATCAATCGGGTTCCTGAGTTTTCAGCCTAACATTGATACCATGGAACGTCTTGGTCAGTCATAAGTAATGAGAGATAATGAACAGTAGGTGCGGTGTTGAATCATGGCAGAAATCATTATCTGTGCTAGGGTGACAGATTTTTTAAAAAAAACTATTCCAGCTATTCTGACTGTGTCAGACTGAATCAAATGCTTTTGATATTATCTTAACTATCCTGCTCTAGCCTACAACAAAGTCCACAACACAATTATTATGTTTATAGTCATACCTAAATCTCAGTCGGCCTGTTCAATATGATTCTACTTAATGGTAATAGACTGGAAGAGTAATGATTTCTCTATTTGTTTTGGGTCTCACTCATAGGCCAAAGAGGAGGTTGCCCTCTACAGGCCAAGTCTATTATTACTACAGTGAGTGAAATGCTCTGTGTATTGTGCCTCTTATCCCCCTCTCTCTCTTGCTCTCTCTTTCTCTCTCTGTCCATCTAAACTGTCAATCTCTCGCATCTAATTATGACAAGACCTCTCCAAGCCTTTTGGGAAGGGTAGGAAGGGTGTCCTCTTATCCGCTGTTCTCCCACCTGATGAGACCAGGGAGGAGGAAGTGGTGATTTCCTGACCAATCAGCATAGGGCAGGTTTAGGACATCCTGGCACATTATGTTCCGGTTGCTGTGCTACCGGAGCAACATGTTTTTATTAATCTTTTTTAGGGTCATTTTGTCTTCTGATGATATTACCAAAAATGTTACAGTATGTGTTTGATAGGTCCATGTCAGTGTGTGTGTGTATGAATGAGAAAGAGATCTTTCAGGTTTGCCTGGTACCGTATGTGTGTATGGTGAATGTATGAAGTCATGACAGTTGTACAATAGGTATAAACCCTTTTTGCCTCTTTGACATTTTGAGGAACTATTCAGTACATTCCAGTCTTTTGCACTATACTAAAAGCCTTGTTGACTCAGGGGTGCCTTCCTTCACACCTAGACTTCACAGTCAGACAATTCAAAGCCTGATGTACTGCTGAGAGTAAAGGATTAAACTAAAAGGATAATGGAGGTCCATTTTTATTGTCCATGGCCAGTCTAATAAAGGCACAGATAGTCTCTTAAGAAATTCACTGTCATGCCTGTAGTCTCTCTGTAAAATACTGAAAAAAGATGTGAAACAGAACGAGGTGAAAAGGGCACTTTGAGACTAGACTGGTCCTCCCCTCTAAGCTAAGCCCCTTTGTTGCTTTGGACTTGGGAAATGTTTATTTTTCCATGTGAAGTTTGAGAGGCCTTGTCTTGAAGAAAATTGCACCAGTATCTAAACGGGTGGTTGTTTTTTCTAATGTTCTCTTACTTTCAATAAAGTATGTCAACACTCTATGCTTTACTTGATGTCATCCATGTACCCCCAAATAACAAAAATAGAGATAGATAGATAGATAGATAGATAGATAGATAGATAGATAGATAGACACTGCAAATAGTTAATACAAAATTTAAAATAATTAAATTACAAATAAATCCATGAAGTATTCTCAATTTCAAGTTTATTTATATAGCACATTTTCATACATAGCCATCATTCAATGTGCTCAAAATGATAAAGAAAAAAAAGTAACAATTAACAAAGAACCAATAACTGTTTTTTAAAAACAGCATGGCTCTGAGGCTGGCCCAGAAGAACCGTCGTTTGGCCTCCTCCCGCAGCCATTGCAGGTATGCCTGCTGACGCAGAAGGGCGCGCAGACGCAGGAACTTCCTGGGCAACGAGTGGGGCGGGATGGCCTCAAGGTGGACGAACACGAGTGAGTCACACTGGCGGTGTCGCTGCTGCCTTTCGTCCAGCACACGATGCTGCGCAAAGAACAGCTCATAGGTGCACCACTCGCTGCGCACAAAAGAGAAGGTGAGGGGACAGGTGAGCAAACACACGTTGACCCAGGTCGCTGCCACTCAGCGACAGATGCTGAAGGTGGGACGGCCAAGATGGAGGCTTGGTCAACTTGACTGGGTTGACGCTTAAGTCAAGCTTTTTCAGACATTTCATAGTCGTTTCAATTTTAGATGCAACCATGGAAAGGTCCATAAACTTGTTCCTCAGAATGAGAGAAGTGAGTGATGGAAAGATGTCTGTAGGGGGACAACTGTACCACAAGCCAGTGGTCTGCAAGAGATTGTTTGAAGATGCAACTCATCCAGAGCAGTTAGGTTGCCAATTAGGCCACAAGGCATCAGACTTATGCCAGCATCTGAAAACTGCACTTTCTTCAAGTCAGGATACAGCCAAGTATTAACCTGAACTTCTGGGTATTTGAAAGGATACTGGAAACTGTGATATACGTAATGATTGAAGATCATAGCCTTAAGTTGCCCAAGTCTACTGTGGGAAGCAACATCGAACAGTCGAAACCCATCAGCTGTGTCCTCTTCGTAGGTCATGTTTCTGAATATCAAGGCTTGGATGGGTGACTGGAGGACCTTAGACATTGTTTGGATCAGCACAGAGCTGTTAAACCAAACATCTCTGAAGGTCAACTGCTGCAACCAAGTCAAGTTCCTCAGCCCTAGCATGATGTCTGAGGACACATTACAAAACACTGGCAGAAACTTCACCACTGTGAGTTTCCTCACTTTGGTCATCTTCAGGTCACTAAGTATATCTCTGAAGGCCTGCTGATGCTCGCAGAAAGTCATGTTTAGTGTAATATCCTCCAGGTCCATGAACTGAGACAAGGACCCAGACTGGTACCCACTTAGCCCAGCCCCCCTGAGCTTAAGCTGCTTCCGAGGGATGCCTTTCAGTGGAGTCAGTTCTGAACGGCTTATGCTTTGAGCGTTTGGACTTCCAAGTGAAAGTGAGTTGAGGTTCTTAAGACCCTGAAAGGATGCACCCAATGCATAAGACTCAAAGATATTCTCAGACAGATCCAGAATCCTTAGCTCAGGAAGACCTAGCAGCTCAGGTATAACACTGAGTCTGTTGGAGGCTAGGTAAAGCTCCTGAATGTTTGAGTTTCCTTCAAAGGCTGTGGGTGACAGGTTGGACAACCCACAGCTGGTCATCTTCAGTACACACAGGTCAGACAGGTAGGCAAGGTCACCTCTCCTTAGACCAGAGATCTTGTTATAGGACAAGTCCAGATAACCGCTCCCCGGAAGATCAGAGGGAAACACAGTCAGATTATGATTAGACAGGTCTATGTGTGTGTCTTCAGTGATGTCACAGTGTGTCGCTGCCGCAGAGGGTAGAAAGGTGACTTTCCCTCCCACAGTAAGCAGGAGCAGAAAGATGATTGATTGATAGAAATTGATTGATTGATTGATTGATTGATAGAAATTGATTATTTGATACATGAGTCCACATATTCAATATCAAAGACATATTCAATATCAAGGACCACAATGGCAATAAGTCTGTGACTTTTTGTGTTATCCTTGACACTGTTTTAAATGCATGACTTGAATTAAGTATTTAACGGGTGGTGAAATAAACTAAACTAAACTAAAAAATATTACATGTAACTACTACAGTATTTGTACTGTATAATGCAATTGATGTACATTCAATACAAATACATCACATGTAGATTTATACATTTTATTTCACATTTTACATAACCAAAGTTAAGGTAAAAAAAAATGTATGCACATCTATAGCAATTTGATCCATGCACAAAGGGAAACCCACAGACAGATTAATTTCTACTTATCTACTTATCACTGTGCTGTTAATTTAGTCAGTCATATGCTATATTTTCTATTTGTCAAGAGAAATCAAATATTAACAGTGGACAGTGTTTGTTGGCTCTAGGAAGGTAGGCCTATCTTCAATGCTTTATACATGTATGTGTAGTTTAGGACACACACACACACACACATACACACACCAAACATTAACTGGATGAAACAGGAACTAGTCATTAGACAGCATATTTGCTTGACCTACAAGTACATTCATTTCAACAATTAATCAATCAATCTTTAGGGAAGCTGCACAAGTTATTGGATGCTTGTGTACATTAACACAAAACTTCCTCTATTACTCTCATTGTTCTATGCATGTTTGAAAATGATATGGGTATTCCCACATTCAATTCATCTGGTCTAATTACATAAACTAACGTTGAAGTATTTGGCTTATTACTTCCGCCAAGGAGGTTATGTTTTCGGTCACGTTGGTTTGTCTGTTTGTTTGCTGTTTGTCCGTTTGTCTGTTTGTCAGCAAGATAACTCGAAAAGTACTGCACGGATTTGGATGAAACGGACTGTATATTGGGACAAGCAAGAGCTGATTAAATTTTGGTGGCGATCGGTGAACCAGAACATGATCTAGAATGTATATTGTGTCTGTGACCACGTTGTCTTGGCGGAGGTCTGCGCTCTCTGAGCGCTTTTCTAGTATTTGATATGCTGTGACAATGTAATGATATATTTATCCTCATACAATATACAGTATGTCACAAAAACCTGCTCAGATTGTCCTATTTTTTAATGTTATGATCAAAGAGCTTTATACACAGGGCTTCAAAATGGGTGGATGTAGAATGTAGAGCTCTTGGCACTAAATATGACCCTGGCGACGGAAGAACTTGAATTATGGCATGGTGACTATAAACAACGTGAGGGGATGACCTCCCAAGAATAGACCTTTGTGTCACTTGTGACCTCAAAAAGAAAACAAAAATTCAAAACCATAATCCTCATAAAAAGTCTTCAGAAATGCAAAGATTTGCAGTAATGCAGAAATTGGATTGCACTTTCCAGAGGTGTCATGTAATGGAAACCAAAACGACCATTTATTTATTTCAAGACATGATAAACAAGAAAAAAATGCATCTTACAATTCTAAATTGTAGTGTCATAAAATGAGGAAGATAGAAAATAATGGGTTTACAAATGATGCAGATTCTCCAAGAGGGTAATAAATTTGGCATTTTCATGTAAAAAAAATCACTATTTAGGCTTAGGAGCTTACAGTTTTGGAATGACAAAAAAACATCTTAAATTTTATTAAGTACACAGGTCTACAGATATGTTTTGAAATTGTGTGACACCAAACAATGGAGAAACTTTGCATTTTCTTCAGTCAATAGATTACAGGTGAACCAGAAAGCAATTCTTAAACCATTTCACAAACCTAGTGCGCAAAGTTTTATCAGTTTTTTTGAGGAGCATTTTAAGAAGCGGCTCACATACTGTAGCATAACTGGAATTTTTGCATGATCCACCACACTGTTCGGACATAAAAATCTGTAAACAAGGCTGTTAGAACTTCAGTCGTACTATTGTCTTCAGAGTGTTTGTATTATGGCTGGAAACAGAATAAGACTGTATGGCTATCAAGTGTAAGTGAGACAACTGGAGCAGGGTGTTAGGATATTTTAAATACCATACTGTGGAATTTTTTTAGATAGATGATAGAGAGATCCATGTGAATGACTCTCTCTCTCTCTCACACACACACACACACACACACACACACACACACACACACACACACACACACACACACACTCACATAAAACTTGGGAGTGTGTGTGTGTGTGTACGTTTGTGAAAGAGAAAGACAAAGAGAAAGCAGCTGTCTATCTCTCCTCTCTTTATCTGCCTCTGTGGCAGACCCCAAAGATTCCACTGTAAAGTTATGTTTGGCCCTTCAAGGCCACCGTGTGGGGTAGGTCAGCTGTCTCCTGCCACGTCAACTCTGTGTCAGTCATTCCACCGCCATGACAACCATCCACCCTGCTCTTCCACAAATTTACAGTACGCACCTCTTCTCAAGGTCCTGCTTCCTAATATAGATCTAGCTCCGCCATTGTGCTCTATAGTGCGTACACACACACACACACACACACACCTCACAGCCCCAACACACATCAGCCAACTAACAGAGCCACACACACATGACCATTACCAACAAATTTTATTACATTGTCAAGAAGTCAAAATACACTGATATTTATGCATTTATGGTATTTATGTAGCATTTTTCATGTTAGTCTGGCAACATTAAGCTATAAAACATTTTATTTAAAACAGTAATAAATCCACCTGAGAGAGAAGAGGAAGGAGAGGAGAACAGCACACTTACACCTGCCAAAGCAGCTAGCTCTCAGTGGCTGGTTTTACTACAGGCTGTCTATATAGACAGGGTCAGGGAGTTCCTTTTTTTTCTTTCTTTTTTATCTTGGTGCTTCTATTGAAAGCTTACATTCTGATTTCAGCTTCACCGGGCCCCATCTTGATTTGGTTCTTGCTTAAATGTAGGTCAGAAGTAGCAGGGCAAAGCCAAAATCTTAACTGTGTGTACACAGAACACAATCATCCCTCTAATGGGGAAGCTCTTCTCTTCTTGTATTTCCTCTCCTCCCTCCCCCTCTCTTCTCCTCCTTCTTTTCCCCCTTTCTCCTTGTCCTCCACCTCTCCTCCTCTTCCCTGGCTCCTTTCTTCTGGGGTCATGTGACCTCTCACTGGCCGCCTCCAGTGGCGTCGAACATCTTCTTCCTGCCCTCCATTCCAGACATGGCCTCCACGTTCTTACGCCAGTCGCCCACATCACCTGCGGCCTACACACACGGGACACATATCAGGTTAGCGGAAGCACCAGTCTCTCAAACACACACCAAGTGCACACGAACACACACACACACACACACACACACACACACACACACACACACACACACACGCCCGTGCACACAGTGACTTATGAATGCATGCACAGATTCATTATGCTTGTATATCACGTTTCATGTATAACATGTATAATGTTTGGCACAGTAAATGTGTACACTGTATGTATGTGTGTATGTGTGTAGCGTATGTATGAGTACCTTCTCTTGTTTGAGCTCCTCCTTCTTGACGGACTTGAGGTTAGCTCTGAGGTCCATGGTGCCTTTATGTTTGGATCCCAGGAGAGCCTTCATCATCTCCTCTGCAGACACACGCACCTTCCTCAGGGCGGGCTTCTTGAACTTACCGCCCAGGTCCGCAACCTTCAGCTTCAGCTCGTGGATCTGAGAGGACACACACACACACACACACACACACACACACACACACACACACACACACACACAGTAACAGATTTAGCCATGCATACAATATACACACCAACAAACTGTATAAAGATACATAAAGAAACATATACTGTACTTAACCAAGGCTTTAAGAGGGTTTACCCAGAGTGAATCAACTCCATAGGTACGAGTATGACAAAATTTGGTCTAATGTACGTAGATAAAACGTGGAACAAGAAGCCAGCCAATGCTAACTGATGATATAAGGGAACTTTGCTTCGGTTTCGCTTTCCTCCCATAAGTGTTAGCAGACTGTTTGCAAATGAAGTCAACGTTGTGCCAAATTCTTTCATTCTTATACCTTACGACTAGCCTGACTATCGCGCAAACTAAATAATCACAAGTGATATTTAGTCTAAAGACCCACCTATTGCTTTTCTCGTAGGGGAAGCGCTGTTTACGATTGTCCAGAGCCATTTATTGGGCACTACGAATGTCTATCATAGCGTCTGTACTAGGTCAGAGCCAATACCAGAGCCACCAGGTGATGCAAAATGCAATCGAGCGCCGTGCTTGTCCCAGCCTACTTTGCGACAGCAACAGGGCTATGAGGTTGATTCTCTCGGACAATCCCTACATCCCTTCATCACAATTAATACAGTAATAAGTGAACCACTGCATTTTGTCTGGAATAAAGTGGTGTATGCTTAACAAATTACTCATTCTGGTTGAAAGTGTAAGTAAAGGGGGCGCCGTGGCTCAGTGGCTAGGGCGTCAGACCATTACTCCGGGGACCTGGGTTTGATTCCAACCCGAGGTCATTTCCCGATCCCACCCCCCCTCTCTCTTTCCCACTTGTTTCCTGTCCATCTCTGTACTGTCTTATATGATTAAAGGCAAAAAAAGCCCAAAAAATATCTTTTAAAAAAAAAAAGAAAGTGTAAGTAAAGGAACCTCTCAGTCCCTGTGTAATGACTAGGAAAAAGGCCAGTGGCAGTGTTACTTTGTGTGTGTGTGCGTACGTGTGTGTGTGTGTGTGTGTGTGTGTGTGTGTGTGTGTGTGTGTGTGTGTGTGTGTGTGTGTGACACATACATCCTTGCCGTTCTTTATGACTTTGGCCTCACAGTCATACCGCTCCTCATCCACAACATCAATCTTGGCGTGCAGCTGTTTACACAGTTTCTGTTGTGAAAGAGAGAGAGAGAGAGGGGGGGGGGGGGGCAGGATTATACTTTTTACTGAAATATTTGCAATGACGCTGATAATTGCATAGGACCTACTATACCTGTTTTTTTAACAGGACAAGGCCCTAGCCAACTCACCTGTAGGTCGTCCATTGGAAGCCCAGACAATTGAAGGGGTGGGAGTTTGTCTCCTAGGTAACGAACTTTTTCCTCATCACGAGCAACTTTTTCTGCCTCCAGGTCTTCCATTGCCCGTTGGAGCAGCAGGATCTACACACACATACACACACACACACACACACACACACACACACTAATTTGTTCACAGATGTATGTAAAGGTATGCACTGCATAATACTGTGTATGAACACACACTAACTGAAAAAGCTAACTGAGGCTATCCCTTGCAGGGCTCAAACTCGTGACCACAAAGCAGCCTCTGATCACGAGTTGAGTGCCCTATAGCCAGTCAACTGAAAAGTTCCAGCTTCATTACTCCATCTCACACACATACACACACACACACACACACACACACACACACACACACACACACACACGTGTGCGTGCATAGCCCCTCTCACTCAGTCAGCAGTTACCTTAAGGGACAATTTCCTGGATGCCGAGATCTTTGACTTCGGCTGTAAAAAACAGACAAAGAAGAAAAGATACCTATTTATGATCGTTCTCTCATAACTCATTTATACATAAATCAACAACATAGGCCTTTTTTAATCATTACCAGTACAAGGCAGACCAAGTAAACATTAGAATCGCTTTAATTCTAAGCAATATGTTTGAATTCATTTCTGCTATCAGTTCATCATTCTAACACATACTGTGTGTGTGTGTGTGTGTGTGTGTGTGTGTGTGTGTGTGTGTGTGTGTGTGTGTGTGTGTGTGTGTGTTATTTTCTTTGTACACATGTGTGCATTGTTGTGGTGGACTGTTTGTTTGTTTTTCAGTGAAATGTGACCCTAAGCAGAAGTGTCACCTAGACATGAGCTGCAGTTGCCGGTAAGTTGGCTGACATTTGCAGGCCTGGCTAGCGGTTCACTAAATCATTCTGTCACCTTGCTGCAGGGAGGGCCACAGAGTGTGCACCACACACACACACACACACACTAACACACACACAAACATACACACCCACACACACACCCACACACACACACACACACACACACACACACACACACACAGCTGCCTCTGACTCTCTTGCCTCTCCTAAACGGGAGATCATTACTGCCTCTCCTGGGTCTGCTGCCTGCATGTCTACCATGTCTGCCAGGAACTGATGACTTCACTCCAGTGCCATCTTCACCACAGACACCTCAGCCCCACTGGGCAAAGGTGCACCACCTGCTTTGTGCACCAAAGCTGTTGTCATGTTGGGTGTCATGGCAACGACCATGACCTCCTGTTTCTTTGGATAAGATAAGAAAGAACTTTCTTGAAGAAAATTCAAGTTACCTAGGCTAGCTATCAGCTATGACTGATTTAAATGGCCTGTATAGATGCATGTTTTTTTTAAGGTAGCCTATACAGTTTGTTTGAAGGTGAGTGATTCATATCATCGTTCCAATTGGTTTGTATGTGGTCATGTGATGGAATTCAATAGCTGCCATCAGGAACATCATCTGAGATGCTGATGCTACTGACATCCTCTGCAGAGGCAACACGTCTACACTGATGACATGTAAGTATTAATATGTTCTGTACATTCTGATCCATGTTGACCGAGCTGAGCTCTGAGAATAAATGGAAACGGATACAGAGTTTAAAATGAATTTGAACATTTATCAAATGCTATTAAGCTTCTATCAATGTTATGGGACAGAACTGAACAGAGTTATCGTAAGCTCGCCTCCTTCAGCCTGCTCGTTTCTCATTAGGTCCTGATTTTTCGAGTTTAAAGTTTTTGCAGGTGCTTTTGAGGTGACCACCCTGCTCCCAATGCTGTACAAATATCCACACACTGTGCATTTGCTTAACATTCTAGTACTTAGACCTTCATCAGGTTAATTTACAGATTCATACCTTTGCATTGGGCCGCATAGGCTCGGGGGCATCCTGTCAAGAAGCAAGAGACAATGGAAGAAGAGAGGAGTGAAGATGGAATGAGTGATGGAGCTGTCGTCAGAGAAGACAGCATGTGAAACACAGTATGCATGAAACACACACAGAAAGATGGTGATAAAAAGAGAAAGAGAGAGAGAGAGAGAGAGAGAGAGAGAGAGAGAGAGAGAGAGAGAGAGAGAGATGCAAAGACATCATAAATCTTGCATATCAGACTAACTCCCTGTAAAGGCATCTCAAAGTCAAAACTCTCATAAGGAAATCTTTGAAAACCCTCGGAAGAAAATACTTACATCACTTTAGTCATGTGGGTAAAGAAAGCAGATAGAAAAAGAGAGAGGAAGAATACAATGAATGTACAACAAAGCAACATGGAAATAAAGTCATGAAAGCAATTTCACAGGCTGGCATACAATATATAGCAGTATACAGAAATATCACAACAGCAAACATTATCTTTTAATTGCAAACCAAATTCATAAACATCTGGCAGCTATGTAGT
>JAODXP020000017.1:1850414-1880278 GCA_027497455.2 Sardinella longiceps
CTTCCAACACCCTCATTTATCAACAAGTATTATCTTCCATTGCACTGCTTTAGTGAGTCCCCTGGTGCATACACACACACACACACACTCACTACACATACAAACACACACACACACACACACACACACACACACACACACACACACACACACACACTACACACACACACACACACACACACACACACACACACACACACACACACACACACACACATACATACACACACACACACACACACACACACACACACACACACACACACACACTCACACACACACCAAATTGTTGAAGGATTTAATCTCTTCTCAACCTCTAACTTCAGCCTCTGTCTCTCACCTTACAGTAATATTGGCATAGCATATTAACCTTTAAGTGTTAGGACACTTATGCAACTAACTGATTTTCTCTCTCTCTCTCTCTCTCTCTCTCTCTCTCTCTCTCTCTCTCTCTCTCTCTCTCTCTCTCTCTCACACACACACACACACACACACACACACACACAATGCTATGAGGCCACACAATGTGTGTCAGAATAGTTGGGGGTGTCCCTGGATTTCCTCCATTCCTGCCCTGCTTTATTTAAAGCTGCTGAGGATTAGGGGACCAAGCCAATCATGTAAACACTGTGCCAGTGATGTATCTCTCTGTAGGACATAAGTCACCCATTAAAATGCTTCAGTCAACTTTTTTCAGTCTCAAATAACTATTTGTCCAATCCAAGTGAAAACATATCCAATAGCAACATTTTGCATCTTTTTCAGTGCTCATGCCAATCCCTAACAAAAATTAATTGTTAAATGCAATTAGATAAGAAAAAATTGTATCTAAAGAAATGCTGCATTTATGGGTGCAGATCAGGCGCCCTTTTCCTAAAAGCAGAGTTGCTAACCAGTTAGCAACATAGTTTGTTGGCAATGGGAAATTCCATTGCAACCACCAAAGTTGCTACCATAGTTAGCAACTATGCTTTTGGGAAATGGACCCAGATCCATGGAACCCCACACTTCACTTACTCGCGCGCGCCCTCTAGTTGCAATACCACCGGAGAGCACTCGTTCTCCCCCATTAAAAGTTCTCCTCTGCCTTGGTCTGTCCTCGATTCCTCCATCCTCCTGTCGTTCCTTTCTTGTTTCCTTCGCGGCAGGAGAGGCTAGCACGGGGGGGAGGTTGGAAGTAAAGAAGGGCAGAGGAATTCCGTATTGAGATGGGCCCACTGCTAACTGAGGCAAAATCAGTCTGGATCAATTTAAATGTAATCTCTCTCTCTCTCTCTCTCTCTCTCTCTCTCTCTCTCTCTCTCTCTCTCTCTCTCTCTAGCCTTGTCTATATTAGATGTTCTTGTATTATTAACTGTAAAGCATTGTTTTGAGGTATTATCATGTTTTGATGGTTTTACTGTAACCAAAGACATGCCGTGTGGGTTTTTTATTCAGGGCACGTGGGTGACATCTAGTGGCAAAAAGTAAGAAGTGCACGTCTGGTCTCAGGGCGTAGCCAGACGGGGGCCTAGGGTGGGACAGCTTCCCTAGAAACTAATCGAGCACTCCAGTGCCAGCTCATCATAGATCAGAAATGTGATAGTGGGTCAATATTGGGGTGTCAGTTTTCAGGGAAGGGGAGGTGTCAG
Organism: Sardinella longiceps; assembly: GCA_027497455.2. Lineage (NCBI taxonomy): Eukaryota > Metazoa > Chordata > Actinopteri > Clupeiformes > Clupeidae > Sardinella > Sardinella longiceps. Next base: position 1,852,046 of record JAODXP020000017.1, read on the forward strand.
GGAAGTTTTTAACTGGGGTACACTTGATCGCATTCTCACCTATTTTTCAGTTTTTCAAAACATTTGACATTATGTTTCAACTTCCCAATTGAACTCCATTCAATTAGCTTGCCTTGAACAACTGAAAAGTATCTATTCACAGCAGAACAGATATTGTCATACAATTTCTACTGTCTATGTGTGTATCTCCTTCTTCATCAGGTGTGAGCAATTATTGTATATTGGCTGAAGGGCCACATTGGGTTTTGGATATTGACTGACGGGCCAGGTGTTAACAGTCAACTTGCTGATGGGAGTTGATGCCATTAAATTGGCAAATCTCAAACCAGTAGCCCCACTTTCTTGAGAGGACATGCAGGGTTGAAAGGAGGGTTTTCATTTCATGAATACAACAAATGTGGCAAATCTGGCCTATAATCCAGTTCACCTTGGCTAAATGAGAAGTTATTCTACTATGGGAGGGCTCCATGGTTGGATTAAACAGCCCAACAGGCCTCAATCATTCTTCATGCATATAAGATACTACCTTTGCTGTTTGCTATCTGCAAGGGTGGCTCAAAGAGGCAGTACTGTGATGTAGGCGTACAGTATATTTGCCTAGGTGCTCATTATGGTTATTGAACGTCAATGATAACCAGGTAAAAGGCACAGACACTCCAAAAACCAAGGCAGAATGATTTAGAGTTGATTTTCTACCCAAAGTCCACTTCATTGGGTAGCCTAATATGGTAATGAAGTTGTTCATGTGTCCAATTATGGAATCTCTGTGTCCCATAGAAATTTGCTGCAGTGTCAGTTCTTTTATTTTGAATTTCTCCACAGCAATTTAGTTATTAATGTGTTATTTGGTATTTATCTAGAGGTTTACTTCTATTTTATGTTATGCTTGTCTAACACCATTCCCAACCTACTAACACCATCATTTTTACCTCCGCCAAGGAGGTTATGTTTTCGCCGTCGTGTGTGTGTCTGTGTGTCTGTGTGTCTGTCTGTCTGTGTGTCTGTGTGTCTGTCTGTGTACAACATAACTCAAAAAGTACTGCACGGATTTGGATGAAATTTTCGGACAATGTGTGTACTGGGACGAGGAAGAATTTATTCGATTTTGGTGGCGATCGGTGACCCAGAATACCATCTGTGACCACATTGTCTTGGCAGAGGTCTGCGCTCTCTGAGTGCTTTTCTAGTTTATCAATGCAAAACTGCCTTTTAGCCCGCAGCGGAAAAATGAATGGGTCCCTCATGTAGGCTATTACATATGAATGAGTAATTTCATTGTATGTGTGTGTGTGTGTGTGTGTGTGTGTGTGTGTGTGTGTGTGTGTGTGTGTGTGTGTGTGTGTGTGTGTGTGAATGAAGCGGAATTAAATTAAATGGCATGATCATGCATGAAATACATGTGTAAGTGCAGTTCTAGCACAAACCATTTGGGTCCAAAACCCTGTTGTGTAGATTAAAAGGCCATTTCACATTTCAGGTTTAATACTATGGAAGTGCTTTGGTTATGTATTATAAAAGTCTCTGGACTCTAGTTCCACTGATATAACAAAAGAACAACATACAACAAAAACGTGGGAAAAAAAACTTGTTCTGAAAATATTTAAAAATGTTACAATTGGATAACCTCACGCACGTCATACTGCAAGCATCTGCACACATCCATCTGAGAGATACCATTGGGAGTGATTTCAGGACAAAAATGAAACGGATGAACCAATCAGGATCGCTATTCTGTTTTGGTTTCCGGAAGATCTGTGGTTTTCCAGTTCCAACTCTTGTCCTGCTTTATCGGTTGGTTTAGATGGGAGTGGTTGAAGTAGCAGATCAGTAAAGATAACGTCATTTATCCAATATAATAAAGTCATTTATCCAACACGCTAGGATTTTTGTCGTCTGAAGCAACTCTTGAATAACCTCACTCATGTCAGATGATTTGTTACAAGCAGCCTACTCCATCTGATATCTCGTCAACAGAGATTTGCTTCAGAAGACTGGACGTCATCAAAAATTCTTGCATATAATTGGACAACTACTTGTCTGTCATGTTATGTCAACCACTTACATAATTGCATCCCATGTTGCAATGCAATTTCTAGTTTCTCAACTATTCCAAACAAACATAAATGCCATTATCTGTGGCATTATTGCCACAATGAGTGATATAACAGAATATAGACGTCTCCTTCATATACCTGTTGGTTATGTGTTTTAAGTTTGCAAGAGATGAGCTATGTCAAAAATCCACCTCGATCCTGAAATCCCTTTCAATGGGCTTGACATCAGATGGAGTAGGCTGCTTGGAGCATAAAGAATCATCTGACGTGAGTGAGGGTAACTCTCCGATGGATCGGTCTCAAATGGATGTGTGGAGATGCTTGCAGTGTAATGCATCATCTGACTGGAAGCAAACTCTCCCAATATTTCATGATAACAATGCTTAGTATCTGAAATTGTGTCAGTCGCAGACATTTGCCATGTGGTTATTTACACAGAACATTAAAAGACGGTATATACTGTACATGGATTTTGGAGGCATACCAGGCAGGCCTACAATTACTTCTTACCTCCAGAGCTCCCCCTACTGTCTCTGTTCTTTTTTATTATTATTTATTTTCTTTCAGCATCGATGCACTCATCAATCCATGGATTTGTTTGCATACCAGGCAAGTCTGTGTTTATCTAAACTATGGAGCTTGCCCTACAGTCACCAATTTTTCATTATCCTAAATGTTCACCAATGCATGTGAATTTGCTGCAAACCAAAGTATAAGAATCAGAGATGACATTTTTCAAAGAGCATGGTTGACTGACATAATAAAGGTGTCATTCTAGATCTGAGAACCATTATCATCTTGTAAGCGTTGTACAGTACATGCTGTGAAGAAGCTGTATGCTGAGAGGATGCTAAGATTGCCTTTTTTCACTCCAAACCATCAAACTGACTACAAAGCTGCTAAATTCACCAATACACAATGCACAAAAGGTTGCATTGTTTAACTTTGCATGCATAAAAAGGGCAGGGTAAGCTTTACAGTACTGTTGGTGTTGTTCACACAGGCTACTGTACTGTAAGTCTGAGCATCTGCCAGCGGAACATCACCCTACCCTCACCCTACATGGCACACATCAGGAACATAAGCCCACCCCTTTGCTCTGATCCGCTCAGTTGGCAAAGCAATATTAATGCAGCTCAGCAATGTTGATCCTCTTCAGCACCCACTCATACCATATACATGGTGCCTGCATCACTCAATGCACCACAAACTGGGATTATACAGTCCAGGGTCCACTTAAATTGTCCTCAAATCTTGTTTTGCACATGATGTTGAAGTTTTTTGTCGCTGGATGTGGTGCTTCTATCTGAATACTGTTCTATAAAATCAGGCCTCTGTGATAGATATTCTTACTCGTCTTGTCAACTTTCTTTCTGAAAATTTGGTGGCCTATGACATGAACAGAATGATATGATAAATATGACAGATTATGATGAGACAGTTCTTGAATTACTGGAAATTTGTTCTCAAGTTATTGTAATTGGCCTGCAATAATTTCTGGGTCATTTACAATTCTTTGCGAGCTCACCATACAAGAATATTTAAATTTGTATTCATGAGTGAGCACCATTAAGACAATAGCCACTACAAACAAAAATGTTTACTGTGTTCAACACCACAAGATTAGGTGTCTTGTTTGAAAAGAATGTCTACATGTCAGATGATCGTAGGCCACTGCTTGCCTGATAGTAGATGTGGCCTTTGTATGCCGAATGGACTCAGTTCTACACCCCAGACCATTACCAACAGGCAAATTACACACACACACACACACACACACACACACACACACACACACACACACACACACACAAAACATATCAGTCTGTCTTGTTGTAGATTTAAAGGGATTGAGGTCATTCAAGCTTGCATGGTACTTTTGTGGTAGGCCTATATCACACAATGTTTTTTTTTTTTTTTTTTTTAATTCACTCCACCAATGCCATTTCATAGTCTTCCGTTATTTAATTGAAAGGTTTACCGCAGCCAACCCCTCGTATCAACATGCGTAATTTGTTCGAACATCACTTGGTGTGCAGGTGCCACCTCAGTATTTAGCTTTTGATACGAGCCATAGCGATTCTGTAGGTCTTGTAGATTCTGGGGGTTTGTATTAGGCTATATCAAATGTAGCCTTTTAAAACAAACAACAACAAAAAAAATAACGCAGACTGCAGAGTGTAGCCGACTCTAGGTTGAGGAGGGACAAGAGAACACAAAAGTCACGTTACTAGACTGACTCCAAAAACGCACAGACACAACAAGGCGCGTGCACGCTATCTGTCGCAAACATTCTCAAAGTCTGGACTTGGGTGGTCAGACAGCGTCTGCCTCGTGCAGCAGCAACGGGAGGAGTAGACAAGCGTAGTAGACAACCACACTCCTGGAATGACGCGCATTGCATACGCAGCTTGCACATTGGGTTACAATGAGAGGGATCGTCTAACATCAACAGTAACGTTAGGGAATCTCCAACGATCGTTTCCTTAAAGTTCCAGTTATTGACGGGTTCATAGCCTCCGGATGACAACGTCCAGCTTCGAAATGTGTTAGGCACATGAAGGTAGGCTAAGTTGGCATGCTTATGTTTCTCTTGCTGGGTTTCGTTTCATTTGTTTTAGTGGTGTGATCACATAATGTTACTTATGTTTGAACGTGTTATGTTTGTCTTTGTTAAACAGTCCTTTAGTGGTTTGTCAAGGCGAATGACGTGCCATTAATCTTAAAGGAGGAAACATGACCAACCTAAATGATCAAGAAAGATACAGGGAACAAACTATCTGTGAATTATAGCTCATTACCATTTCTCTGGTTGAGTGGTAAACTTGCATATTTTTGCTGAGGTAGTGTTCTTGTTAAGGCAGTCTATAGCCAAGTCAACCCCAGACAGACCAGTTTGGGGGAGACAGCAGACATGGTCGTGTAGCAAAACGTTATCCGAATTCAGACCTAAAACCATCATTAGATTACGAGGTTTCTTTCTAAATGATCATTTGTTGCGCGTAGACCAATGTATAATCACAAGTACACACTGTAATTTTTTTGCGTGGAAAGGTAGGCTATGATGCAACTCTTTGTTACATGGTAGCGTAGCGTATCTCTTTGTTTAACGCGTGGTGTTGGTAGATGGCGCTGAAGCGGCTCACACAAGTTGGGGTAGCTTGGAGATGGATGGGCAATTCAAACTAAATATTGCAACAGCACATTTGCCATGATGGAGCCCTACAGTTACACAGCAGATGTCTCACTGTTATCCATTGGCATCGATTTTATATTTTGAATATTTTGAACATTGTTATATAAAAGACAGATAGCCTGTTTAAGTGAGAATAGATTAATAATTTAAAATCTTAGTTCTACAGTTTCTGTTATGCAAAGCAAAACATTTGCAATTAAGAACACCTGAGACGTTACAATCAAGGAACTTTAGGCCTTTGGTATAAATTTAGTGCAGAAGAGGTGATTAATATGACCATATCTTATAATAGGTAATATAGGTTATGTATTGGCTGTGCCATCATGCCATTGTACCAACCAATTTGGCTTTCAAAATAACTGAATGAATTTAATGTAACCATTTTCTTTGTCTGTTTCCAGAATCGACAAAACGGTTGCCCTGTGTGCGCTCATTTGTGAAAGATGCTGGATGGACTACATGGGGACCAGCCTTGTGTACCCACCTCCAGGCCAGTGTCAGTCAGTGTCAGTAGCCTCTCTTTGTTTCCAAGTTGTCTTTACATGGATGGGAGCAACCACCCTCTCCGGAGGTAAGACATCCATAAGTATTCTACATAATGATGGTTAGTTATTAATGAAAAGGTTATAAAACGGATGTAATTGTATAGGGGTATTTTGATTATGAATTATAGATTTCTCTTTGATTTATTAAGCTTCAAATCCCTTGTGCCGCCATGGCAACAATATATGAGTCTGACCCTAAAGGCTGTTTGTGTAGATGACATTTTTACTGTGTAATGTAATGCATATATGTGCAATGGAACCTTTGGAGCAAAGAAGCCTTATTTTGAGAACCCAGCATGCAAGTGTGGAGAGGGGTGGCTCTGAATTTGGGTCGCTTGACACCTACGTCTTCATTAACTTGTCATTTAGAAATGCATTACTCTGATCATTTTGTATGGATTTAATGATGCATTAAAACAGCAAAACATTTTGGCACAACACCTGGGCAGGGGTACTGCCTCTGGGAGGGGGGGCACTAGAAGGACACTGAAAGGAGGCACCAGAGAACATTTTAAAATCAATGTCTGTGATGGGGTGGGGGGGGGGGGGTTGTCATAAGCACTGACCACTGAGGCCTTGCCTTTCTTTGAGGATTAAAACCTAAATCGTGAGTCAGAAAACCAGTCTGCAAATAGTGATCCCAAAATGAGTAGCAGTAAGTAACCGCTGTTCCAACTGGAGCAGATGGCTGAGGCCTGTGATGGAGGCTAATCCTCAAAGCAGGACAAGGTTAAGGCTCATCAGCAGTTCCTTCAATGGAAGGTTTGATGATATCACCCTTCATAATCCCACACAGGTTCTACTTCACCAACCCAACCCAAGGCCTAGACATGCTGTCATACAGCCTGAATATGTATTCATTAAAGCTGATTATTTTGGGCAGGCTCCATTAAGTTGGGAAGGCTCCACGGGCCGCATTAAATAGCTCAACGGGCCGCATGTGGCCCCCGGGCCTTAGTTTGCCCAGGCCTGATGTAGAGTAAGACAGTGCAGATAAACCTGTATCCCACGTCCGAACTTCAGAATTTTACGATTTGTTTGTTTTGGTAAGGATATGTATCAAACATCTTCAAGTTCATTAATGATTGATTGAATAAGTTCACACCGCTTCATTTGACAAATGAAAATGACATGTCTCCTATATTTGACAGTTAACTATTACTATTGATAACTAGTTTAGTATTGCTCTGTAAAAACATTCAGGAGATTCTACTGATTTTGTTTGTTTAAAATTGCGTTATTACTGGCATTGAATGCAAGCATGTTTGTGGGAGTATTTTATTCATGATTAAAGTGTGTTCATTGTGAAAATGAGTAAGACCTTTTTGGAGGAAGGAAACTCAATTTCTCAAGAGCTCAGCCAACATTGAGTAATTTCACACCCACCCCAAGTCTAGTCTTCCATTTTTCTGTTTTTCTTCTCTCTCCTTTCCACTCTCACTGATACTACTGTACTCTTATTCTTGTTTTCATTTTCTGATGTAAGGACTCTCTACCGGCTGAAGCTAGTGAGTTCTCCCAACCTCAGCCAGCTGGGAAAGAGCGAAAAATCCTCCTTGGAGGATCGGGGAACTGGGCCTAATGCCGTCTGGAACAGGTAATGAACCGTATCCCAAACTGGACATAGGACATTGCATATGTTTTCATATCATCATTTGCTACAATTGTGCAGGATGTGTGAAATGTGAATATGTGTTTAGAATTGTGATAAGAGCATGTTCCTGTGTTTCTGTGTTACTGTGTCATTTCTAGCATCCACAACGCTGTCATCGGGGTGTTTCAGAGGAAGGGCTTGGCTGAGAATGAGCTCTACACTCTAAACGAGGGTGTAAGGTTAGTCCCAGTTGATGAAACATGAGCTTCCTGCCCGGCCAGCTTTAACCCGCAAAGTTTACTCAGCAAACTCATGTGAAAGTATGTCAGCATTTGCTGCAGATATTACTGGTATTACTGGTAGTAGAATCACTGGGCCAAATCCACTCAGATTTGCTGCCTCTATAGACACGCAGTCACCTTTGTTAGATGCCTATTAGTCACATTGCTAATGCAATGTGTGTGTGTGTGTGTGTGTGTGTGTGTGTGTGTGTGTGTGTGTGTGTGTGTGTGTGTTCCTGCATGTTTGTGTGTGCGTGCGTGGCATTTATGTGTTAATGGCAAGCCCTTCTTTTTTGTCATTTAGACAGTTGCTGAAAACAGAGTTGGGTTCCTTTTTTACTGAGTATCTTCAGGTAAGTGGTTGTCTTCATGAGATGTGCCAAATATCATATTGTCGGTAAATGCAATGCAGTGCTTGAATCTTCCAAGAAATAAACAAAGTGGAGGTATGAACAATGAGTGGTTCATTGAAATGCTAAAAACCCACCCATGTATTTTTCTCAGAAGCAGTTACTGACGAAAGGAATGGTCATTTTACGTGACAAAATCCGCTTCTATGAAGGTATATTTCTTTCTGCTCTGTGTTTTAGATGTAATTAAGTACTGAATGGTGTTTGTGTGAGTGTGTCTGCGTGCGTGCATGCGTTCGTGTGCATGCTCTGTGTGTGTGTGTGTGTGTGTGGGTGGGTGTGTGTGTGTTTACAGTATATCCTAAAAAGTCTGCTCTAGCCTGCACTCTTTTGTGACTATTTCTATACACATTTCCCACTCATGCCTTTCAGAGCAGTTTATTCACACAAAGGCATCGGGGGATTTTTTTTTCTTCCCTTCTAACGTTAGGGAATCATGTAGAAACATGCCAGTCTTGAAGAATTTCTTTACTGTGTATACACAGGCTTCTAACTGGTTTCAGCTCATGTACTGTAATGGCTTCCCTTCCCACCATAGGTCAGAAGTTATTGGACTCATTAGCTGAGACATGGGACTTCTTCTTTGGCGATATCCTCTCCATGCTCCAAGCCATATTCCACCCTGTTCAGGTGAGAAGACTTATACCCTGGCATACAGCCAATCACGTACATTAGTAAGGATGTATAGATATGTTATGACATATACATGTAGTACATAGATATATAACAGATATAACTGAGCCAAGTATATAATCAACAGCAACCAGCAACTGACACTAACTGACTGTATGTGGGTAGAATCAGATTTGGAAAATCACATTTCACGTTCAGACTCCAGTGTGGCGTATTATAAATAAATTGCATGAAGTTCTGAGTGTGCCACGACACCTTTTTTATTTTCTGTAAGTTTGCTTTGATCGCCGTGTGCACCTCATAAGGTGTGCGTTTACAAAGAAATAATTTCTAACAGACTCCAGTGTGGACATAGTGCCATCCAGGAAGAACCTGACACACATGCCCTGTCTGCTCATTGCTTGAGCAAAGTTAGCCATATTAGCGCTAGCTCCTAAACTCTGCTGTGTGTCTCTGCCACCAGGGGAAAGAGCCGTCAGTGAGACAGCTGGCGCTACTGCACTTTCGAAACACCATCACCCTCAACATGAAGCTGGACGAGGCGCTGTCTCGACCTCGTGCACGCGTTCCCCCCTCCATCGTCCAGATGCTCCTCATACTGCAGGTACATGGCAATATCTCACGCTCGTCTCACCTTGAACACGGCTCAGCACCTATCTATCTCACATAACCCGAGAACACACATGAGTAGCACAAAGAAAGAATCTTCACATACAAATAATAACTCTGCACACAAAAAAATCTAACACTTAAGATAGGCACTTCACAAATACTCAGAACATAAGTGGACTAAGAAGGCAGTTGAGCATGTACGAAAGCTGGAATCAGACACACACGACAGTTGAAACCAGTGACACAATCAGCTGGAACGAAAGACACAGGAGATAAGACCAACTTGGATGGACTCCAAGAGGTGTGAACTGTGTTCTTTGGAACGCACACAAGGAGCGTTGGAAACGTCGTGAAGAGAACCAGACTCCGCTTGGACTGGGAGGGACGGAGGGTGGGTGGGTGGCTGTAGCCTTTGGGTCCTGCCGATCAGTTACCTGGCACACAGAGTTATGGCGTGTCGCTATTCTTCTCCTTTTGTAAAGCATTTCTCAGTTTACACTGTGTGAAAGGATATTTACATATTTAAGTAAACATTGAAGTCTGATGGCTAAGCACATGGGCAGGTGAGCTCTTATCAACAAATATTCCTGGGCTGATTCATTGATAGGAACCTTCCTAAGCAAAAAAAAAAAAAAGACTTTGTAGATACAAATGGCAAAATAAGAGAGCAAAACACGGAAACCAGATACACCCACATACACTATTATGACAGCATGTGTCATTTGGAATCTGAATGGTGAAAGGGTTCATAGGTCAATGTTGTCCATGTGTGATATCCACAGTATTGCTGCAACACAATACATTCAGTTTTTTTGCGCAACACCATATGGATGTCCAGTGGGTGTGTGAACAAAATTGTTTTCTACCCAGAATCCAGTGATAGTGGCGCTCTAAGCCAGCAGAGCAACAAATGTTTTGGCCTTGTGGCCTTTGTCAGAGGAAGAACCTCAGGCCAACACATTTTTATCCCAGCCTGAAAATGTATGAGAAGTCTTTGGAGTGCAACAAAATAAATGCCATACAAAGCACATCATATTACTCTCTGCCATGACACACTGCAACACTGACGTCACCCTTTTGGCACTTATTTGAGCAATGATGGAACCGTTTGCTTGGTGATTATTGGCTAGAATGTTCTGCTTTTGTTGAACATGTTGCATCTTGCACCACTAAAGGGAGCCTCCCTCTCTCTGTCTTTGTGTGTGTGTGTGTGTGTGTGTGTGTGTGTGTGTGTGTGTGTGTGTGACATCATCTCCCTGCTCCACCCTGTGCAGGGCGTCCATGAGTCCCGAGGCGTGAGTGAGGAGTACATCAGACTGGAGGCGCTACTCCAGAGGGTCGTCTCTCCCTACCTGGGAACTCAGGGCCTGCGCTCCCATGACAACACACCCCCAGACTGCTCTTACGCTTTAGGTAAAGCCTGACGCCTTTTTGGAGATGTACTGGCTGTCTCAAAGATATGCAGGGACAATCGGTATTCGGCCACCTAAGGGTAAAGAGCTCATAACATTGTTGATTTTACTTCTATCGCCTGGTTAACATTCACGTCAATTTTTCCAGGCTGTTAGCTTTAATTTGACTCCTCATTTTGCCGTGAACACCGAAAATAACAGTGCATATTTAAGAAAATATGCACGGCCAGGTACAGAGAAAATCATTGCTAACGGCACTGCTCAGTATGTAAAGACAAGTAGCAAGTCTCATTCAGCATGAGCTTGACAAAAGTCAACCAAATCGACAGCAGTGGGAGATTTTGAGCCAATTTTGAAGTCACTTGCCATACAAAACTAAACTTGTTAACACGTTAGCAAGAGTTTCATAGCAACAATGTCTAATAAATGTGTCTGAAGCTAATATTTGATCATTTTGGCTAAAAACAACTGCCAAAGCTTAGCCAAATGTCAAAACACAAACAGTCATTGTCTTAAATCTTGCTAACTTTCCCCCTCGTTTTGAAAAACGGGGGTGGACGAAACCCGTATCTGGCCGAATACCGGTTGACCAATGATACCCTCTCTGTCATTAATCGCTTATCTGATGAGAGTCTGCAGTAGAATCAGTCCATTTTAAAAGCACTGCCCCCACACCACCTCTTATTTCAGCCTCAAATACATCAGTACTGAAGTCACGCTAAAGAAGCCGTCAGTGTCAGCCCACTGTTGCGGTTGTTAAATGAAGCTGCTTCATTAGAAGGACACTGGGAGAGGTGGAGGAGTTGACCTTTTTCATTTGAGGCGGCTCCTGTAGTTTGTGTGTAGTTAGTGGCCAGGATGTGGTGCGGGGCGTTGGGGAGACATTCCAGTGGTAGGAGGCCTTGAGGGAGCTCAGCACAGGCAGGCCTTTACAGTCACCCAAGCAGTGGTCCTTCACTAACAAACAAGTCAATTCAAGTCATTTCATTTACATAGCACATTGAAAAACAACAGAAGCTGACCCAAAGTGGTTTACAATTGATGCAAAAAATGGAGTAAAAACAATAAGATAGCTCATCTTAATACAGCTTTAGAATTGAGGCAAAGAGAATAAAACAATGGAAAAGATCATCTTAAAAAAAAAAAATCTGCACAAAGCTGCAGCTGGATATTATTATTAATTAACATAGAAATTCACATTGGTGAATCCCTGGACTACTACTTTGAGAGCCTCTTCAGGCTTCTAGCCCATGTACTGCACACTCTGCTGTACATACGGTATATTAGTGTGGGGGAGAGTTACCAAACTGGCAGTAACTGCTCTATTTTCTGGCCAGCCTGGTAATTTATAGTTAGGATCCAGCCACGCTCACATCCAAACGTGTCTGTTAAACATGTCTGTTAATGACTGTTTGAGCAAAAATAGTTTTGAGACACCTTGGTTTATTCTTTTTAATTTTAATTCATTTCATGACCATGATGATATTGTCCATTTTGAGTTCATCCTTCTTTTTGTTTTTCCCTGAGCAGAGAAACAACATTTGCACTGGTCTTGGACAAAGGCAGGTGACGCCCACACCAGCACCCCCGTGGTGCGATCGAAGAGCTACAACATCCCCATGCTGACGCCGGTGGCCGAGTATGACTCAGAGGTAGGCTCTCTGGGCAGCGTGGGCATTCGCCGCCACTCCGCCTGTGAGGTCACTTCCTGCTTGGACCCAATGCTGACCACCACAGCGGACACTGGCACCACCTCCAGACTCTCCCTGGACCATGAACTCCCTCTGCGCGGGCCCTCCGTCCAGCCTGGCCTTCTCTTCCCTCCACACTGTGCCGGAGGCCTCCACCCAGCCAATGGCCAGGCCTGCCACTCGGAGCTGAGCAAGGCCCACTCCTCCCCAGCCAGCTGCTCCTCCAGCCCAGAGACTATCATCGTTCAGGGCCTGGACTCCGTGGACTCGGATCAGGACGGCATTTTCATTGACTTCTCTCACTGCCGCTCAGATTCATATGGGGCCGCCCGGCAGACTAGCTGACCCACCAGAGAGCCATAAAGTCCCTGTCCTCCTCACACTGCCCCCCTAATCCCCCCCCACCAGGATGTAAATACTTACTCTATGCTCTGCACTACCATTGGGAGGAGGAAGCTCATGATGCAATCTAGCCTGGCCATTGTATGTAATTCTGCTCAATCTCCCTCCAGAACTCCCGTCTGGGATTCCAGCCATTTGCCTCATTCCCATCGGCTGTATCGTGGCTGATCTAGTCAGCGAACTTTATCAATAGGCTATCAGTCAAGGGCTGATCCAATCCTTTTGAAATCTCCAAGCAGGCAAAAATTTCCCAACAGCCGAAAACCCAGACCTGGTTATGACCAGGCTAGATGCAGTCCCACTTTTTGCCTTTTCACCCCTTAGCGGCCGTTCACACTGACACGCTTTTTTCACCTCCAGGCGCTCTATTTCAATTGTTTCCCTATGGAACGATGCGACTTGACCGTTGCTACGCGCCTCGTGTAAAAAAAGCGCTAGTAAAAACGCAAGCGACTAAAAAACGCAAGCGCTCAAAGTTGAAAATAGTTTAACTTTTGAGGTCGCGTTTTCTTCAACAATGGGCCCGTTGCCTACCTGCCAGTCATAGCTAAGTCGGGGAGTTAGCGGTTTAGCCAAATCTAGCTGTCATAGCAACAAGACGTACATTTATCACTTTCGACCTCGCATGTTTTTGTCACTCAAATTTTCAGAATACTCGCGTTTTACAAGCGGAAAAGCGCGTTCAGTGTGAACAGCCCCTTAGTTTGTCATCTTCCCCTGGAGATCCCATGCTGTCTACATTTGAATGTGTTTTGAGGGTATTAGTTGATGAGTAGGTGTAAATGAGGCTTTGTTCAAGTTAGTTCAAACAACGCTCAGATTATGTGAAATATGGCCTTTGTTTTTTTATTAAATATATTTGAAGCAGACATGAATTTTACACGATCAAAACTTTTCAAATGATCACTTTTCACTATTAATAAAATGTTATTAAATTAAGTTGGCCAGTTGAATACATTTTGATAGTTATTTTTATGCTGTAGCTTTCAGTTTGCTAGTGTAGATAATCATTTGGGTGTTATCTTTTCATATCAAAGTAATGAAGCAAATCTAAAAAAAAACAAATAAACCTCACTTTGATTGCCTCCTAAATGATAATTAAAAAATAAAACATTTATCACAGATCTCATACCTGTTTTTTTATAGAGGTGTAATATTTATGAAACAGCAATCAGAGGTTTCTACACTTCTGAGAGATGAATGGGATTTGATATGAGTTGGATTAATTCATATTTTTTTATTGTCTCATGAAAACTATAATAATGTGCAATCATGAGTTCTGTGCTGATTATGAGAGTCTGATGCATAGTCACTTTAGACTGCATGTACCAAACCCATGATAATAGCATCTCAGAGAGTCAATGTAGAATGAAGCGATAGGAATAGACAAATATTTTGTGGACACTATTAGCAATGTGTCCATAACTGACGAGTAGATGGTAGGATGTGGAATATTGCTCTCTAGCACCCTCTACTGCTGTATATTATACTACATGTGCACTGGCAAAGGATGCTGGGTGCAATGTGTACAGTACAGTGTTAAATATATGGGCAATGGTTGGTGTTTTTTTTAAAAGGATTTCATATCCTTACATAACACAAAGCCAGGAGTTGTAAGTGCAAATAATAAGCAGGATCATTAAGTATACTGTATAATCATTAAGTATACTGTATAATGTATACTGTATGTACAGCATACCCCAACCATTTGTTATGATAGCAGAGGCTATACAGCAGGTTACTTAAGCAAATAGGAATACAATGTTTTTGTATGCACCAAAGTATTCATTGCTGATTGCTTCAGGTTTCTGGAATGAAATCCCACACTTCATGCTGACGCACGATGACATTTACTAGCTGGTGAAATTCGTCATCTGTGTTTGCCTAATTCTTTTCTCTCACTGTGGGTTACGGGAATGAGGGCAGTGGAACAAACACAGAAGGTGTGATAGAGGCCAGATATGCACTGCTATTTCTTCACAGCTTGGAACATTTTCACCTAAGTTTGGCACAGTTTTCTTTCCATAAAGGAGTAGCTTTAAACTTTATGATAGCTAACTATAGACAAATACATCTGCTCACGCTCGTGTTTTTCAATATTTGAACTTAAGTTTCAGTAAAATGGCTTACTCCATCTGCAACTATGGGACAATGATAACAATACTGCTATTAGGAGTAACACTATATTCTACAGTCAAAGCTGGATAGTGGACACTGATGCTTGAAAGGACTTGATGATTTATGGTGTCAGCAATATAAGGTATATACATACAACATATTATTTTGTATGAAAACAATACTTCAAACCAAATTTCAAGACCTCACAGTCCTGGAAAGACATGTACAGTGTAACAAAATATGAATGGTAACCTCGAGCACATTATGTCACGGTAAATAATAACCGATCACACACAATGCATTTCTGAACAGATCAGAAAAAACATCTTTAGTAACAACCCTCGACTATACAGAGTAAATCTAATAGTATTATAAGGTTTTCACACCCAGAACTAAAAACTTCACTTTTACCTTAACTGTCTATACAAATATAAATCATATACTGTGAACTGAGTGCTGATAGATAAAGTAATTTATCACTGTCATGCAATGAGCTAAGCATTGTAGCATATTTGACTTTATTGCAAGGTAGGCTACTGAACTTGAACGCCCCATATGCAAAGTCAATTTGATGATAACCTGAACTGCACCTATAATATGTTAGAGTATATTCAGACTAAGTTGTCTTGCTGGGGAAAAAATAAAAAAAAAAAACATCCTGGCAACTTTGCTGCTAACACCAAGTCACACAACAATAACCTTTGTATGAAAATGAAATATCTTATTTGTCAAAATATTTTAATCTAAAATAGCTGATTCCTATTCTTTGGCTTGTAAACAAGCAAACCTACATACAGGTAAGTACTGGTTAAGGAGTAGGAAAGAACAGCGTAACAAAATAATGAAGTATGAAGAGATAATGAAGAATGAAGTATGAAGGGATAATGAAGTATGAGTACATACTGCATAAGTATGCTGGAATAACACAAACAACATCACATCAAAGTACTTTGAGTTCTGTCTAGACCACTGCTCATGAGACTGGGTGCATCATATAAACCATGGGAATATCACACCTAAAATCGAAACAAGTGTAGCCTATCTAGGGCTGTTCATTGATTAATCATAAAATTTTTCATTATTATATTTCATTTTAATACTTTCAGGTGCCAAATTAATACCTGTATTGTATAAGTGTTATTGGACAGATAAAGCAGATAACTTTGTAACCAATGTACCGGTAATTGTTGTTATTCCAGTATACTTAGACAGATCATATGATTTATCATTTGATACTTTTTGCTGTGAACTTGAGCGTTACTTTAACACAGTAGTGGATAATTGCATTCCAAGCTGAGTTTAAACGACAAGGTAATTTACATTAATGCCTTAAGGATTAATTAACATACAATAAATGCACTTTGAAGTCAATACAACCTCAGTAAGGAAAACATTTTGTATGACTTTGAAGACTTTCTTCCACGGGAGCATAAAATCAGCGCTAAAAAAATACAGGGACAGGGACACAATGTTTTGCACACTACGTATTTAAAAGTCAAGTCAATACAACCTCACATAATCTGATGTCTGATTTATAGACTACTGGCTTTAGGGTATCAATACTAACGATTCCTTTTTTAAATCATCATCAGTCTTTCATTTCACTTCTCCCGTTCATTTATGTGAGCGTATATTTTTGTATCGGCATAGCAAGAGTTGTTTGAAGGTGTTTTTGAAGGTGATGTTGCACAGGGCGTAGCAGGCAGGGTTGACTGTGCTGTTTATGTAGCAGAGCCAGTAGCCAAAGGTCCACATGGAGCTTGGAATGCAGGAGTTGCAGAATGTGTTGATCAGGACCATCACATTGTATGGAGTCCAGGTAGCCACAAACGCCACCAAAATAGCCATGATGGTCCGTGTGACTTTCCTCTCACGTGACGGCACGCTCCTGCGCTTTCTCTTTTTGGGTGGCTGGAGGGTGGTTTTTAGGATCCTCTGACAAATGGAATTTGTCCCTTCAGAGATCGTCTCCACCTTTGTGTCAGCAGATGTATAGCTATCTCCTATGGGTGCCTGGGAGGGTGAGCTGATGCAGGTGAGTTTGGACCAGCTGGCTCTGGGCTTGCTCTGGTTGGTCTGAGACTGCTGTGTAGGTTGGGTGTCTCCTCCGGGTTTCCCCAGGGAATCCCCTTCATCCTCTCTGTTACTCGATGAAACAAGGACACTACCTGATGTGGACTCGTTCTCAGTCTCCTGGTCCTCTCCTGTGGTGCCATCCTCAATACCAGTGTCTAAGGAGCTTGGAGACGCCTGGGGCTCTTTGTCAGCTTTTCTACCACTTTTAGATCCTTTTCCTCGGTTCCGATTGTCTCCTGGGTTGCGGGCACCCTGACAGTTGTCCTGACTCTCACTGGATACCCTCCTGCTCTCTCTCCTCACACGGCTCCTGCTGGCTTTGGAGATCTGCCAGTACAACACTATCATGATGATCACTGGCACATAGAAGGCAGCGATGGCTGTGCCAAAGGTCACAGCTGCGTTGGAGAAGAACTGAATGTAGCACTCCCCCTCTGGAACTGTCCGCTCTCCTACGAAGAACTGCCAAAATAGGATGGCTGGAGCCCATAGTATGAATGAGAGGATCCATGCCGCAGCTATCATCATGCCTGCCATTTTGGTGGTTCTGTTGACTGGGTAACTGAGTGGCTTGGTTACACAGAAATAGCGATCAAAGCTAATTATTAGCAGGTTCATTACTGATGCATTGCTCATTACATAGTCAAGGGCCAGCCATAAGTCACAGATGACTGGGCCAAGTGGCCAGTGGCCAACCACTATGTAGACTGTGTAGAGGTTCATGGAGAACAGACCAATTATTAAATCTGCACAGGCCAGGCTAAATAAGAAATAATTGTTAACAGTTTGGAGGTTCCTGTTAACTTTTATAGAGACAATGACCAAGATATTGCCAATTATTGTAATTAAGCTCAAAAAACCAAGTCCTAAAATTATGAGAACCATCTCCACAATATCGCCCAAGCTCTCTTCAGGCAGTTCTGTAGGAGCAGGAGTGAAGGTGAAGTTGAGTGGAGTTGAATCCATCTTATCCACCTAGAGTGAAGACCGATCTTTGAAGCTCCAAAATCCAAGATAATCTCTCAATGTGATTAGGTTTGGCTAGAAAAGAAAAACATACACAGTATTCCCTTAGTATCTCCATAACAACATAATTTAGCAGAATTTGGACCTTCTCGTAACTGTGTGAAGTGTGTGAATCTAGCTTAGAGTATATCACTGCCCTACCCATAGTCTCTAATGAACCATTTCAAAAACATTTCATGATTGAACACCGTAGAAAACAAAACAAAAAAGATAATATTCTATTATGTACTGTATGTCTTTCATGCAATAATGACTGAGAGTAAAGCTTTGCAAGAGATATCTCTCTCTCAATGGGTAATGAAGGAGAAACAGATGATTGGTGCTGCTTTATTGGCTTAAAATAGGCTATGACATAATTTGTGCGATGGGGCCTGGAATCGCCAGGTGAGCAATTAATGTAAAAGTTGCAGGGTAATATATATAACAACCAGGGTATAGCCACCAGGAGGCTCCCAAAACTACATTAATATTTATGGAACATCTATTTTGTAGAAATTCAAAAAGGGTCATTTCTGACACTCTTCTTTTACACTGATAAGGCCTACATGTCCTGTTAAGGCAAATAAATGTCCCGTTTGACATAACATTGGTTCATGAGCAGGAACCAGATTGGCCTGGACAATATTGGAAAAAATAGGCATACATGTAGATTTAAATAAATCATAGCCATCAGTAAGAAATAAATTGGGGATGTGAGAAGGCCTAGGATCGGATCACTTTTCAAAGTGTCCTGATACATTTTTTTCTTTACTGCCAACCATTTTTTTTTATTATTACCTCCGCCAAGGATGTTGTGTTTTTGATGGTGTCTGGTGTCATGCATGGATTTGGATTAAATTTTTCGGAAAATGTGTGTGTTGTGACAAGTTAGAACTGATTCGATTTTGGTGGCGATCAGTGATCCAGAACACCATCTGTGACCACATTGCCTTGGCAGAGGTCTGCGCTCTCTGAGTGTTTTTCAATAGTCTTAAAATGTGATGGATGAAACAGGATATTTAAAAAATAATATGAAAGATTTACCAAAATCTTGATGCCTATTTTTTCTAATTTTGTCCAAGCCAGTCAGGCCCATGCTTATGAACCACTGTTATGTCAACCAGGACATTTATTGGCCTTATGGCTGATTTATAGTCAGGAACAAACGTAACTGCGCGATAATGCAGTGAGCCTCGCAGCTATTTTACCCCCCTCCGCAGTGACTGCCTGTGCACCCCTGAAAATGTGACTGGCCGCAGACAGCGACGCAGTAAACGGCAGCAGGAGCCGCTGTGATTGGTCCTCTCGAGCCGCCTGCTCTGTGATCTCGTCGCTCGAGAACGAAAAGCTACTTCCTTGTTCGTTGGGTAGTATAAACCAAAACTCACTGCGCCGGCCTGTCGGCGATAGGCTGAAAAAGAGGTATAACCCAGCCTTTAGGCTGCACCAATTTAATTAACTGGTTCTCTGATTTTTTCCAAGAAAAATATGGAGCAAGCGAGCGAAAAAAAAAAAAAAAATGCTCTGAAGGTAAATTAGTGGTGGAAATGGAGGGCTTTAAATAGAGAGGACAATACATTATTGTTACACATTTCATAGCGTTCAATAGCTTAATATCATTCATAACCATTAGGTATAATTGAAGACAAAAGGCTGAAACAGTCTTCCATTTTTTCATCTTTTTTTACCCACAGAAGTTTTACCCACAGATAATACTTTTTACCCACAGCCAATACACACACAGGTTTTACCACCCAAGCCTCGTTCTAGTGCAGGCCTGGGCAAACTAAGGCCCGGGGGCCACATGCAGCCCGCTGAGCTATTTAATCCGGCCCGTGGAGCCCTCTCAAAGTAGAATAATTTGTCTTTTAGCCAAGGAGACTTAGATTATAGGCCTAAATGATCAAATTTGTTGTATTCATGAAATACAAACCGCCCCCTTTTAACCCTGCATGTTAACATGTCCTCTGAAGGAAGTGGGGCTACTGGTTTGAGACTTGCCAATTTACCGGCATCAACTGGTTGACGGTGAACACCCGGCCCATTAGTCAAAATCTAATGGCCCTCCGGCCAAAATAATTGCCCACCCCTGTGCTTCATAGTGACGTAGGTGAAAAAGGTGAATTCTCGCCTTAATAAAATTTCTCTGGTTCTACCTAGCACATGAGAATGTTTGAATGTTAGCTTGTTACAGCTAATGTCATTTAATGCTGCTATGCTGGTCAAGTTGATGTTGCCATCTATAGGCATATTGTATTGTGCAAGGTCTTTGCATCTGATGTTATTTGTTTTCTATTTGACTTGATATCTTCATATTTGCACTTCAAAGCTGTCTTGCGCTTCTAAGCTATCTAGAATTTGCATATTTGCACAATTTT
This sequence comes from Sardinella longiceps, assembly GCA_027497455.2. Classification (NCBI taxonomy): domain Eukaryota; kingdom Metazoa; phylum Chordata; class Actinopteri; order Clupeiformes; family Clupeidae; genus Sardinella; species Sardinella longiceps. The sequence continues at coordinate 1,872,453 of JAODXP020000017.1, forward strand.
GCAAGTAGCACTTCCGTATTTGTCTGTCTGTTCCGGTTATGAGATGGCTTATGTATTTTCCTTTCTTTTTCTTTTTGTTTTTCATTCAAGGTTTTTCACCTAGCTATCAGTGGAAACTATGGTAAACAGCTAATGTGCTCAACATTTCTAACTGAAGCAATGCACATGGATGATTCTTGTCAAAACCTACTGAAGCCCAAATAAAGAAAAAATAAATAAATTGGGAAAAGGAAAAGAAATCGTTTATTGCCTGTTCATATGGAGTGAAATCCACACAACTTATTCATCCGTTATCAAGTTGAGGAATTGCACAAGCAAGAAAGACAACTTGATTGTTGGTGAGTGAGTGAGTGAGTGTGTGTGTGTGTGTGTGTGTGTGTGTGTGTGTGAGAGAGAGAGAGAGAGAGAGAGAGAGAGAGAGAGAGAGAGAGAGAGAGATGAAAATCAGACATATTTACATACTCAATCATTCATACAGTGGATTCTAAGAACAACATGTAGGCCTACAGTCCAATATTAGCTGAAATCTGTCAATTCCATGCAGGTAACTAGGCTACAAAATGATTTCTTTGAAAAGTTTGTTTTCTGAAACGTATTAGTGGTAGGCTACCGTCAAAGAGTTTATAACAGCTTCCTGGACAGTAGACCCAGCTTCTTACAGAGACGCGAGGGGTCCACGACAATGTGTGAAATACTGCATCGCGCCAGACTGTAGCATGGATGTGTAACATGGGAATCATGGAATACCATTTATTTAGACATTAGGCATAACATTCCAATGGACTTGAATTGTCCTGACCCAGATTCTCATTTATTCAGTACCCCCCATACAGTTTTTTTCCCCTCACAGAAGTAGCATAATTTACCTTCATGCACGGATGATCTTAATTGGTCGAACTTCGCCTCCGAGTCATTATTTCTTTTTAACACGTGTGTCCAACCAGACGCTGAAAACTCGTCCAAGTAGGGTCTACTGCCAAAATAGATGTTCCACAATGTAAACTGTTCAAATAATTAAAAGGAGATAAAAAGTTGCAAAGGATTGTTGAGTTTGGTCTCCCACAAACTAATCTTTGGCTAACTTTTTTAATCTTTGGCTATCTTTCTGCCCTGCCCGATTGATCCTCACCTGCCCACGCATGGCACAACGGTAATCCACATGAAATATTCACTGAAAGCCCAACTTAACTGGAGTAAACTACAGAGTTTGCTGATCGTCAGTTTAACTGATGCAGATGGGTGGAGCATGTGAATGTTTTTTGGGAACGAGGGAGAGGGGGTGTTTTCTCACCTGACTGTTTCGTTGTGATAGCCTAGTTTCAAGCTACTTGTTAATTTCTCTTAAAAAAAAAAAAAAAGAAACAGGGTTAGGATTTTCCACTCTAGGCTTAATTTAATAATTTACATAGTCTTTCATAATAAGATAGGCTATGTCAGCTGTTCTGCTGCCAGGACGGGAGTGAGATATTTCTGCTTTTCAATCGAAATCGAATTTCAGGACCACGGAGAGCGTGGCAAATGAGAACTCAACACAAGCAACTTTAGAAAATTGCAATTATACTTTTTCCAAACATAAAAGAAGAGGTTTCAAGTTGTCATTAAAGGACTAGGCCACATCTTCCTAACAGTGGGCTAACCAGCAGCAAACGTTGCTTGGGAATCCAAACACGTGCATTTCACTCTGATAACCCAGAACAGAGTTAAAACAGCAAGTTCCATGGTGTCCTTGGATTCTCTTGCCAGCTGAGTTCACAATGCATTTAGCCAAGTGCTCCAGTTAATCTGGCAAAAAAAAGGACAGGCTATCTCTGTTGCCAGGTATGGTTGGCTGTTTTGTGACTGTTTATGCTCTAATGATTTTGATAAAGTAGCAAGCATTTTCCCTTTATGTTTATAAGTTTTAAAATAAGCATAGCCCTGTTGTTTTGAATTTCTGCTTTGATCAGTAGGTCTAAACGTGGGTGTGTGAGTATCATGGCATGAAAAGTTTTTGAATTCAATGCTGTAACCTACAACAGTACTGCTAGAGTTTTATCAGAGACTGGGTTTCTATTGTGTATCTCTGCCCCTCACACAACATTAAGATAATGGTGTTATTCCTAATTGCGGTGGAGATGTGTTATCTTCACATTAAGTAAAGTTTATTCAATTTTGTGAGTGTTGCTTGGCAGGACATAGCCTAGAACCAGTTTAAACAAGTCTTGATTGCCCTGATCCAAATAAGGCTTTGGCACTAGTCTCGAACAAAGCAAGTGTAGTAGGCTACACTTCAGCGAGACACTTGTTGATACAGTAGTTCAGTGTAGCTCTGTAGCCTGATGGAAAGCAGAGGTCTGCTTTGTGCCTGGTGCTCATGTCCAGGTACCTTTTTAAACAACACAATCGTATCTCTTCATAGTTGGCTTCCATTTATCCACTCATTCAAACCTCTTTGTTTTGGATGCACAGTAGGTTCAATGGCCATTACAAAAAAAAAAAAAAAATGTTTGAACAAGTTTCATGAGGAGGTTGAGATATTTGCCCTTCTTGCTCTAAGCTGTCCTTGCTTGGTTTGTTTACAGGGACGAGCTTGGACAGAGTGTTTCTAAGAGGTGAACAGACACAAGGATGTGAGGCATGCAGCCTGGGTGCCAGGTGGGATAAATCCTATTCTGAGGCAGAGGTCTTCAAGCCCCTGTCCTTCCAAGTACAAACAGACAGCCTCGCTTCCAAACTGCTCGATTTCCTTTCACTAATTGCATATTTTCTGACAGTTTAAAAACAAAAATCAACAACAAAAAAAGGAAACAATAAAAGCACACCACACATAATGTTCTACCTTTGTATTTAATTGTTGTAATACCAAGTAATAACAATGTCTGTTTGTTATTATAAATTCTTTATTTGTTGGGTAATGTTGAGACAAACCACTTGAATAAAACAGCTGTTCATTATGTTTGCAAGAGGCTAACACCCCCTCACTCAAGTAGCGGGAATGCACACACTTTCTGTGGAAGCAGAAGGTCAAAGTGTTTGTAATCACACACTTGAGACTAATACCGTATGTGACTTCAGTACTTTACAAAGCATGTAAAGAGGCAAAAAAGATGTATATCAACTTGGAATAAGTCTACCAAATGGTACACACAACACATTTAAAGAGCCAAAGAATAGAGAGTATTGTACCTTGTTTTCTGACGGTAAAATAAAAGGTAAATGTGCTTTATTAGTTTTGGCTAAAAGCCACCCTTTTTGGTAATCACAACCAGTACTTGAGTTGAGGGGGGATGAAGGGGGATGGCATGGCATGAAGGTGACTGGCGATCCACAAGAGCATTTGCAAAAGTTTGTCAACTGTACAGTATCTATCACGTACAGGCCGGTCACACTCACATACAATAGGGTGGGCGGACCTCCAGATTTACATATAAACAGTGTCTATTTGTCCCTCTTTTTGAGGCGCTGTGCTTAGCTGCTACATGTAGGGCTTTCAGAGAGACGCACGCAGTTGACAGGTATCCTAGGCCTGTAATCTTTCTAGAATAGACTTGTTTCACACCTCAACATTCTGAGGTTCTAAAAGCATTCCATGGTAGTAAACTGAACATTCTATCATTGAAATGCATTGGATTTATGCCTCTTTCTGACCTGAAAAAAATGGGTAATAATATTTAAAATAAGTCTAAATTCACTTTCTTTCAAATATTACACATTTGAAGCACGCAAATGTGGAGGTCCCGAGTAGATAAAAGTGGTTTTACATTTATGTGCATGAAGCTTCAATCTATTCGGGACCTCCCAATTTGTGTGCTTCAAATGTGTATTATTTGAAGGAAAGTGAATTTAAACATGTTTGAAATGTTATTACCCATTTTTTTCAAGTCAGAAAGAGTTCATCATCATGGGTGAATTACAACAAAGCCTACAAATGATGTCAAAGAGCACAAAGCCATTGCAGTTCAATTAAGGTGGCCAGAGTGAGGCGTTGTTTAGGCAAAAGAAAAAACATTATCTTAAATATGAGCTGTTAACTAGGCTTGCAAATTATCACTAGATCTTCTATTTGACAAAATACAATTGAATATATTGTATTGTAACATCAGAAAACAAGGTAAAGTACTCCATTAATCCACTCTATGTCACCTTTAAGGTCTTCAGAGAAAAAAAATGACATGCATTACAGCTGATACAAAATGCTGTAGCCAGGATACTAATCCTGAGGTCCCTGGCTTCATGTATGGTAGAATAGATTGAAGGCTCTGATGCTGTTTTTTTAACATGTTAAATTGGTTAGGAGCAAGTTATTTAGCTGATATGTTCCAAAGCTACAATCAATGGGCCCTCAGATCACAAAAAATAATTTAGTACCACCTATTGTGAATTCAGGGAGTAAAGCAGCTTTAAGCTGCTAATGTATGTAGCCTACATGCAGTTAGTCTTTGGGTGGAACAAGCTTCCACTGGAGTAAACAAACTGAAGAAAAAGTTTTCAGGTGTTTTTGGCTTTTTATCAAGGTTTTGGAGTTCTATGTTCTTTATTTCCTTAAATAATTTAGGCTACTTTTAAATGATTAGGCTTACAGGTCTTATGTCAAAAGTTTTTTTTTTTTTTTTTTTTTTTCATTTCTTATTCCATTGTTATTTCTTTTCAATTTTAAGTATGTTAAGTAGCCTACCTTAAACTGCTTTTAAGTATGAAATGTGCTATATAAATAAACTTTGCCTTGCCTGAAGAATACCCCTTTGTGTCTGTGATAGATAGATAGATAGATAGATAGATAGATAGATAGATAGATATACTTAAATCACCTTCAAAAATTGTTTCAGCAGCTTAAAGATCATATAGCAAGCACACAGTACACCTAGGAAAATAAATAGTTATGCACATACAGTATAGCCTACATCCAACCACTAGACACATTGCCAGAGGTGAGGCAGCTGTCAAGACATATCCCAGTAGCAAGCTTGCACTCCCATTGTGACCAAGACCATTTGCTGGCATGTATGGGAAGATCCTTTACTTTTTTGTTTGACCCGTTTGTATAGGTATGATAGCTCTCCATACACCCATCGATTAAGCCTAGAAATTCTGCTCCCTTATTGGCGCATATGGATAATCCTGCGCGAAATTGGATAGCTTGTGCGTTGTCCTCATAAGATTTTTCGTAAGTTGAAATACATTGATTATTTATAAATTGTGTGCTATTTATTCAAAGCTGCAGAAACGTAATTTTAGATAGCTTAAATTGTTGGTGCGTAATGGTACGACTACGTGCCTAAACATTCTTTAAATGTAGGCTGCATGTGATCATTCAACATCAAAACAATCTAGCATAATTGCGAGCAAAGCTGTAAACCCGAACCAACTTTATCCAACAATTTTGGAGGAAAGAAGCATCTCAAATTCACGTTGAGTGTAGCTTTTATGACCATTTAAGGGACAGGTTAGAGTGCGTTGTTCCCACCAGTTAAATTATGTAGCCTACCGCTCGGTTGCTGTTAGAACACGAAACGACAACAATAAACACTTAAGACTAAAATCTGCTTTGTTTTAAGGTAGTAAAATTTTGTTCTTGTAAATAGAAACGTGCATAGACCGTAAAATAGGCTACCTCAATGACCAGCCCTCTGGCCCCCAGAAGCCTGCATCACCCAGTTTAAATGCGTGATCATAAAATATGTCTTTCTTGGGTGGAATTCGTAGTGTCCGTTGTCGCCACTGATCTCGGGAAAGGAGTCTATTCAACAATGGTGCCGAGTCAGAAGAAAGCGATCTAGGTAACATTAGTCTAGCGTCAGAAGTCATGTGATCACTCAACGACCGAGGCAAGAGGTCCCAGGGGTAGAGGTTAATTGCTGGATGGTATCATGATGGTCTTGCAGAAATCAAATATTTTGTTCAGCCGTATGGTGTGGAGGGTATCTCTTTCTCGTTTGGTTTGTAGTAGGCCTAATTTAATGAAAATATGAGGGAAATTCGCTGTAGAATTTAATGATCGAGCCGCATTTGTGACTTCTGACTTCTGACTTTAATCAAACATGTATTTGATTTAATATCCTGTGCCAACACCATTGTAAATTTCTAGCTTGGTTGTTCAAGGTGTCTCCTAACAAAGTTCATAACTCGCGCAAGTCTCCAGAACACAATTTAGGATGGGGTGCACCCTGACGGCGCACGACAAAGTAGCCCAGGAAAGAAGTAAAATGATTGACAGGAATCTACGGGACGACGGAGACAAGTCATCGAGAGAGGTTAAATTGCTTCTCCTTGGTAAGACTTAAGTACCTGTATGTATGAACACCATGTTTAAGTTTTGTTTTTATGTTTTAGAGATCAAAGGTTTTGTCAGTATATGGTGCCTTCCTAACTGAACAAACAGCATACTCACATTACTTTCCATTATTGTGGTCAGTGTCCATCTTGACAGCAAGTTTCTTAGAGGACTGAGCATGTGGGTATAGTAATGTACCAATGCACAGCAACCGGTTTCATGAATCATTTTATGCATCAGCATTACCAAGTTTAAAGCAGCATGTAGGAAACTAGTGGGCTTGCTACTTAAAATGCTCCCAAAAGCTTTTGTTTTTTTTTCCTGTTTTTTAATTGTTTTTATTTATGTTGTGTTGGTCTCATACCCTTACGAAAGTTACGTAGCGCATCATCTGACGTGAGTGAGGTAACTCATACCCTGCACCTAGGCAGAGTGCAAGGTGTTACTGATTGCTAGTGGGTTTATATCTTTTGTCCCACACAAATTAATTTGAAGATGATGACAAAATTCCCCGATAAAAAAGATGTCCCAAATTCTTGAACAGTGTTGCTTTAACTCTAAGGATTGCAACAGACTGGTGCAAATATGAGATGCAAAATTATCTGAGCTAGCCTACTGTATTTGGGTCGGGGCCTGAAACTGTGTCTGTTGGTCTCTTAGAGCCAATAGTCACCACCCTTGGTTTCGAGGTGTAAAATACAGTGTACACTGTACAGTCAGACTTTTTTTTCACTGTATAGACTTTCTATATTCAGTAGGCAGGGGTGTAGTGGGCGTTGGACACGGGGGTACGGAGTCCCCCCACTTCTCTAAGCAGAATCTTTATGTAGGCTATTTGTAACATTTTAATATAGGGCATTCCCTTTTTAACATGGCATTGTGTACCCCGACTTAAAAAAAATCCCCACAACACCTTTGTCAGTAGGCTAACAATAGAGGCACTCCATTCTTATTTTGGTTTGTGTTTTAGCTAGCTAGCTAGCTCCCCTTAGGGCTCAGTAGACCTGAGTTGCGCTGGTGTTTGTTTGTTGCTGTAACAGCAGCCACATGGGAGGTGGTGTTGAAGGGTTGAGCTCAGCAGAGAGCTGCTCTCCCTCTGGTCCATTTAGCCCCATGTTTCACCGCACTCTGATGGGAGTTTGGTGTCATGTTATGTATGTCACCCTGCAGAATTGCTTAGGCAAGGCAGCCACAGTGTGTGCATGTATGTGTGTTTGTCCTGTGAGATTCTAAATAGCAAACTTGTTAATTCCTCTAAGGAATGAGATGCCTCAGTGGAGATGAGTAATTAAAATGGTTCCTGCTCACATGATGACGCTTTGCTCTCTGCTGTCATGGAAACTAGTTTTCAAAACATCTCCAACAACAACAATGGCAGGACCTCTCCGTAGTAATGTTTAGAGACAGAAACATTTAGTTTCCTATGCTTCCTATGCCTCTCTCTTCTTGTCAATCACACATAAACACACACTCATGTAAAGGTACACATAGGAGGCCATTACACGCTGAAGAAGGGCTCTGCCCGAAACGTTCGTAGGCGAATAAATAATAGAAAAATCTGAATAGTGCTGTCCTT